>CM077446.1:22858861-23056361 GCA_039654765.1 Mylopharyngodon piceus | reverse complement strand
TACAAAAATCTCACTGTATTATTACAATTAATGGCAAAAGGAATGTTTGGAAATGTAAACTGATAATTCCTACTGACACACTACAGCAGCAAAATATATAAATAACTGGCTTAACCCTCATGTTCTCTCCGTTTCCTGTTTACACTTGTGGTGTTTAAAATTATAAAAAATATACAGTTTTAATATACAAATGATATATCATTTTTTTCATATACTTCTCATCTATACTTTTATGCTGTTTTTTGGGGGATGTGAATTACTTTTTTACCTATTTACTGAAATATTCCTCAACTACACCATTAGCATGCATATGAAAAAAAAAAATTTATAAATAATGATCAAAATTAAAATTGTTTCTGGATATTGATCTAGGAGTTAGATGCAGAATTCTGCCATCTGCTGGTTAGAGAAAAGCTTGCAGGAATTACAGTTTTAGAAAAATAGGTGTAATTAACATATCTGTCCAGCAGAGGCCTATAGAGATCCATTTATTTTTCTAGATGTGGCTAACTGCTTCTATAACAGCTTTTGTCATATATATTTTGTGAATATATATACATTTAAAAATTATAAAATACATTAAATCAGTATTTTTTTTCCAAGTTTAGAATTTGTTGTTGTTTGAGGTCTTTTGAAGTGTCTTGTTTTTGCAATGTCACATAAATTTGTAATAATGCCATGAGCTACCACTCAAAGACAAGGCTTGATTTTAATCACATATTATTTATTTTAATAATTAAAATTTATAATAATAATTAACTTTAGAATAAGAAAAAAAAAAAAAAAGGTAAATATAACCAACAAAATAATCAGCAATAAGCAGATATGAACAGGAGTGAAGAGTGAACACATACCTGTGTGTGTGCATGTGTGCGCGCACGCCCGGTTGCGTGATCATGTTTGTTCCACATTGCATTTGTGTGTGAAAATATTCAGATTTATGCTGGAATTATTGATTTTATTTGCCAATTTCTATAAAAAAAATTTTTTTAATTTATTTATTTATTTATTTTTCAATGAAAAATAAAAAACTCTTTTTTTTTTTTCACTTTTCCCATTCATTTTCAATTGGGGACAACCGAATCAAGCCCAGGGTTTTTTTGTGTGTATATTTGTTTATTTGTTTATTTGTTTACTTGGATCCCCATTAGCCACTACCTAGATAGTAGCTACTCTTCCTGGGGCCCCAACAAGTAAAAATACAAAAATACATTAAATCAACAATAATAAAGTCAAATCAATAAAACATACAAACCCAAAATTCCTTCCAAAATATAAAAATTAACAATTTACTATATATTGTGCCATTAAATATTCCTTTAAAGATTTTTTAAAACACATTTTACATGTTAAAAAATATGTAATATCCAATGGTAAATCATTCCATATTTTCATTCCTCTATACATTACAGTCCGTTACTTCACTTTAAAAAATGCTGGGTTAAAAACAACCCAAGCTGGGTTAAATATGGACAAACCCAGCAGGTTGGGTTAAAGGGCACCTATTATGCCTTCTTTCACAAGATATATAAGTAATATAAGTCTCTGGTCTGGTCAAGTGTCTGTGAAGTTTCAGCTAAAAATATGGGGGTGAGCAAAAACATGCCGTTTACTATATTACAATATGGCTGGCTTAAAATAAACCCAAAATTGTTTGAAAAAAAAATGGCTGGGTGAAAACAACCCAATCCCTGGGTTTGTCCATATTTAACCCAGCATTTTTTAGAGTGTTTGCATTGGTTTTTGAAACAGGAAGTAAAAAACATCCCTTTGATGCATGCCTGGTGTTAAACTTATGACTAGTACTGCTATAAAAAAATTAACAATACAGGACATTAGGAACTCCAGACACAGAAATATTTTGTATAAAACAAAGCAGGGAAATGATCGTCCTATCCTTCACCAGTGGCCAACCTAAAGTATTGTGCATTCTTATTATATTAGTACTTCTATTACAGTTTAAAGTGAGTCGTGCAGCTCTATTCTGGACTAATTGCAATTTTTTTGCAAAGTCTTTACTTGAGGCACTTGACCACACCACTGGACAATAATCTAAATAAGTAAGAACCATTGTTTGCACATTTTGAGAAATGCAGTGTTGTGGTAAACATTTTGCACATCTCTTAATAACTGACAGACCTCTTCCCAACTGTTACCATATTTAAATCTGTCTAATCTGCCTACTGTCTAATACTGTCTAATACTGTCTAATTTCCTCTACATGTTCAATAGGCACGTTCTTTACAGACAGATTTAACTGTGGTTTGAATTTAACTTTGAAACTTGATTCAAATACAATGCTTTTAGTTTTTGTCAAATTTAGAACCAACTTATTATTCCATACCCACTTTATAACCGATTGTAATTCCTCATCCAAAGTAGTAGACAATGTCTCAATTGATGTTGCTGGTAAATATAATGTTGTATCATCTGCATACATGACTGTCCTTGCACACTTTAAAACAAGAGGAAGATTGTTGGTAAAAATAGAAAATAATAATGGTCTTAAACAACTTCCTTGAGGCACACCACATTGCAACTCTTTCACAATTTAATCTGCTCACAAACTATCATTTCCAATACTTTGCTAAGGACTGGTAGCAAACTTATTTGTTGACTATTACCATCATTAAAATCCAGTGCTGCATTTTTCTGTAGAGGAATAACCTTTGCACCTTTCTAAGCAAAGGAAAAATTCCTTTTTCAATACTGATATTAAAGATGTGGCAAACAGCTGACTGCTAATTTCACAAGGCGACCGTCCAAGTTATCAATCCATGGTGCCCTAACATTCTTCACTGTACATTTTTTCATAGGTGCATATTTGTCCACCAAAGGGTAAAATAATCTTTCAAAACACATCATCAGGATGATCTTCCTTATAAACATCAATCCAACATACATTATTTACTTCCATACAAAATGATTCTTGACAGAATCTCTTTATATGATCTTTTATAAATTACTTTTGGATTCCCTTTAGGGAACTTTGCTTTCCTAGTAATAGCTATTATATTATGATCACTACACCCAATAGGAACAGATACACCCTTAGAGCACATTTCCACAGCATTTGTAAAAATGTGGTCTATATACGTAGATGTTTTCTCACCTGAACTATTTATATAGAATCTTGTTGGTTGGTTAATAACTTGTGTTAAATTACATGCATTAATTACATTCACAACTTTACACTTTAGTGGACAATCCTGAGACATTCAGTTAATGTTTAAATCACCCATCAAATAAATTTCATTTCTAGTATCACAAACATTGTCAATCAAATCACACAGTTCATTTAAATAACAGCTTTTTGCACATGGTGGTCCATAACAGCAGCTAACAAATAATGATTTAACAAATGGTAGCTGTACCTGTGGCCACAAATCCTCTACATCTACAGACATTAAATCTTGTCTTATCTTTACTGGAATATGACTTTGAATATGGCAACCCCTCCACCATACCTATTCCTATCCTTCCTATAAATATTGTAACCATTTATATTCAATGCATCATCTGAGAATGTCTGATCAAGATGTGTTTCTGTTACTGCTAAAACATGAATATTATTTGTGATCAATATATGTTATTTCAGCAAGTTTGTTCCTAAGGCTACAAATATTAATATGAGCTAATTTTAATCCTTTCCTATGTAACTTAAGTAATACAGACATAATTTATAAAAATTCTTAATTTCATCCAACTTACTGAAGAAAAAAAAAGCCTATTTTGATTTCTCATTGCTTCCATTATTGGCTTTTGATGGTGGATATGTGATTAATTTATCGTAACGAAGATAGGCTATATCTCTCCCCTTTCTCTAGCAGCTCTCAATTCTGGCAAAAGCTCCTTCCTCTTTAGATGCACAGACTCTGGAAAATCTTCATTCAAGAATATATTTGTGCCTTTGAGGTATTTAGCCCTCTCCAGCACTGCTTCCTTGTCTTTAAACCTTGGAAATTTGACCACAATGGGTCTAGGTCGGTTAGAATTTCCATTTTTCAACCTATATGTAATTTTTATTTAGAAGTAGCGGGTTTGGAATAGCCACTTCCTAAGTACTCTATAAATAATTATCGCTTTGGGTTTAAGTAGATAATAACTTTCTTATGAAATACCAAATATGTGAATTCTGTTTTTTTTTTAATAGTACCTTTTATTGTGGAACCACAATTTGAATTAATTCAGTACAATGATCAATGATTGTAGTGACTATTAGTGGCATAGATTAAAATAATTAAATAAACAAATGTGCAAACAACTCACATGTTCTTTGAATTGAAGTTTTTATTTATTTATTTATTTTTGGAAGGTTGATAACAGGCATACAACATTGCAATCATAATAATGGGTTACAGGTTTATAGGCACATTTTAACAATAAAAGGAAATACAAAAGATGCACAAGATACAGAATAAAACACAAAAGATCTATTCATTTTGATCCTTAACTGTAATATGTATCCAGAACACATCCCAGAGAGACACCCCCTCCTCTCTAACACTGTTCACTCTCCTAAGCATTGATTCATTCAATGCCATTTCCACCACTGCACTGGCCCACTCTTTTATTTCTGGGGCTTTCACTGTCTTCCACTGTCTTAGAATAATCCTGCTGGCTATTGTTATGCATATCATAATAACAGGAAAAAAAAAAACACCTTTTGAAACATTTGGTATCTGGGACTTGCCACCTAATAGGCATAAATTTAGCCATTACCAGCAACTTAGAACATCCATAATTTGTATCCAAAATGGTTTGGCCAGACTACATTCCCAAATAGTGTAAAAAGGTACCCATTTCCAGCTGGCATTTCCAACATAAATTATCCTTCATCAATTTCATCCTACAGTCTTAACGGAGAATGGTAATATAATATCTATGAAGAATCTTAGATTGTGTGAACTTACCCCTTGCTTCTTTTATATATCTGCCACATCCAGGCTGTCATGTGTGGCTGCGGTGAATCAAGCGCACGACGCAGGAGAATATACTACAAATAGTCTTTAATCTAACACTCATGAATTACAGGGGAACTCAGGAGAATAATTAAACAAAACCAACTGAACATTGACGAGACAGGACAAAGAACTGAACAGAACAGAAAGTATATAAAGGGAGCAAACAAAGGAGTAACTAAACTAGACATACCTGAACTGAGGACTAAAGCAATGAGTAATCATAGCAACAGATCAGGAAGGGAACTGATCAAACAGAACCAAGAAGCCAATGACAACAAACTAGAACAGAACAGGAAAACTAAATCAAGCCAGTAGAGTAAATGAGTACAAACATGAATAAAACAAACTCAGAATATGACAGTATTCCCCCTCCCGGAAGGCACAACCCAGCACCAAAAACAAATGAAAAAAGTCCAACTGGGGTGGTGGACATCCTGGAGTTGTGGTAGGTGACAGACAGGTGACCAGGGTGATACAGGCAGACTAGTGAGCCTCCAGGATGGCACCAACAATACAGGGAGCCTGGGAAGTGCTAGCATCATAGGAAGCCAGGGAGGCACCAGTAACTCAGGGAGCTTGGGCGGTATCACAGGTGACATAGGGCTGGATGGAACCAGCAGGGACACAGGAGACCCAGGGCTCAAAACGGCCTCCGCGGCTGTGTGAAGATAGCCTCAAATATTCTTGGGGGAAATTACGTGCATGTGTGCTGCCCAAACATACATAATAGCCATAGTCGTCAGTGACAGGACAGATATGCCTGACTCAGTTACCACTGGATCCACTGGACATTTTCTAAGATTATCTTAACCAATCAGAATAATTTAACCTGAGGTAATGATGTAGTTAGTGGACTCTGTTATAGAATAATTGTTTTGGAAATGTGAGTGTTGAAGCTGACTTCTGCTGATGAAACTGCAAACTATTCTTCAGTAAAATTTTCTAAAATTTATTTTTTAAACTCTTCATTCATCATATCTGGTCTTTGGGTCTTTAACTGTAAAGTCCCCTACAGATCGTTATGAAAAATATCATGAAATTAAACAAGGCAGGAATAAACTGCTGATGCTGCAGTGAAAGTTTGAGAAGGCAGCTGAAAGAAAATATGACTATATCAAATGCATGTGAATCAAAGAAACAGGCCTAATAATACATAGGTTCACAAAGAGCTCAAATACAAATAAGCTTAATTTGTTTAAAAGCTTTATATATTAATGCATGTATTATATATTATATATTATTTTAAAAGCAAAGTGTAATATTGTCAATTAATATAATTATATGAATATATTATATGAACTACACAATTATAAATCATATAATATAAATATAATAAATAATTAGCAGCAAAAGATTGTGGTGTTCATTAAATAAACACTCTGAAAAATAATTAATGAACTGGCGTGTAGCCTCTTTATTTCTTCAGCACCTAACTTTCACATGTGCTTAGCTCTCTGTTACTTTCTTGTTTTAGCTCTATGCTCTTGGGTAGCTGCCAATTGTATGTTTGGTACTACTGCCATCTAGCGGACAATAATAAGAACAACAAATGATAACAACAACTAATCACCACATCCCCTTTCCTTTAGAAAATATAAACTGAAGTGCATAAAACAACAGAGGCAATATAACACACAATTATCCATTCAACACTAAACAGAAATTTCAAAACAATACCTTTGTTTAGTACATTTCAAATGTAACTGGGCAGAGTCATTTACAAATTAAGTCGATCAGGTTTCTTTATGATACGTGATGATCTTCTTAGTATAGGAAGGTAATTTGTTTCTGCAGAATGATCATTGTCCAGGGAAGTGGAAGAAGACGAAGAGGACTGAATGCTTGGTGGTGCTACATCTCCAGGTGAGACCAGAACTTCTTCTTTCTTGTCAGTCAGTGTTTGGCTTGTTTCTTGCGTCTTAAGGAGACTTCTGCGATTTCTCCTAAGAATCTGACCACTCTCTGTTCTGACGACATATGATCTTGGACTCACTTCTTCCAAAACAACAGCTTTCTTGTCCCAGCAGTTGGTATCTTCCACTCTCACAATGTCATTCCTTGATAACACTTTCAGCATTTTGTTTTGTTTGTCATAGTTTGTCTTTTGTCTGTTTTGGAGAGCTTTCTGTTTCTGCCTAATTGTCGCACTGTAGGGAAGTGTTGTTCTTATTTTGCGATTCATTAGGAGCTCTGCAGGAGATGCATCATGTTTCAGAGGTGTTGCTCGATAGCTCAGAAGAGCTAGATATGGATCTGACTTGCCTTCTGATGCTTTCTTGAGTAACTGCTTCACAATATGCACTCCTTTTTCTGCATTCCCATTAGACTGAGCATGATGGGGACTTGAAGTCACATGTTTGAAATCATAATGAGCAGCAAAGTCATGAAATTCCTTTGAATTGTAGCATGGACCGTTGTCACTCACTACTACAAGAGGAATGCCATCTGCTGTATCACACATGCACTTGAGGAGTTAGACAGCAGAGCTATTTCTGGAAAACTAGAGAAGTAATCCACTACCAGCAAGTATTCTTTACCATGGAAATGAAACAGATCGGTACCCACTTTCTGCCAAGGATACTGAGGTAAGTCTGTTGTGATCATGGGTTCTCTTGCTTGCTTGCTTTGATGTTTCAGACAAACCATTTTTTCAATGTCGGAATTTATTCCAGGTCAATAGACTGAATCCCTGGATCTCCTTTTACATTTCTCCATTCCAAGATGTCCTTCATGTATCCTGGAAAGCATCTCTTCTCTCAGCACTTGTGGAACAACAAATCTGTCTCGTCTCAGAAGAATACCATCTGCCACACTGAGCTCAGCTCTGACATTGTAAAATTGTGAGCAGGAACTTTTGACCCAGTCATTGTTCAGATTTTCAGTTACAGCCTGGAGAACTGGATCTTTCGCTGTCTCCTCAGCTATCTGCTTGAGCTTCTGATCAGACACTGGAAGAGATTCAACAACAAGATTTACATGCACTTTCACATCATCTTCCGTGGAACTCACATCTGAAGATTTGCATGTTAATGGTGCACGAGATGCATCAGCTAGGACTATGTATTTCCCTGGAGTGTAAACTAATTCAAATTCATACCGTTGCAGTCTCATCATTAGATGCTGAATGCGTGGAGACATCTCATTCAGATTTTTTCTGATGATCGCAATTAAAGGCTTATGATCCATTTCTGCTATGAACGATGGTAAACCATAGACATAGCTGTGAAATTTCTCAAATCCAAAGACAAGTCCGATGCATTCTTTTTCGATCTGAGCATATCTGCACTCAGATTGAGTCATCGTCCTAGAGGCATAGGCTATCGGTTTCCAGCCGTCAGCATCTGCTTGGAGTAAGACTGCGCCTAGACCATCCTTTGACGTGTCCGTGGAGATTTTGATACTATTAGAGGAATCAAAGTAGGTGAGAACTGGTTCTTTTGTCAGTGTTGACTTGAGCATTTTCCATTCTTGCTCGTGTTTACTTGTCCACTTGAACTTGTTTCTGTGATTCAACAGTTCTCTGAGGCTTGCCGTTTTTGCGGAGAGGTTTGGAATGAATTTACAGATGAAGTTTACCATTCCCATTATCCTCAGCACACCTTTTTTGTCCACTGGACTCGGCATATCCAGAATTGCCTGAATTTTGCTTCTGTCAGGTTCAATACCACATCACCTAACTTGTCACCTAGAAAGGTCATTTCAGTGACACCAAACAGACATTTAGCTCTGTTTAACTTGAGTCCATATTTCCGAACTCTTTGAAGTAGCTGGAAAAGTCTCTGATTGTGTTCCTGCAATGAAGATCCCCAAACCACTATGTCATCGACATATGCACAAACTCCCTCCAGTCCTTCTATGATGTGCTCCATGGCACGATGAAAGATTTCTGAGGCTGAAATTATTCCAAAGGGTAGACGTTGAAATGAATACCGTCTAAAAGGTGTATTGAACATGCAGTATTTGGTACTGTCTTCATGAAGCTTCAATTGCCAGAATCCCTGCGAAGCATCCAACTTGCTGAAGAACCGTGCACCAGTCATTTCACTTGTGATCTCCTCACGCTTTGGAATCTGGTAGTGCTCCCTTTTTATGTTTGCATTTAAGTCTCGTGGATCCATGCATACTCTCAGATCACCATTTTTCTTTTTAACACAGACCATTGAGTTTACCCAGTCTGTAGGCTCCTCCACTTTCTTAATTACTCCTAGAGCTGTCATTTTATCAAGTTCCTTTTTTAGTTTTTCTTTCAGTGGCGCGGAAACCCTTCTTGGAGCGTGTACTACAGGGTGAGCATCTTCTTTGAGCTGAATTTTGTAAATGAATGGTAGAGCTCCCAGTCCTTTGAAAACATTATCAAATCTGCGAACAATATTATCTGTAGTTTCCTGTTGTGTTGCTGTTACATCATGACTATTGATGCAGTACACTCTTTTTACCAGTCCTAATTCCTCGCAGGCTTTGTCACCAAGGAGAGACTGATGATCATCTGGGACTACAACAAAGAGCAGGTGATGAGTTTTGCTCTTGACACATACTCTGAGTCTGCACACACCTTGAGTCTTTATTTCCTGTCCGTTGTAGGTTTTGAGTGACACGGGGTTTCTGTTTATCCGGGGCTTTATTTTCATTTTCTTTAAGTCACTTGTGCTTATGAGATTGGCCTTCGCTCCTGTATCAAGTTTAAGCGGCACAATAACTCCATTGACTTGTAGTGATACAATCCCTTTGTCTTTAGACACACATTTCACATCAGAGTCATTTCTTTCATTTGTTTCGTATTCTTGCTGAATACTTTCTGTGTCACCGTTGATCATGCCCACAAAGAAAGCGTCAGACAATTCTGTCTCTTCCACAACATGCACATTTGTTGATAGCTTTGTTTTATTCTTTGAAAAACACTGCTTAGCGAAGTGGTTCATGCCTTTGCATTTTGCACATTGCTTACCATACGCTGGGCATTGTGTTAACCGTTCCTGCTCTGTCCCCGACCGTGGTCGGAGATGACAGGGGAGGCTTTTCACTGCTCCAGGGCCGAAGTAGCTTTCTATTTAAACTTCGGGGTTAACTCCCTTTCCCTTCGTTCAGCGGCTATAGTGAGTAAACAAATTACAACTTGATTTGGTCCGAAGATTTATTGTTTTCAATAGTTGAACGGCAATTAACAGTACAGCCACATAACAGTGCTCCGATCGCGACAACACGTTCGACCCGCTCTCTCTCTCTCTCTCAAAAGCAAAACTGCTATTAAAGGACCCGCACCGTTTTACAACACTACCCCCACTCTGGATGGCAATTACTTAACTTAATGCCACTCCAGCATATTTTTTTTTAATGTGTACAGTCCTCATTTGTGCTAAGAGTCCACACGTGGGGTTAGGGCAGTCCATCTTGTACAGTCCTTTGGAAAGCGACAATCACGGGTATAGTTCCACTGTGAAAGATGGTAGTGTTCCATGCAGGGTGCACATGAGTTGGAGTGTCACCAACCACTTACACAATCCAAGTCATTAGTTAGTCATTTACAACACCTAGGCGACCGGAGCATATAAGAACAATTCAAAACGAAATATCCTAGTTTACAGGAAGCAGTTTCCTCTCCCAATACAAAAATTGTTATGAAACACTTTTTTTTTCTTTTTCTTTTTTTTTTGATCCTATAAAATAACTCTTTAACTTCAATCACTAAAATAAACAGTGTACTTACTATATGCATTGCCTGACAACCTTTATCTCTTGCATAACATAGTACTTTACATTACCTTATCTCTGGAATGGTCCATAAACCTGATCAACTCAGTGAGCTACCCATTCACCAAACCTGTCAGGAGGTCTCAGTCTGCGTTTCGGCCTATGATGCCGTTGGGGAAGTGGTTCTGTTGTACCACCCCCACTGTCCTTAGGATCCTCGGTGGAAGAAGAGTCCATGTCAAGAGGGTTGAGGGGAAGCAAAGTTTCGTTGACAGTAGCGCTCCCTGCTGGATCTAGAGTGTTGCTGAATGGTCTTTCCTCTCCTGCATTGGAAAATAGGCCAGACAGCTCCAGGTCTGCAGAATCCAGGTCTGACTTGGATTCTGCAGACCTGCTCCAGCCAGCTCCATGGCCCAAGTGTTGTCCAGTGGTTCGCGACTACGATAGGGTTTCAATTGATCATGATGAACCACCTTTGCTTTAGTCTTTGGCCCCTTTTGTATGCGAAACACAAGATCATCCAGCTGTCCCAGGATGAAGAATGGCCCCTCGTATGATGGAAGGAATTTCCTGATTTTGTTCTTGGCCCTCCGTGTGCCCTTAATGAGGTACCACACAGCTTCTCCGACTTCAAACCGTGTGCAGCAGCAACTCTTGTCATACTGTCTCTTTGCACGTTCCACTGACTCACCGAGCACATCTCTGGCGACCTGATGTGCCAGCTCAAGCCGTTGTCGGAGGTGTAGGACATACTCAGGGGCAGTAGAAGCTTCGTCAGAGTGAGGGGGTAAACCGGCTACCAGGTCCACTGGTTCGCTCACCTCCCGTCTGAACATCATATAATTAGGGGTGAGGTGAGTAGCACTGTGTTTGGTTGCTCTGTAGGCCATAACTGCATAAGGAATCATAAGATCCCAGTCCCAGTGACAGCGTTCAGCTGTTGTGGCCAAGATCTGTTTTAAAGTGGAATTGAATCGTTCCACCTGGCCATCAGACTGTGGCCGAAACGGTGTGGTACGTGTCTTTTCAATGCCAAACAGCGAGCACATTTTCTGAAACACTTCAGACTCAAAATTTCGCCCTTGGACGCTGTGCAATACCTGTGGAGCCCCATAACGACACACCTACTCTGAAGCAAGCACTTCAGCCATGGTTTCAGCTTTATCATTAGCTAGGGGAAAGGTTTCCAACCATTTCGTGAAGTAGTCCTGTATCACCAGTACATAAGACTTCCGTCGCTCTGTCTCATTCAGTGGCCCCATAATGTCCAGTGCAACACGTTCCATAGGGGCTCCTACTCTGACGCTTCCCATAGGAGCCTGTGGTGTCTTACGGGGCCTAGCCTTGGATGCTGGTCTGACAGGTCTGACACCAGGGGGCGACATCCTCTCTCATCCGGTACCAGTAGTATCGAGTCTGGAGCTGTGCCACTGTGCGCTCGACTCCAAAATGTCCGCCGATCGGTCCATCATACATCTGCTTCATGACTGCAGGCTGGTAAACACGGGGTAACACTATTTGTGGGTAAAACTGGACATCATCCAGGCAATAGAACCGCCTGACCAAAACGCCATCTCGGATGTAGAGCCGTCTCTGCTGGCTCCAATATGTTTTTGTGGCTGGACTGTAAGGGGCAATAGTAGCCCATGTTGGCCACTCTCCACTAGCCTCCATCCACGCCCTGATAGGCGCGATGTCTGGGTCAGTCTTTTGAGCCTCTTGTAGTTCCTCTGGGGACCAGCCACAAAAAAATACGTCCTCATTAATCTTAGTCACACAGATTTTTTCATGGGTTACCCCCACTGGACATTTCGTTATTGGGGTTAGTTGCCCCTCTACCCCCACTGGACTCTGCAGCTCTTTGCTGACAACAGAGTCCAAACTACACTGCACAGCTTGGTGACAAAGGTTTTTGGGTTGAGAAGCGAGGCCTGGAAGCTTACAAGGGCAGGACTGACGGCACGACTGTCTAGAGAGGCTGTCTGCATTACTGTGGAACCGACCAGGGCGGTGAATGATCTCAAAATCATACTCCCCAAGCCTCTCCAACCACCTGGCGAGCTGACCTTCTGGTTCCCTCATCTTGGTGAGCCAACGAAGACTGCTGTGATCAGTACGTACAGTAAAATGACGTCCTAGGAGGTACTCTTGGAAATGTGAGACGAACTCCACTACGGCCAGTAGCTCTCGTCGTGTAGTACAATAATTCTGTTCGGCTTTGGACAACTTAGGGCTTCCGTATGCTAATACACACTCTCTCCCTTGCTGTACTTGGGATAGGACGGCGCCAATGCCAACATCGCTGGCATCAGTGTCCAGCATCATTTCTCCCTCATCCAATGGGTAACTCAGGACTGGTGTGGTAGTTAGTAGTTGTTTAAGCTTATCAAAAGCCTTTTGACATTCTTTAGTCCACTGGAATCGGGCATATTTCCTGGTCAGGGCATGGAGTGGCTCAGCTATCATGGCGAAATCTTTTACAAACCGTCGATAATAGGACGCCAGGCCAATGAATTGACGAACCTCCTGGACGGATGTGGGTGTAGGCCACTCCTGTACCTTTTGTATCTTAGCAGGGTCTGTGGTTACTCCCTGTTCAGAGACAACGTGACCCAGGTAAGCTACCTGGCAGCGGAAGAGGCAGCATTTTGCTGGCTTCAGTTTTAAGTTAGCATGCTGCAACCTATCAAAAACTTGACCCAGACGATGCAGCATCTCTGGCACATCACAGCCTAGCACAATTATGTCATACAAGTACACGAGGCATGTCTCCCACTGCAGGCCAGCTAACACCTGGTCCATCAGCCTTTGGAAGGTTGCAGGAGCGTTACACAATCCAAAAGGCATAACATTCCATTCAAACAGTCCATTCCTGGTACAGAAGGCTGCAGCTCGGCGGGCTCGCGGCATCAGTTCAACCTGCCAATAACCTGAGGCGAGATCTAACGTGCTGAACCATTTAGCAGTGGAGAGGGTGTCAAGTGTGTCCTGGATCCGGGGCAATGGGTACGCATCCTTGATGGTACAGTCATTTAAGGCACGATAATCCACACAGAAACGGTAAGTGCCATCCTTTTTACGTACCATCGCTATGGGTGAGGCCCAGCTGCTATGGCTGCGACAGGCCAAACCAACCTCCAGGCTCTGCTTTACTTGTTTGTCAGCATCCTGCTGCTTTTCTCGTGTCATCCGACGTGGAGGTTGCTTGACAGCAGCTCCTGACTGAGTTATGATATCATGTTGCACCAGGCTGGTTCGGCCCAAATCACCGGGTCCAGTTGAAAATACACTGCCATAGGTGCGCAGCAATTGGGACAGCTGGAGCTGTTCGTCTGGGTTAAGTTCAGTTGCACTTTGTTCATACAGCTCTTGCAAATGCTGGGGAACGGTAGGTTGGCCCAACATTTGGGCACGGGCTGTAGTATTGGCAGGCTCCAAGGCCTCAGCAGGTTGAAGGAAACCCGCGATAGCCCCCCTCCTAATAGTTACAGCTGTATTTCCAGGATTAAAGATGCGCAGAGGGACACCCTTGAAGGGCTGGGCTTCCAACAGAACACGGGCAACCAGTACCTTATATTTTTCCACGAAGCCCCTAGTAGGGCTCAACATCACTTCTCCTTTGATGTGGTCCTTAAGATGGGTGTTGCCTCTGACTACGTATTCCAACCCAGCCTCAACAACTACCGTCCTGGCCACTCTCACCGCCCGTGTCTTTGACGTGCACATAACTTGAAAACAGGGTACTTCCTCTCCAAAGAGTGTGATACAGTTATTTTCGAAATCAAGACGGGCTTGGGCTTGAGTGAGAAACAGATGACCCAGGAGTGCCTCTTCACTCGCAACGTCAGCCACCAAAAAGTGTATGTTCACTTGCCGGTTGTTTATCTGGACCGGAACATGAACTTCACAGATTACTGGAATATCACCAGGCCCAACACCTAGTAGTGTCTTCACTACTGATGGCTGGCGTCGGGGTGGATAGCATCGTAGAGTTGTAAGGGCAACACACTCTTTCGTGCGCCGCTGTCTAATACGGCACAGATATCTAGTCCATGGATGGTCAGATGAATACTCATTTCTTGACTGTGCGTTTTAAAATGAATCGCAGTGGGCTCTGAGCTGTTGTGGGCAACAGCCGAAGATTGACCCCTGGTTGCTTTCCTAGGCGAAGGACAATTTCTCTTCATATGGCCGATCCCTGTACAGTTATGACAACAAATTTCTTCCCACTTAATGTCCTTATGGCCTCTCCATGAGGCTAACATGCGCTGGGGTTCAGGTACCGTTGATTTAAAACCCACTGCTGGGGTGGTCCCTACAACTTCTGCTTCCCCTCTTTTAACTCCTTCCCTCACCACAGCAGTACGGGGCTTCCGCTCGGACAGGCCATGTACACCTGTATGCGTGATGCTGGTCACATGTGACGCTGCTCGCTTGGTTGTTTCATAAAGGTGAGCAATGTCATAGGCTTGGGCTAGTGTGAGTGGTCACTTCTCTAATAACTTCTGTACAATCTCCGTATCCCCAATAGCATGAGTGAAAACTTCTACGCCTATGCTCTCTTTCAGTCCTATCACTATAGACCACTGACACCTTTTCATATATGTCATCCCTTAATATATGGAGAGATTCCCCTGGTTTGCGGACACGTTGTCTCAACTCAATGGCCACTGCAGCAGCATGCTCTGAAGAGGGACCATAGGCAATCTCGACTTCTTCTACCAGACGGCTGTAGTCCCACTGAGCTGACCGTGGATTCCTATGGACTATTGCCCCAGCTGCACCCATCAAGCAGAACTGAATGGCCTTGGTCTCTTCAGTCCAACGGTTCGCCTTGGCACAGCTCTCAAACCAGTGAAGGAACTCCCTCCATGGGGTGGTACCATCATATTGGCCAGGGCGCAGAGTGGGGACTCTCTCTCTAGAGTCATAGTCATCCTCACTCTCAGAGGAAGCTTGATAGTATATGGAACGCGGCCGCCGCGCGTGTGATTTATGTGGCTTATATATGGGGAGAGAGTGTTCTAAAGGCTTGGTGGCATTATCACATCGCTTCAATGGATGAGCATATTTAATATGGTTAAGTGAATTACAGCACGGGGTGTGCAACTGTGAGCTGGGCATAGGAGTGCTATGAATGAAATCCCCTACATAAGCGGAAGTAAAGGGGTTTGTACTTGGAGTTGCCACAGCGGCAGTAAATGGCTTTACCAGCGTGCAGCTGCCAGGATGATATATGTGGGAGCATGGTTCTTTACATTGCACGTCAGCCCCACAGTCTCTTTCAACATCAACTTTAAATGGATTAGTATCTGATAACTTTAATGGCTGAGTGGGTATGTAACAGGTTTCACTTGCATTTGCATCCATCTGTCCATCACAAGAAAAAGGGTTATAATGCCCCTGCAGTGAATGACATTGGACGGACAGAATGGCTGGTCACTTTTCCGAGTGAATTTTGTTTACATTCAGTGACGAAACACGGACGGGAAGCCGCCATTTTGGCTAACTTCTTAGTGCTGTGTAGTACAGCACTGCTATGCTTACTGCTCCGCCTCCGGCTTATTCCACCGGTTATCTTCGCTGTGCGCTCACTGCTGCTGCTGCCGTTGTATCTGCGTGTCCCTTCGTGGTCGCCAGTGTTAACCGTTCCTGCTCTGTCCCCGACCGTGGTCGGAGATGACAGGGGAGACTTTTCACTGCTCCAGGGCCGAAGTAGCTTCGAAGATTTATTGTTTTCAATAGTTGAACGGCAATTAACAGTACAGCCACATAACAGTGCTCCGGCCGCGACAACACGTTCGACCCGCTCTCTCTCGCTCTCTCAAAAGCAAAACTGCTATTAAAGGACCCGCACCGTTTTACAACAATTGTTTAGGCTGATGCTTTGAGCCACATCTTTTACAGCAGAATGAATCTGCGACTGCCTTTGGTGCAGCTTTTTGACGCCGTCTTTTCATTTTATGAGTAACAGCGCCGACTACTGGACTGTCAGCAACAATGGCGCCCTCTTTATCATGTATAGCGTGAATTGCTGCTGGAATGTCCGCCAGCTGCTATCAACATTCCCGGTGAGTTTCAACGATTCCGGTGGTTTAACAGCATCCATCTCCGTTGTATCACAGGACAGTGTACTCCTGGTACCATGAGCCATTTTGTCTCTAAATTTCTTTCACTCTAAACTGCTTTAATTTGGAGTAGCAACTGAAACCCTTCGTGCAACAGGTCACTGAACTGAGGACTAAATCAATAAGTAACCATAGCAACAGATCATGAAGGAAACTGAATGAACAAACCAATTAACCAAGAAGCAATGACAACAAACTAGAACAGAACAGGTAAACTAAATCAAACAGTAAAAACATAAATAAAACAAACTCAGAACAGAGTCTGTTTCTTCACCAATGTCCCTCTGCCATATGGTCCTTTAATTTCCTAAGTCACTACTCCTGAAAGAATTTACCATTTTATACAATTGTGAGGATTTACGCGATTCTTGTGCGTTTTTCTTTTCTTTTCTAAACTATCTACGGTTATCAATTAAGACAATTATATACGTGCCGAATTAAGACAATATACAATTTCGTAACTGTAGAAACTTCCAGAAATTTTCTTTTCCTGCAAGATTATAACATTTTATTAGATTCTCACCCCATCTTCATATAAGTCATCAACTGTGCTTATACTCTGCTGGTGCCAGTACTTCCAGTAAATCATCGTTTTACTAATACAGATTGCTGGGTTATACCATAGTGAAGAATTGTGAGATAATTTGTATATTTTATGAATTTAATCCAAGCATCTCTAGAATGTACAAGAACGGGGTTTGTAGTGTTAAAAGCATCCTGCGATAATACTTAAAAGGGAGTGAAAGGTGAACATATTTTATATTCAACATTCATCCAGTCAGTTTTATCCTCTTCCTGATTTCAGTATTTAGCTATTTTTGCCAAAGCAAATGACAAATGATATAACCTACAGTAAGGGAAACCTAGCCCTTCTTTCTCTTTAGGGGCAATTAGCTTAAAGTGTTTCATTAAAGTGTCAAATTGCTTAAAGAGTGTAGTTGGTATTTTAATCAGAAGCATCATTAATATATAGCTGGTCAATGCACACGTTTTCATAATTGTGACCGCATAGTCCATTTATTATATATATATATATATATATATATATATATATATATATACACACAGTATCTCACAGAAGTGAGTACACCCCTCACATTTTTGTAAATATTTTATTATATCTTTTCGTGTGACAACACTGAAGAAATGACACTTTGCTACAATGTAAAGTAGTGAGTGTACAGCTTGTATAACAGTGTAAATTTACTGTCCCCTCAAACTAACTCAACACACAGCCATTAATGTCTAAACCACTGGCCACAAAAGTGAATACACCCAAATTGGGAAATGTCCAAGTGAAAATGTCCAAATTGGGCCCAAAGTGTCAATATTTTGTGTGGCCACCATTATTTTCCAGCACTGCCTTAACCCTCTTGGGCATGGAGTTCACCAGAGCTTCACAGGTTGCCACTGGAGTCCTCTTCCACTCCTCCATGACGACATCACGGAGCTGGTGGATGTTAGAGACCTTGCGCTCCTCCACCTTCCGTTTGAGGATGCCCCACAGATGCTCAGTAGGGTTTAGGTCTGGAGACATGCTTGGCCAGTCCATCACCTTTACCCTCAGCTTTTTTAGCAAGGCAGTGGTCGTCTTGGAGGTGTGTTTGGGGTCGTTATCATGTTGGAATCCAATATGTTGGATCATGCTCTGCTTCAGTATGTCAAGTCAAGTCAAGTCACCTTTATTTATATAGCGCTTTTTACAATGTAGATTGTGTCAAAGCAGCTTTACATTGATAACTGGTACATTATTTGGCTGCACAGCAGCTCTTAAAGAATAGTGTCAATGCAGGCAGATCAAAGCACTGTTGAATATCAAATGTCAAGTCAAATGTCAAGTGTGCCCAACTAAGCAAGCCAATGTCACAGTACATGTTGGCAATCATGGTTCCCTCAATGAACTGTAGCTCCCCAGTACCGGCAGCACTCATGCAGGCCCAGACCATGACACTCCCACCACCATGCCTGACTGTAGGCAAGACATGGTTGTCTTTGTACTCCTCACCTGGTTGCCGCCACACACGCTTGACACCATCTGAACCAAATAAGTTTATCTTGGTCTCATCAGACCACAGGACATGGTTCCAGTAATCCATGTCCTTAGGCTGCTTGTCTTCAGCAAACTGTTTGCGGGCTTTCTTGTGCATCATCTTTAGAAGAGGCTTCCTTCCAGACCAATTTTATGCAGTGTGCGGCGTATGGTCTGAGCACTGACAGGCTGACCCCTCACCCCTTCAACCTCTGCAGCAATGCTGGCAGCACTCATACATCTATTTCCCAAACACAACCTCTGGATATGACGTGCTGAGCACGTGCACTCAACTTCTTTGGTCGACCATGGCGAGGCCTGTTCTGAGTGGAACCTGTCCTGTTAAACCGCTGTATGGTCTTGGCCACCGTGCTGCAGCTCAGTTTCAGGGTCTTGGCAATCTTCTTATAGCCTACGCCATCTTTATGTTCTTTAAGTTCTTTGCCATGAGGTGCCATGTTGACTTTCCAGTGACCAGTATGAGAGAGTGAGAGCGATAACACCAAATTTAACACACCTGCTCCCCATTTACACCTGAGACCTTGTAACACTAACGAGTCACATGACACCAGGGAGAGAAAATGGCTAATTGGGCCCAATTTGGACATTTTCACTTAGGGGTGTACTTCACTTTTGTGGCCAGCAGTTTAGATATTAATGGCTGTGTGTTGAGTTATTTTGAGGGGACAGCAAATTTACAGTTATACAAGCTGTACACTCACTACTTTACATTGTAGCAAAGTGTCATTTCTTCAGTGTTGTCACATGAAAAGATATAATAAAATATTTACAAAAATGTGAGGGGTGTACTCACTTCTGTGAGATACTGTATATATACATATATATATGTACATGTGTATATATGTATATATACAGTATCTCACAGAAGTGTGTGTGTATGTGTAATATATATATATATATATGTGTGTGTGTGTATATATGGGCAGGGGCTCTAAGAAAATACAAGTATCAGATCAGCACTCAGTATCAGAAGATACTCAGTAGTCAATGTCTGCATGTGTTTATGTGAGACCCTAACTTTGAGTAAACCCTCAGTAAATAGTTGCATGGATCTATTACACCAGCCAGAGAGAGATTTCAAAATTACAAAAAGGCATTACGACACATAAAACATGTTATGATGAGGATGTCAAGCCCAAGAATCATGTGTAAGCAAACATTACTGAAAAGCAGGGTTTATTTTTCAAGAGTAAAATTAGGACAAAAAACATTGACTACAAAAGTGGTGATACAATTTTTACCAACCAACACAAATAATTGCTTAAACTGCAGGTCTTGGTTGATTTACATTAACTTGAACTTTACTGTGATGTTTTGCACTATAAAGCTTTAAAGCAAATTATGCAGAGTTAAAAATTTAAAAAAGTGAGACTAATCTAGTTAATGGATTAATCAAAATTACATGATTGCCAAAGAGTACTAAACATATGATTTGACCTATTCACGTATGAAGGCAAAAAGAAAAACAAAAATTCATAATGAAATATTTAAATCAAGCAAGACACAAATGTGTAAATACTAAGAACTAAAAAGCCAAGCTGATCTTTAGAAACTACAGAGCAAAAAATGAATGTTTCAAAAGAATGTGAGGAATGTGTCACTCATTGGGATTGGGGTTGGCATCAGGATACTGGGAGAGGTCAAAGGTCAGGACTTTACTGATGACACAGTCTCCTTGCTGTTGAGACAGACAGACAGACAGACAATAAGTGACATGCATAGTAAGTCATTGCTTAATTGTACAGTGCTTTTTTTTTTTTTTTTTTTTTTTTTTTTTTTAAAACAATACACAGTTTCAAAACAGATTTAAATCATTTTAATGTTAAAGTTAAGAACTTCTTAATGCCTTATAGTACACATTAAGCAGTTTAGAACTGGGCAACAGTATCGTTTACATTTGGTGGTAATATATTGTGGGGGAGAAATCAAGCAGTGGAGATTTGCTATACATACACTCACCAGCCACTTTATTAGGTACACCTGTTCAACTGCTGGTTAACACAAATATCTAATCAGCCAATCACATGGCAGCAACTCTATGCATTTAGGCATGTAGTCATGGTCAAGACGATCTGCTGAAGTTCAAACTGAGCATCAGAATGGGGAAAGGTGTTTTAAATGACTTTGACTTTGTGTCATGGTTTTTTTCAGAAACTGCTGATCTACTGGGATTTTCACACACAACCATCTCTAGGGTTTATAGAGAATGGTCTGAAAAAGAGAAAATATCCAGTGAGCGGCAGTTCTGTGGGAGAAGATGCCTTGCTGATGCCAGAGGTCAGAGGAGAATGGCCAAACTGGTTCGAGCTGATAGAAAGGCAACACTAACTCAAATAAGCACTCGTTACAACTGAGGTCTGCAGAAGAGCATCTCGTGAACGCACAACATGCCCAATCTTGAAGCAGATGGGCTACAGCAGCAGCAGAGAGTCCCACTCCTGTCAGCTAAGAACAGGAAACTAAGGCTACAATTCACACAGGCTCAGCAAAACTGGACAATAGATTGGGAAAACGTTGCCTGGTCTAATGAGTCTGCATTTCGCGACATTCAGAGCGCGTTTAGATCTATACGTAAAAAATTTGTATCGTGTTGGTGTTTCGTACAGACGGATCCGGCGTTTTGGGAGCCTGAAACCGCTATTTTTTAAACCAGATCCCGGAGTGGATAAATCTGAAAACGACACCCTTGCATTTTCATGTGTACAGTCAATTCGTATATTTTGTGAAACGATGATGTCATCACCCCACGTCTCGACCCTAGTCAGATACTGCTACATCACGTAACAGCAACAACAACAACAGACTACATGCTTGTGTTAGTGCCGCAGAAGCTACTGAGCCTATTAGCTTTACTAAAGTAAAGCTTTATTTCTAAGCTTTACTAAAGTTTGTATACAGCACGCAAGGTTTATGCACATGCTCCAAGTCTTCTCCGTTTTTAGTGCATCTCTGTGGCAGAATTACAGTGCTACATACTGATCTGGCATGTATACTACAATGTTTTGAGTCGGTTTCAGTGGTTTCGTGTGTATGCAGATATTTCTTGAAATGAGGGGGAAAAAAAAAAAAGAAAAGAAGAAGATCGGAATAGGGAAAGCTCTGGCTTCGTGTGGGTGTGGCCTCAAATGGCAGGGTCAGAATTTGGCATAAACAACATGAAAGCATGGATCCATCCTGGCTTGTATCAATGGTTCAGGCTGGTTGTGCTGGTGTAATGGTGGGGGATATTTTCTTGGCACACTTTGGGTCCCTTAGTACCAATTAAGCATCGTTTCAACAGCACAGCCTACCTGAGTATTGTTGCTGACCATGTCCATCCCTTTATGAAAACATCTGATAGCTACTTCCAGCTCCATGTTACAAAGCTCAAATCATCTCAAACTGGTTTCTTGAACATGACAATGAGTTCACTATACTCAAATGACATCCACAGTCTCCAGATCTCAATCCAATAGAGCAGCTTTGGGATGTGGTGGACAGGGAGATTCACATCATGGATGTGCAGCCGACAAATCTGCAGCAACTACGTGATGCTATCATGTCAATATGGACCAGAATCTCTATGGAATGTTTTCAGCACCTTGTTGAATCTGTGCCACAAAGAATTAAGGCAGTTCTGAAGGCAAAAGAGGGTCCGACCCGGTACTAGCAATGTCTACCTAATAAAGTGGCTGGTGAGTGTATGTAAGCAGGTAAAGTTGGACATATGTATAATAGCTGTCAATTGAATTTAGTAATTCATTTTTTCCATGATATTTAATATTATGAAATCTGTATTGTTTTGGGTAAATTTACAACATTTGGTGTAGTGACAAACATATTTCACCCAGAATTATTAGGTGATGAGTATCACTGCCATGACTAAATATTTTGGTCATACTGCCCATCCCTAAGCAGTTTCATCAAGAACCTGATTTAAAGTCATGTCATAATACATCACAGCAATGTACTGAAATAAACAATGTGTGTACTGTACGTGTGAACCCTGACCTCTGGATAGACTCCAATCAAGGAGTCTGCTTTAGTGTAAAACTCCTCTTTCAGAGAGATCACGATAGCCTGGAAGTTCTGCACCGACTGATCCTTGATGTAGTTTGCAACCTACACAACACATGCAAAGAACAACTTAGTACATGTAAATCTCAAAGAATTTTTAGGTTATGAAAATCAGGAGCATTCATTCTTTTGTTAATGGTAATGGTAGGGCTGTCACAATCATGAAATTTGGGCTGGCAATTAACCCCTTAAGCCCTGAGGGTATTTTCAGATTTTTTTTTTTCTGAGTGACACAAAAAACTAAAGACTTGTAACTCAAACTATAACAAGGAGAGTCAAAATATCGTATCGTTTGAAAGGAAACTTTTTACATTTTTAAATTAAAAAAAAAAAAAAAAAAAAAAAAAAAAATTACATATCTTTCTCATTTAAAATGAAATATCTCATGAAGGAAATACAGTAGCAGGTTCATTCTTTTTTTGGTGATGTTCCTCTATATGAGAGCTGTATCTGGATCAAATTTTTTGGTGTTTGCATGAAGAAATCAAAAGTTATAGCATTTGGAACAAAGGTAGGCATTTTTATTTTTTTTTTTTGTTTTCTGAGCGACATGCACAAAAATGACGACTCATAACTTCAAATCTCTAGCAAGGAGAGTCAAAAGGTTGGTATCATTTGAAAGAAAACTTTTTACATTTTTAAATAAAAAAATAAATTAAATTTGGACATTCTCACGCTGAGAAACTGCTGATAAATTAAAAAAAATAAAAGTTTGCTCAAGGGACATTTTACAAATATTTCATATTTGACATGCAATATCTCGGAGAGGAAATAAGGTAGGAGGAAAATTCTTTTTTGGTGATGTTCCCCTATATGTAAGCTGTATCTGGATCATTGTTTCGTTGTGATCCGATAAAGAAATCAAAAGATAGGGCGTTTGGAACCAAGGTAGCCTTTTTTTGTTTATCCATTAGGTCCCCCTGATGGGCATTTTTAAAACTGTTCTTCCGCGTGGAGTAACTCGTGCCAAACACATCGGATTATTTTGATCTTGGACTCTTATCATTTGGGAGAATCTCCTGTAAGTAAGGATGTACCATTTTCTACAATCTATGCATGTTTCATCTAAGTTATACGCTAAAATGTCATTAGCTTCAGTTAGCATCTGTGCGCCTGTGGGATTTTATGTGTCGATATTGCGTGATCAATATCTCGTGATCGGCTTATTGGATTATGCTAATGTTGGATTAATTTTAATCGTGAGAATCTGCTGAAAATAATCAGGGTTGGGGAGTAACGAAATACATGTAACGACGTTACGTATTTAAAATACAAAATTTGAGTAACTGTATTTCGTTACAGTTACATTTTAAATAGATGGTAATCATATTACAGTTACATTCAAAAAGTATTTTAGATTACCAAAGTGATTACTTTGAATTTTAATGTCATTTATTTCATTTAATATTAACGTAAGCTGTTTAAGGATTTTTAACCAACGAGGCAATTGTTGATGATTCTCCGACTCCCGCGCGCAGTCTGTTCAGTTAGCAACCTGCAGAGTGCAGACATGCGATCGCACGCAAAAATGGACGGGAAAACAGCGCGTAATGCATTTCTCTCGTGGAAATTCAAAGAAAATTTTACTTATAAACATGAAAAAGGACGACAGTGCAATGCAAGCTATGTCTACCTGCAACAAAACTTCTATCGGCTTCAAAGGATTCAACATCTAATCTGAAAAAGTATCTTGAGGTAGGCCTAAGTTGTTCTTTGAAAATTTTATTTTCCTTATTTATTCCTTATTTTCCTATTTACTCTTACATTGAACTTTGTATGGTTATCATTAGCCTAGGTTTAATATTTAAGAATTTTAAGTAACTTGGGTCTTTGAAAAATAACATATAACACGAAATCCTCATAGAATTAACATTAAATGAATCATGCTTTAAATGTTTTATAAAGCCAATAGCTTTGTGTACTTTACAGACAAACTTTAAATCTTAATAATTAATTCCAAATGTTCAGGTATATGGCGCGTTTATGCGAGTTCATGATCCGATTCGTGAACAAATTATTCTTTTGAGCCGATCTTTTTAATGAATCATTTGTTTTTGTTTACAAAAATACTGTGAATGAATTATTCACAAATTTGATAGATCTGGGGTGTGTTTCCCAAAAGCGTCGTTACATAACTATAGTCGTAAATTACATTGAACTTCATTGCGACCATATTTGATTTACGAAACGCATCCTGACTATCAAGTTTCACTCAGTGATTCTGTTGTGGCGGTATAGTCTCTCCATAGAGAGGATAATAAGTGAAAGAATCACTCAAAGTTTTCTCCATTCATTAAGAAAAATCTGTTGTATTACTTGGAGAACTGTGCCAGTTGTCTTGGCTACTTTTATTATTACTTTTATTATTCCTTTGGCGCGTTTGGATTAGTTTTGAAGCTTAACTCTGAATCCCATTCTGTATTTGCAATATAATATAAAAATTCTTAATTTTTTTTGACAGGATGCTTGCTGCATTAGAAACATATTTATACTAGGGATAGCTCACACAAAAATGACATTTGTCATATTTTTTTTTCTCCAAACCTGTATTACTTTCTTGTGAAATACAAAAAGAGAATAATGGTGGTGGAGGGTCAAAAAACTGTTGAGAAACCAAAGGTGAGTCAGCTATGAATATACAGATGCTGGTCATATAATTAGAATATCATCAAAAAGTTGATTTATTTCACAAATTCCATTCAAAAAGTGAAACTTGTATATTATATTCATTCATTACACACAGACTGATATATTTCAAATGTTTATTTCTTTTAATTTTGATGATTATAACTGACAACTAAGGAAAATCCCAAACTCAGTATCTCAGAAAATTAGAATATTACTTAAGACCAATACAAAGGAAGGATTTTTAGAAATCTTGGCCAACTGAAAAGTATGAACATGAAAAGTATGAGCATGTACAGCACTCAATACTTAGTTGGGGCTCCTTTTGCCTGAATTACTGCAGCAATGCGGCGTGGCATGGAGTCGATCAGTCTGTGGCACTGCTCAGGCGTTATAAGAGCCCAGGTTGCTCTGATAGTGGCCTTCAGCTCTTCTGCATTGTTGGGTCTGGCATATCGCATCTTCCTCTTCACAATACCCCATAGATTTTCTATGGGGTTAAGGTCAGGCGAGTTTGCTGGCCAATTAAGAACAGGGATACCATGGTCCTTAAACCAGGTACTGGTAGCTTTGGCACTGTGTGCAAGTGCCAAGTCCTGTTGGAAAATGAAATCTGCATCTCCATAAAGTTGGTCAGCAGCAGGAAGCATGAAGTGCTCTAAAACTTCCTGGTATACGGCTGCGTTGACCTTGGACCTCAGAAAACACAGTGGACCAACACCAGCAGATGACATGGCACCCCAAACCATCACTGACTGTGGAAACTTTACACTGGACCTCAAGCAACGTGGATTGTGTGCTTCTCTCTTCCTCCAGACTCTGGGACCCTGATTTCCAAAGGAAATGCAAAATTTACTTTCATCAGAGAACATAACTTTGGACCACTCAGCAGCAGTCCAGTCCTTTTTGTCTTTAGCCCAGGCAAGACGCTTCTGACGCTGTCTGTTGTTCCAGAGTGGCTTGACACAAGGAATGCGACAGCTGAAACCCATGTCTTGCATACGTCTGTGCGTAGTGGTTCTTGAAGCACTGACTCCAGCTGCAGTCCACTCTTTGTGAATCTCCCCCACATTTTTGAATGGGTTTTGTTTCACAATCCTCTCCAGGGTGCGGTTATCCCTATTGCTTGTGCACTTTTTTCTACTACATCTTTTCCTTCCCTTCGCCTCTCTATTAATGTGCTTGGACACAGAGCTCTGTGAACAGCCAGCCTCTTTTGCAATGACCTTTTGTGTCTTGCCCTCCTTGTGCAAGGTGTCAATGGTCGTCTTTTGGACAACTGTCAAGTCAGCAGTCTTCCCCATGATTGTGTAGCCTACAGAACTAGACTGAGAGACCATTTCAAGGCCTTTGCAGGTGTTTTGAGTTAATTAGCTGATTAGAGTGTGGCACCAGGTGTCTTCAATATTGAACCTTTTCACAATATTCTAAATTTTCTGAGATACTGAATTTGGGATTTTCCTTAGTTGTCAGTTATAATAATCAAAATTAAAAGAAATAAACATTTGAAATATATCAGTCTGTGTGTAATGAATGAATATAATATACAAGTTTCACTTTTTGAATGGAATTAGTGAAATAAATCAACTTTTTGATGATATTCTAATTATATGACCAGCACCTATATAGGTCTTCTCTCAAGATGATTGAGTAGATCATTTTAACATTTTCTTTATAAATGTTCTAAATGTTTCAAACAAACTTTGTTTATAAAACATTTAAACCACTGTGTCAATTCAACTCTAACAACCTATAAAACAACCTATATTATTAACAATATTTTATTGTTGTTATTTAATTTGTTATCCCTCTGATGCACATCTTAAATATAATTTAGGAATGATATATCAATAGTAATTATATATGGATGTGATGTTTAAAGAAACAAATATTTTCATAATTTGTGTATCAAGATATTGAAATTCTTTACCAACACATAGTTTATGTCTAACAAACCGCTGATAGGCCTATATATTTTTGTTAATATATTAAGTATTTCAAAGTATTCCAAAGTATTTAGATTAAGTTACTAAACTTGAGTAATGTAACGAAATACGTTACAAATTACTTTTTAAAGCATGTATTTTGTAATCTGTACTGAAATACATTTTAAAAGTAACCTACCCAACCCTGAAAATAATGATGTTAAAGCATGTTTCTGGAAGTTACGAGCAAAAACGTGAGATAAATACAGCATCTGGATATTATTTACAAATGGGTCTTGCGGGGCTTTACGTACAAAAACTCGCTCAAGTTTAGTCAAAGTTGTTGTATTCTACTCCATGAGTCCTTTCAAATGACATATAACACATGATTATCTGAGCTGTATGATGCTTTTGACACATTGGAGTACGTAATAAAAAAAAATATTTCCTAAATTATGAATTTTTTTATTATTTTTTTCAGCAAATAACTCAGCAGTACTTAGGAGTTAATCAAATTGGCTACATTCATTGTAAAGTTCAGACTCTAAGCTTTCAAATGACACCTATTTTGTGATTATCTAGGCAGCAGTTTTGAAAAATATGATTATTAATTTTTTTATAGCTAGGTGGCGTACTTGGGCGGTACACTCAGTTTTAGAGTGATAACTCAGCACTCGTTAAGAGTTGAACAAAAATTGAATGCATTAAAAAGCTGAGTTTCTAAGCTTTAAAATGATACCTATTTTGTGTTATTGCTGTCAGTGGTTCCTTAGTAATTTGATTACACTTTTGAGGACACTTCGGGCTTAAGGGGTTAACAAAAAAAAACCCCAAAAAACAAAACAAAACAAAAATTAAATAATTTATTCATCATGTCGTTCCAAATCTGTATGACTTACTTTCTTTTGTGGAACATAAAAGATGATATTTTAAAGAATGTTTATATTGTACAGTTTTGGTTACCATTGACTTCCTTTTGACTTCCATGATATTCTCCATTTAAACACCTATTTGCCACTTGTCTGCCACCTGATGTCACCTGATGGAGTTTGGGTTCCTTGCCGCTGTCGCCTTTTGGCTTGCTTAGTTGGGGACACTTGACATTTGACTTGACATTTGATATTCAACAGTGCTTTGATCTACCTGCATTGACACTATTCTTTAAGAGCTGCTGTGCAGCCAAATAATGTACCAGTTATCAATGTAAAGCTGCTTTGACACAATCTACATTGTAAAAAGCGCTATATAAATAAAGGTGACTTGACTTGACTTGACTTGACTTCCGTTGTATGGGGGAAAAAATACTGAAACTTTTCCTTAAAATATCTTCTTTTGTGTTCCACCGAAGAAAATCAATCATTCAAGTTTGGAGTGACAAAAGTGTGAGTAAAAGATGACAAACATCTCTTCAAGAACAATTAATTTATCTATATTAACTTTGAATCATACAGTAAAGCAGTGGTTCCCAAACTTTTCCTGCCAGCCCCCCGGTGTGAAGCGTTTTACCTGCATTGAAAATTGTCCCGCCAAAGATTTATTTGATAATTTAATGTGATGATATCTGCCATTCTGCAGTACCGGTACCCGCTGATAGCCATCTGCTTTAAAATGCTCCCATGAGTGTTTAAGCGCTCTGTAAAGAGCATCAAAGGTTTCTATTTACAACGTGTTTTTGCAGCATTGAGCGTTGTAGCCAATCACAGACACATCTGTTGAGCGCGTGAACAATAGCCAATCAGATGTTTAAGTTAGTCAGAATCCACTTAACACCTCTTAAAACTGGTGAAGTTTGTTCAATTTTTTTTTGTTTTTTTATTTATAATTCTATAACAGTTTTTATATAAACAAAAAAACAGATGAAAGTCTCATTGTATACAAAAATATACTATACACAAAAAACAAAAAAGAAACAAACAAAAGAGAACCCCCCCCACCACCACCATCCCCCACGAACAGGCACCAGATACAATGAAAAATAAACACCTTAAACAAAAACATACATAATCAAACATAAAACATGGAGTGAAGAAATACATCAGTGAAGCTACATATTACATGAATGCTCAAGCAAATTCAGCTCTTAAAAAGATACCTAAGGAAGGGGCCCCAGATTTTATCAAATTTTTTAGAAGCATCAATCCTGGAAAAGCGAATCTTTTTGAGCTTGAGGGCGGCAACCATCCCTACCAACCATTTATGAAAACTGGGTGGTAAAGTCGACTTCCACTCCATCAAAATCACCCTTTTAGCTACATAAGAGACAATTGCTGAGAATGTGTTAATGCTAGTGTAAGGTCAGAACACCCAAGCAAAGCAATTCAGAGTTTGGACTGATATCTTCTCCAAAAACATTTGAATACCACCGAAAAATATTCTTCCAAAACTCAAATCTCGGGGCAAAACCAAAAAGTATGAGCATGCGTGCCATCTGAGCTCTTACATCTATCACATAATGGGGAAACTGAAGGGTAAATTTTATTGAGTTTAGTTTTGGTGTAACCTATGCAATATTTTAAACTGTATAAGTTGTAATCTGGCATTAATAGAGCAGGTATGAATTCGTTTCAGTCCCTCTTCCCAAATCTCATTTGAGATATTAATTCCAGTATCATTTTCCCATACTACTTTGAGGTGATCTGAAGACACTGCAGAATGAAAAACAAACAAAGAAACAAATTGTGTCACCAAATGTTTGTCCACAGGAGGTTGGCCCAAAAGATCATACATATAATGATCCTGAGGCAAATCCTGAAATTCAGTAAAAGAATGTTTTATGTAGTGGCGCACTTGTAAATATCGGAAAAATTGCGATTGGGAAAGATCAAAGGTTTTATATAAGTGTTCAAAGGTCGCAAATTTTCCATCTATATAAAAGTCCTTGACAGTGGTTAGTCCTTTGCCTCTCCACAGTGAAAATACCTTATCCGACAGGCCTGGCAAAAAATTCTGATTATTGCACGTGGGCAGGCGCACAGAAGGACACATAATCTTCATTTGTTTTAAAATTCTAATGGAATTGAGCACAACAAAATTCTTACATTATAATTTCTTTAAAGATACAGGATTAGAAAAGATAGATCGCTAATCCGCCAGAACATCATAGCCCTTGCATTAGCAGCCCAATAATAATGATGGAAAACAGGGAGCGCTAGACCACCTAATTCTTTCGGCTTCTGCAAATGGGCCTTAGAAATTCTATGCGCTTTAAAGCCCCAAATGAATGGCAAAATGACAATCTATAGGCTAAATATATAGGCAAGTTCTGAAAAAAATAGATAAATCGAGGCAGAGAGACCATTTTAATGGCATTTACCCGACCAATTAAAAAGACTTGAGGAGACTTATTGGCCTGTAGCTAGAGAGCTCTGTAACATCTGTCTTTTTTCTTTAAAAGGCATATATGTGCCTCATAAAAAGTATCTGGAAATATTTTCTTTTCAATCGAATGATTTACCATTCTAAGCAACAAAGGAGCAATTGCATTTGCGTTAGCCTTATAGAATTCCACACCAAACCCATCAGGGCCTGTGGCTTTCCCGTTAGAGGAGTTAATTGCCTCCAAAATTTCACAGAGAGTAAACGGTTCCTCTAATTCCTCTTTGGCACATTCATTAAGTTTTGGAAAGTCCACCGAATCAAGAAATTGATGCCCTGTATTGTTCAGCTCAGAGCAGCTAGTAGAATAAAGGTGCTTATAAAAGCATCTTGCTTTAACAGACATTAATATAAGACAACACTGCAAAAACAGTTTACTGTCAAGCTGTTATATTTAGGGGCCAAGCACTGAAGGTGTGAAGGCACCTCTTGTAATCGTTAGTTTTCTTATTATTATTATTCTTCTTCCGCTCTGGAAGTCTATGGTAGCCCATAAAACCGTATGCTAAAAAGTTGTAAAATTTGGCACACTGATAGAGGCCAGTCTCAACTGTTTCCATAGCAAATTTGGAGTCTCTAACTCAATCCCTCTAGCGCCACCACCTGTCCAAAGTTTCACTCATGTTTATGCTAATAACTTTTGAACCGCAAGGGCTAGAAAAATTTTCCCGCCATTTTGATTTGTCCGAAAAACCTACTTTTTCAAACTCCTCCTAGGCCGTTACTCCGATTTTCACGAAAATTGAACCAGAGCATCTTGAGACCATGCTGACAAAAAGTTATCAAAAGCTTTTTGATAGAACCATCCGTTCTCGAAAACTGCCCAAATGAATTCGACAAAAAGCTCACCAAATCAGATTTGAGGCTATCTCCACAATGCTTTATCGTATTCAGACCAAACTTGGTACATTTCATCACAAGCATGACCAGAGGCAACATGCAGCGTTTTGGCACAGAGCCACCTACTGGTCCGGAGATACGAAAAATGGCTATTTTTGCTTATAACTTCTGATGGGTTTGTCCAAAAATCAGATGGTCTCGTTAGATTCGGGGCATCATGCCAAGTCGAATGATATCCAATTTTCCCATATCGGCCATTTTGACCGTCGGCCATTTTGAATTTTGTGCTAAAATGCTGTATTTTATGAACACATTAGCGTATCGTTACGAAACTCGGTATGGGTCATCAGCACAAGGCCCTGCAGGAGCCTGAGAAGTTTCAGACCAGCGGAGACCAGTGGAGAATTTTTTTTAAAATATACTTATAACTTTTGATGTGGTTTGCTTATTTTCACAGGAGTCATCTCTTTAGACTCCTGAATCCTTCCCAAGTTCAACGATATCAAACATGCTAGGTTTCGACTTACGGTTTGTGCGGCGTGGTGATTTAGCGCTTAAAAAACGATTGCGAATATCTTTGAAACCGTTAGTCCGATCGAGACGAAACCAGCGTAGGAAAAATTTTTTATGTTCTCATTCATATAATGTCTATAACTCCAAAACGAAATGAGATATTTTCACCAAATTTGACACATGTATGTGTCCTCAGAGTGAACCCATAAAAAAAAAGTGGTCGGATTGTGCCTCTTGGTGGCATTATAATTGAACAAAATACGAAATTGCCATTAACTACAATACTGTATTATGATAAAAATGCTATATTTTATGAATGCATTGATGTACCATTACGAAACTCAGAATGTGCCATCGGCAACATGCTCTGAAGGTACACAATAGGTTTTGAGACAGCGCCTCCTTGTGGTCAAATGTTATAATGAAATTTTAAAAAATGCTAATAGATTTATATAAATGTGGCCTTTTTTAATGCCAAAATGACTCGAGGCTGTATCTCTCCAATGCTTTGACATATTGACACCAAACTTTGCAAGTGTCATTGTCACCTCACTCTGACCATACCTCAATAATTTAAACACAGCGCCACCTATTGGTCGAAAGTTATAAACCAGTAAATCTTTATTATTGACTGTTTTTGTGATTTTTCCGCTCTGTTGCCTAAAATGATCTTAATAGGTCTTTAATTGCTCACTGTTGCAGTTGGTTTGATGCTCCCAGCCATCTTGGCTGGCTTCTTGTGCCTATTTTGTGACAAAGTCCGAGTCGCTTTTACCCCAAAATGGCGGAAACGCAGGGCTGCTGCTGGTGCAATGGAACGTTTTATTGAGTTTCGCTTCTTGTCTGTGTATATTCTTTGCTGAACAGAACAGATGCAGAGAGAGGTGCGCCGGCGGCAGGAAAGCAAGATCCCGCGCTCGTGCGGCAGTACCGGGGTGTCTTGCAAGCTAAGGTTTCAACAAGTCGCTAGATTTGTCACAATGCGCTTTCTTGGAAAAAAAAAGTCGCTAAGTTGGCCCTTCCGTCTGAGAAGCACCCAATTTTACTCATCTAGGTCCCAGCCCACCGCCAGAGATTGTATTATTATAGGGAGATGAGAGGGTCTGTATCTCTTACCATTGGAGAAAATGTAACGGCTAACTTAATCACGTGCAGCACCTCTCAGCCTATCATGTAATGGCCTCTGGTCTCCTTTCCTGCGTACTGGCAGTCTTTACCGCAGATGCAGCATTAACATTAGCCGTTACGCTTTTTTGGCTAATGGCTGCAGGCTTGTCATCTAGTGGCTTTGCCGCCGCTGTCCAAAACGGTGTTACGGCATTTTGCACCGGCCGGAGACAATTACAAAACTGGTTCCACGTGTGTATCACGAGTGTACATATTTTGCAACAGCAAATCAGTTATTAATTATGAAGCCTATATTCAAAATAAACTGGTAGTATTTTTTTATTCAAAACTATCTAAAAAAATGTAATGCCTGTAGGAATAAAATCTTATGGTTTTTAATGCCATTTAAAGCCTTAATTTTCGCAAAATCCATTTAATGACTTTTAATGCTTTTTAATGCCCCGCGGAAACCCTGTGACAGTAAAGTATTTGAATAATGCAGTGTTAATTGACAGCCTTTTTAATGTTTTTGAAAGAAATATTTTTGAAAGAAATATTATTACAAATTAAAATAGCTGTTTTCTATGTGAATATATATTGTAAACTGTAATTTATTCCTGTGATCAAAGCTGAATTTTCAGCATCATTACTCCATTCTTTGGAGTAAATGCATAATACATAAATGTCTTATGAAGCAGCATGACTGTTTTTAACATTTATAATAGTCAGAAATGTTTCTTGAGCAGTAAATCAGCATATTAGAATGATTTCTGAAGGATCATGTGACACTGAAGACTGGAGTGATGATGCTGAAAACTCAGCTTTGATCACATATTGTACATTTTACAATATATTCTCATAGAAAACAGCTACTTTAAATTTCAATACCATTTCACAATATTACTGTTTTTGCTGCAATTTTGATTAAATAAATCCAGCCTTGGTGAGCAAAGAGACTTTTTTCTAAAAGATGAAACAACTGAAATGTTTCCAAACTTTTGATAGGTACTGTATATTTTCTGCCTTATTCTGTGATAATTTTTTTACATTGTATAAAATCCATGAGGACTTAATGCACAAGTAGTACATAAACCAATCATAAAATTGTCATAAAATATAGGAAAAAAATATTATAGATATTGGTTATTGTTCAACAGTGTATTTGATTTCTTATTAAAAGCAAATTGATTTCGAAGAGCAAGAAATAAAAAAAAAAAGTCAATTAGACAAAGGTCAGATAAAAACTGGTATTACACCTGACATTTCTGTCCCCCCCACTTCTGAAATGATGGCAACACCCCTGATGAGTTGTGTGCCTCAAAATATTAGCTTCTGAAAGTATGAAGTATGAAGTTAAGACTTAAGACACCACTTAGAGACTTCACATCACGAACACAAAGAGAAGCCTGTTACAGATGACAAGTTGTAGTACTGTATTAATTACAATGTTTCAAATAAATCCTATAGGACTTGCAAGCAAGGTCAGGTCTTTATGTGGGTGCATGTAGGTGGGGGGCTTGAAAATATTTTTACTATATTTACAAAAGGGGGGCCCGGCAGAAAAAGTTTTGGAACAGCTGAGCTAAACTATGTTGTTCCATGCGCCACCAGGTGGATACTGAGTGGAGCACAACAAAATTTAAATTCTAAGAGCTGTGCCTAGAAGGATGCTGCTTGATGGATTGCATGAAAATACAAGATGTTAAATGTTCATCATATTGCAGTTTAAATTGCAGATGCAATATGACAAAATAATCACACTGACAAAACTGTGTGCCCCTCACCTATATCCTAATGACTGTGTGACTTATGTAATAAACTCTGGTGAGAAACAAACCTTGCCAATGTTGGTATTGTCCAGTGCTGCATCAATCTCATCCAGAACAAAGAAGGGAGCAGGCTTATAGCTGTAGAGGTGGAGAAATTTGTCAGGTACAGAAGGATGTGATCTGACCTGAAAGTAAATATACCTTTACATACCTGTGAATGGCAAACAGTAAGGCTAGAGCAGCCACAGTCTTTTCTCCTCCAGACAGGTTGTCCATGGGCCTGAAACGTTTGCCTGGGGCCACACAGTTATAGTTGATACCATCCAGGTATGGCTCCTCTGGGTTCTCAGGCCCCAGAAATGCCTAGCAACACACACACACACACACACACACACACACGAAAGGTTTGACTTAGTGTTTATGAGAGGATTAGTGCTGCAATGACTAATTGAGAAAATTACTGAAAATAACTAAAATAAAAAAATAACTGAAAATAAAATTAGAGATTAGCCTGGTCTTTGCATGTTTTACTTCTGCACTGTGTAAAGTATAACCTTGAAGAGCAACATTTTTTGAAAATTATGAAAAATAGATTGTCACAGAGCAAGCTGTAGCAGAAAAATGCAAGTTTACAAAAGTACACAAGCAAGGCCGGACCTCCGCGAATAAAAATATGTTCACAATGACACCACTTTTTCACGTTTAATATTGTAAAGCTGATTACTTTAAAGAGATACACTGATACACATATATAAAGTGATGTATACACATATAAAACGGTGTATAAATAAATGTGACTTGACTGGAGTGCCGAACTGCAGAGTTTGTGTAAACATATCCACATCGCTATGATCAGATGCTTTCTTAAAGGTCCCATTTTTTAAGATGTAATTTAAGTCTCATGTGTCCCCAGAATGTGTCTGTGAAGTTTCAGCTTAAAATACCTTACAGATCATTTATAAACCCATGTTGTAAATACCAATTTCTGACTACAGTCAAGAACAGGCTGTTTTCATGCATGTGCCTTTAAATACAAATGAGCTGCTGTGCCCCACCCCCTCCCTACGATCACAGTTCCTGCCTCAATCGGATTCTCTGCCAAATATTAACAGGACATCTGCTTGGTTTTGATTATCATCTATATCGCAAACACTCTCATGGATAGCATAGTTCTTCTTTCATCATTAAAGTTTATTATTTCCACGCGTTTTAAAGCTATAACAGTTTAAACTTCTAATGGATCGTTTTCTGAGCGCGCGCGCACACACACACACACAGCTGTCAGACTTCAAGTCTCGTAACTTCTCTTTCACATTTTTTTGTTTTGTTTAGTTTAAACTGTCAAATACACACAAGTTTCTGTCAAAAACACACAGTTCACATAAACAGTCAGTTATGTCTGTGAACGTAAATATCAGGCAACGTTACAGAAATCGTATGTGTATATTAGATCTGTGGCGCATTCCCTTCAAAAATAAAACTAATCCACTGCATTCAGCGGCTCAGATGTCAGTAAATGAAGACTGTTATGTTCACTCTTACATCCAACAACAAAACATCTCAATTACTTACCAGACACTGTTGTTGCTACAGCTGCTCGACCGCGGAGAAAATGGCGAAAACTATGGTAATACAGGACTGTCAATCAGCGGCCATGGACGGGGCATGAGTAATGTGACGTCACATTACTCAGAGAATCAAAACGGCTTGTCTAATGAGACTGCTTTGGTTTAATGGGGATTTGAGAAAAGAAAAAAAAAAAAAAAAAAAAAAGGAGTGGGTGTATTTTTATCATTGTGGGGTGGTTGTGTTCACACACTGCCAACACACATTTATATCCAAACACCTTGTAAAAGTGGATTTAGCATAATAGGTGACCTTTAACTGTTTTTAATTAGGGCCCAAGCCCAAAGGGCGAAGGCCCTATTGTTTTCCTTACCGTGCATTCACACCGCCGCCGCAACTTGGACAGTGTGGGCGTCGAGGAAAGTTGAAGTTAGGTCAACTTTATGGTAATGAGCCCTTGAATGGGGTCCGAAAACTTGGTCCATATATCAAACACTCTTGCATGTATTAGTGTGAAACTTGGTACACATATAGACCTCATCGGGCCTAACAACTTTTGAGCTCTAAGTTATACGGCAGCTCAACAGGAAGTCAGCTATTATGGGTTGTTTGAAAAACGCATGCTCTGGAATTTGATATACTCCTCCTAGGCGTTTAATCCGATCACCACCAAACTCGGTCAGCCTGAAGTCAAGACATTGAGGATGCTAAATTGCGAGCGGATTTGATACAGTCACCAAACTCGGTACATATATTGGTCTCATTAAGCCTGACAACTTTCTAATTTACAGTCATTAGCTCCGACCAACAGGAATATTTATAATTCAAATTTATTAACCCCAATTTAAGTAAATTACACATGATTTTATAAAAGTGGCTGTTTAAAATAAACTTGCACAAGTGAGCAGAAAAATCAAGGCATGTACCTTACTCTTACCCGAGACTGATATTAAAATAGTCTTTGCAGGTTCTGTGATTTGGCTCTATTTATTAATTCTATAATTTTATTTTTTCATCGGATACCACCCATATTGAAATTAAATGAAAGCATGCTTTTGGTGCATAAGATTGGTGCACAAACGATAGCTCAGGGAGGTTAAAAAAAACAAAAAAAAAAAAACACATGAGGACAAGTGTTAGGGTAACACAACATCAGCAATCACAGACATTCGCATTAAGACTGGATTACATTTCTCAGAGTACTGTTGAACAATAACAGTATGTAATTTTTTTTTGAATTTTTATAGAGGTTGTCTGAGAAAAACACAGACATGGCAGATTAGGATGATATTTTGCACTCATTTGAAATTGACCTATGACATGAAATTCATCTAAATTTAAACGATCTCATGGATGTGGCTGTTGTGGTTTGTGATCAAATGGGGACCAACTGCTGCAGTAAATGTGGTGTATTCAAATGACTTTGACATAGTCCTTTTATGTTTACCCATTTTAAATGCCTATTGCCCACCATGCACAGTTGCCCTGAAGCCACCGGGTTGGCGGTGCCACCGGGCTTGGGCCTGTCATCGCTGCTTGCAGCTATATTTCAAACTTATTTTTACCCCTAAGCGAAGAACGAAAAAAAGAACTTCGCCGTGAGTATATCATGGCCTTTAGAGATGATGTGTCATTAAGTACCTGAGCACTGCTGTTGCGGGACAGAGCTTTATATATCTCATCGATGTTGGTGGCCACAGACTCAAAGCAAGCATTGAAACGGTCAAATCTCTCCTTCTTTATCTGTTCAAATGCCTGCTTGGCTTTCTTCGCCCTCTTCCTGGCAGCTTCAAACTCTATGACATTCATCAAAAAAAAAAAAAAAAAAAAGGGAAAAAAGTTAAATGCAAGTTTGGAAAGCTACTAAAACAGGCAGGCTGAGTTATACAAACAGTGATGAAAAGAACTGACACTTCTAAATGTTTATAAAGAGATTGTAAAAGAAATCTATATGAATCGAGTGGTTTAATCCAAATCTTCTGAAGTGCTTCCATTGACTATATTGATGTGTTTTGGTGGAACTAAATTTCAACAGAGGGACAAAAATCTCTCAGGCTTAAATAATATCTTCATTTGTGTTTTGAAGATTAATGAAAGTATTTGGAACAATATGGATGGAAATTAATGGGAATAAACATGGAATTTTCAAAATTGCAGGTTAGCCTATAACAGGGAACTTGAATGTAGTTGGAAAAAAACAACAACAACAAAAAAAACAAAAACAAAAAAAAAAAAACAACCTCCTGCAGCATAATCTTGCATAAACCAGATTTAATGCAATTTCAGTTGAATTTTTTACCCTGCACATTCCTCAATCACATTCAAAAATACATCTAAAACAAGGCACCACCTCTCTCGTACGTATTCTGTGATTGTTTCGGATCAGCCCAAGCCATTTCTCATCGTGCTGCTGTGAAATACAGACTGAACGGTGGCTCAAAACGCAAACTCTCTCAGTTGGAAAAAGAAAACCAGTGTCGCTAAAAAGGTTTTGATGGATGACGATTGTAATGAAGGTAAAGACGATTACAGTGACATACAGGAGTCGTTCATAAGGCATGCGCGAGTCCGTCATTATGCGCAAACAAACCGCACGTGCGCTATCGACTCACTGATCGCTATAACATCGTATTTCTGCATGAACACAGTTCAATATATTCATGTAGTTGTCAAAATTAATGTACTGTGAGTGTTTTATAACGGATGCTCGCTGAGCAAGTGTGTTTTGAAGAAGTTTGAAAGGATCAGTGGTATTATGTGTGTTTAATAATTTTGAATGGATCTGCATAGTATTTAAATTCAGTCCTTTGGTATCTCACTGTGGTCTTGTTTGGTATGGCAGGTTGACTTGTGCTTATTTGTTTAAGTTACTGTATTACTGAGCAGAGTAAGTACTTTTAAGTTGTAAAGAATGTCTGCAAAAAATAACTCTGAAGGTTTAAATCTATCTTGAGTAGGGTTGGGTATCGAGAACCGGTTCCATTTTAGAACCGGTTCCAAATTTCAAAGAACCGGGGATTCGATACGATGCGTGCATTTCGATTCTGTTTATCGATTCCTGACTTTTTTCAGTCATTCTCGCACGGTGAATGGCAGTGAGCCGTTATCTATCTGCTAGGACCTGCGACAAGGACCTTACAATCGGCACTGACTTTTGCTTCAACGCGGCATTAATCTGAAGGAATGCACCGTATTTAAGGGGCCGTTCACATGTCGCGTCTAAAAACGCGTGGAAAGCGCGGCCGCGCCACTTTCTCCTCCTTTCCAAAGCGCTTTTGCTCTCGTGGCGTCTGTCGTTGCTATGCAACCATGAACTGCACTCTGCACGATGACGAGGAAGTATCTTGAAAGCCCTTGCATTAGCTTTACTACTAGATATATTTATGGAGATGAGAAATAAAACCCGGCTGAGCTTTTGATGTTGTTACGGAAAGGCCGAAGCTGATCGGTTGGTTCTTGTCACATGACCTGCGGTGCGCTTGAGGCATTCTGAAAAGCATAGGTGCCCTTGGAAACATTTGAAATAAGGAACATTTGAAAAAACGAACTTGCGCGTGCAAAAGACGCGATATGTGAACGGCCCCTAACTCTCCCAGCCGCGAGTCCTGCTACAAAGTACCAGATGCGGCTATTATTGGCAATAGCAGCGTCTCACACTCGGGTACAAAAACAGTTACAACCTACTAATTATAGCCTAAATATGGCAAGAATAAGAGGTAAAAACATTATTCTTGAAGTATTTGCTCTTTTTTTCTCTCCATAAAAAAAAATATTGGAATCGGAATCGAGAATCGATAAGAAGATTCGATAAGCAGAATCGGAATCGCTAAAATTAAAATGATACCCAACCCTAATCGTGAGTTTCTTATTTCTGTGATGCAAAGCTGAATTTTCAGCAGTCATAACTCCAGTCTTCAGTGTCACATGATCGTTCAGAAATCATTCTAATATTCTAATTTAATACTCAGTTATCAATGTTGGAAACAGTTGTGCTGCTTAATATTTTTTAAAATGTGATACTGTGATACTTTTTTCAGGATTCTTTGATGATTAAAAAGTGAAAGAACAGCATTTATTTAAAATAGAAATCTTATGACAATATTCACTACCGTTCAAAATTTTGGGGTCAGTAATTTTTTTCTTTTTCTTTTTTTTTTTGAAAGAAATTAATACTTTTATTCAGCAAGGATGTGTGAAATTGATAAAAAAAATCATATTAAAGATTTCTATTTTGAATAAACGCTGTTCTTTAACTTTTTGTTCATCAATGAATCCTGAAAAAAGTATCACAGGTTCCAAAAACATTAAGCAGCACAACTGTTGATAATTGAGTATCAAATTAGCATATTAGAATGATTTCTGAACGATCATGTGACACTGAAGACTGGAGTTATGACTGCTGAAAATTCAGCTTTGCATCACAGAAATAAATTTTTATTAATGTTTATTTTTATGTTTGTATACAATACATTTTATATAAATTTACATAAATTTCCATAAAATTTCCAATTCCCATAAATTCCTGTTAAGCTTCCAAATTGGAATATTTCCAAAATTCCCCAGGTTAAGTTCCCATGGAAAGTTTCCGGAAATTTATCAGAAACTTTCCGTCCCTTTGCAACCCTATATACAGTACACGTTTTCATGTCATTATAAAGTAGTTAATTTGTTGACTAGATGCTGCAAGAAAAAGAACAGCAGTATGTTTGCTGTCAAGACTAAGAAAGCGACAAAATTAGTAGTACCTCAAGTGGTTAAAACAATGTGACAAATACATGCATGTTCGCGACCCACCTATTTAATGTGGCAAATGTTACCATCTATTTGCATTAGTTTATATCCAGCTGGTCACTTTTATGCATTTGTTAGCCAGCAAAGTTACACATTTAAAGCTAGTGATGTGAGAAAGCAAACTGTATGGTCACGTAACAGAAACATAAATCAGATACGCATTTGATTTCAGATCTTTATCATCACTGTAATACATATTTTGTTATTTTGATTAGATATTTCAAGATGGCCATGGTGTTGATGCCTGGCCATGACGGTTTGGATTTATATGAAATGGCAACTCTTTACGATAAAATTCCATTTATAAGATTAACTAAGGCTAATAAATGCTATAGTTCCTAGAACAAGTATTGTTCCTTGTTGGATTGTTAATTTTAACATTTACTTATACATTTTTACAAATTTTCTGTTAACTTTAGTTAATGCACTATGAACTAACAAATGATCATGGTATAATTAATATATTAATATTTAACTATGTTCATATTTTATTTAAAACTTACAGTACATTTTCATGATTCAATACATTTTTTTTGTAATAAAGTTATCATTTTACTTCGAATGTTATGTTTATTTTCATTCAGTATCCATCTTAAAAACTATCAATTGATTAATCGGTTATCGGCCAGTGCGGTCCAACCTTACAGTTACAGTTATCGGTAAAATCCACTATTGGTTGACTTCTACTTTACAATAACTAAAAAGCTTTCACTAATCTCAGTTCGTGATCTCACGAAGTTCCATTAAAATCAAAGTGGTCTACACTGCATAATGAATCTTTTACTTGCATCATGTCTTTGTTCAGTGCTAAGTTCTGCACGTTCTCGAATCCTCCTATTAACAAAAACTTTGGCGTTATGAGCGGTGCGTGGATTCGGACTAAATTTAACAAAAAATTATTTGCGATCATACAATATTTGGCGGACCCCGGTTGGAAACCCTTGCACTATTGTGTTTATTAGAGCTGCTTTACAGCAGAATTGAATTCTGTTAGCATTGATTCTGTTATTTTCCTGTTCATCACTGTAAAACTGCTTTGAAACAATATGTACTATATAAATAAAGGTGACTTATTGCACATAACTTAACACTCTTGTTTTTTTTTTTAAATAAGAATCCTATTTATTAATTTTTTACTATATATTGTATAAAGCTTTGGGTTTTTTGGTCTGTTGTCAGCTTAATTTATAAACCTGGATTTTGTGTTTACTTATGTCTGTTGAAATGTGTTGGGGCTGTATATACACTGTGTTCCAAATTATTATGCAAGTGACATATCAGTAGGATTTTTTAGTACAATAAACATTCAGATTTTAGTTTTTCTAAGAAAGTGTTTATTTATTTATCCATGTCTTTTTAGATAACTGGTATCAATCTCAGACAAAATAATTTGCCTGGTCTACTTAGGTAAATGGAAACCCTACTTATAGGTTGTTCCACATTATTAAGCAAGTCACAGTTCTCATGCAATATGGGGAGGAAGAAAGATCTTTCTGAAGATGAAAAGCATGAAATGGTGCAATGTTGTGCAAAAGGCATGGAAACAACTAATATTGTGTGAAAACTGAATGCAGATTATTGAACTATCATAAGATTGGTAAGTGATTTAGAGCACAGTAGAACTCGGTCAGATAAAGGCTTATTAAGGAAAGTTTCTGTCAAACAAGTTAATTGTATTAAAAGGGCAGCTATAAAAAAGCCAGTGTTGAGCAGCAAACAGGTATTTGAAGCTGCTGGTGTCTCTGGAGTCTTGGGAACCTCTCCATGCAGGCTGGCAGTTATGTGTAAAATTGCATTTTAGCCACCACTAACCAACCCTCACAAAGAGAAACATTTACAGTGGGTGTTAAAGGGTTTTAAAGGGTTAATTCACCCAAAAATTAAAATTATGTCATTAATTATTCACCCTCATGTCGTTCCACATCCGTAAGACCTTCGTTCATCTTCAGAACACAAATTAAGATGTTTTTGATAAAATCCAATGGCTCAGTGAGGCCTCCATTGACAGCAAGTTAATTTACACTTTCAATGCCCAGAAAGGTAGTAAAGACATATTTAAAACATTCCATATGACTACAGTGGTTCAACCTTAATTTTATGAAGTGACGAGAATACTTTTTGTGCACCAAAAAAACCAAAATGACTTTATTTAACAATTTCCTCTCTTCTGTATCAGTCTCCGACGTGCATTCACGAGAGCACCACGATGCATGCGTGTGGTGATGCAAGATATAAGTGTCGTCTCATCGTCTAGATTATCCAAACTTTCAAGCTGTGGCATGACAATATCACAATCGATGCAGCACATGCTCTCCTGTTCAGTAGGCATCGCTTGGCACTGATGACATCTACACCACCAGCTCTCCATTGCTCTCTGTCTTTCAGAAGCTTGTGGCTATGATTGTGTTGCAGCCTCTTCAATCTCTTTTAGTTCGTTCTCTGTATATTCTTATTTGAATAAGTAAGGTTGTGCAAAAAAATGCAATTCATTCTCTGTGTCGAAATCTGCAGACAGTGATGAACTGTTTTATGTTGAGCGTGCGTCTTCCTCTGTTTGTAAATACAGCCCTGCGTTTCCAGGTCATATGTCAGAACGCCAGCTCCTGCGTCATCACCACACGCGTCGTGGTGCTTTCGTGAACGTGCGTCAGAGATGGATACGGAAGAGAAGAAATTGTTGAATAAAGTCGTTATTTTGGCGCACAAGAAGTATTCTCGTCGCTTCACAAAATTAAGGTTGAACCACTGTAGTCACATGGACTGTTTTAAATATGTCTTTACTACCTTTCTGGGCATTGAAAGTGTAAATTAACTTGCTGTAAAAGGAGGCCTCACAGAGCCATCGGATTTTATCAAAAATATCTTAATTTGTGTTCTGAAGATTCACGAAGGTCTTACGGGTGTAGAACGACATGAGGGTGAGTAATTAATGACAGAAATTTCATTTTTAGGTGAACTAACCCTTTAAGAAGGTTATTTATATATTTTGCTTTAATGTGCCAACAGATAACAGAAGTTTACATTTTGCAAACATTTTTTCTATGCACAACGAGTTTGACAAAAGGCGTATGATCCATCTGATCTCGTATGGTAGGCATCTCATCTCACCATTATTTAGTCAGTCTCGGATTACATTAAAGGGGTAGTTCACCCAAAAATGAAATTTCTGTCATCATTTAGTCACCCTCAAGTTGTTCCAAACCTGTATGAACTTCTTTCATCTGCTGAAGAACACAAAAGAAGATATTTTGAAGAATGTTGGTAACCAAACAGTTGATGGACCCCATTGACTTCCATAGTATGAGAAAAAAAAAAAAAAAAATATTATGGAAGTCATGGGGTCCATCAACTGTTTGGTTACCAAACGAAATCCATAACAAATGTGGCAACTTTCCTAGTGGCACACTAAAGCAAAAGTATATAAATAACCATTTAAAAACATTTTTTTTTTTGGTGAAAAATCTAGCACGCCTTAGACTTTTGTCTGTCATCTTTTTATGCCAGTGTCAAAAGCACATTTCTTCTCTTGAAAATTTGAATGGATAATGAATTTTAAAGTACTAAATAATATAAATGATCAGACTGTGGCCAGCTGCATAAACTGCTTAGACTAGTCTTAGTTAGTCATCTAATTTTTTTCTTTAAGACTGGTCATAATTTTTTAAAGTAAGTTATTAAAACGGGTAGATTGGTCTAATTTGAAACCAAAAAGTAAGACTGATTACCCCTCGGCTAACTGTTAGTTGGTCTGACTAATTCTTAAGACTCAGTCTTAACATAATGTGTTAATCCAACTGGCCCCAGCTTTTATTCTCATGCATGTTATTTTTCCACAGAGGCTGGGAATGTCTGACCGTCACTGGTCTCCTGGAATTTGTCTCTGACGCTCTCTAGTTTCTCCATTGCCTTCATGTTGGGGGCACTGATCCTCTGCAGGATGCTCTGCTGCTCATTGAGTCTCTGCTGTAATGTGTTCATCTCCCCCTTAATCTCCTCTTCTGACAGCGAGTCCTGCAAGCAGCATCAGTCAGCACATTCTTAACACACTAACATGTTTATTATAGTGTAAACCGTAATGGAAGTATTGATGTACTTTTAGGTCTTCTGACAAGCTGCTGTAGTCGATCTCAATAAGAGCTTCCTTGGCTAGGACGGTGCTAGATGTCTTCTGACTGCTGCTTAGGCTCTCCTCAGCCTGAGAACCGCCCTACAACACAAACACAAGCAAGATATTAGGTGGATTTATGAAATACACTAATAAAAAGCTTGAACGTACCTACATGTTCTTTATTATGATTTTTATCCCCCACTTTTCCCCCCATTTCCCAATAATAGTAAAGTTTTATTTCAAAAACAGTTTTAATTCATGAAAACTATGAAATATCACAAATGTGGGACATTACAAGAATGCAATTACGTATTCAAAAACTGTTAAACAATTCATAACTACAGTGCGTGCATAATTATGCAAGTTGATATTCTGATCATATTTTTTCCCAAGCACATTTTGCCAATTCCAAACCACATCAATCTTAACTATTATTATGTCTGTATTTAATCATTTATAAGTAATATATAATTGTTAAGGAAGGCTGGAAGTGAAAAATGCTTTATATTCAGGTGTGCATAATTATTAAGCAGATTTTCTTTTACAGGTAAAATGGGCCAAAAAGAGAGATTTAACTCGCACTGAAAAGTCAAAAATGATTAAATGCTCATGAGGATGCAATACTAATGCAATACTAGAAATTGCAAAATTAAGGCGTGACCAATGGACAGCAAAATGCTCCTTGGTTCAGTAGGGTCATACAAAAACAGGCCAAGAAGAAAACTGCAAAAAAAAAAAAAAAATAGAAATTAAGGTGAAGAATCCATCAGGATTCATTTAGTTTCCAGTGCCACCATTTTCCAGAACGGCAACCTACCTGGAGTTTCCAGAAGTACAAGGTGTCAGGATCTCAGAGACTTTGCTATGGTAAAGAATCCTGAAATATGACCACCACTTAATAAGAATCACAAGCTGAAGTGTTGTGTTTTTGGTGTGAGAGTGAAACCTGCAGGAATGAGTAAAATTATGCGCAATACAAGCACTATTTAACCGGAGCAAATTAGACGAGTGAGTGACAGGAAGTGGGTGTGTCTGTCAAACTGTAAATTCGCTGTCGGAGAGATGAGAGAGCGCAGCTGGTATCGGTGTATCGATACTGCAGAGAAGGAGTATTGGAACCGTTTCAGATACATCGGTCAATATTTTTGACAACACTATTCATAACCATCTCATAATTTAGATTCTTTGCCTGGGTTATAGTTTTAAACTGTATTGACATTGCAGTGATTGCTGGACATTTGTTGACTGCTTTTCTTCATTATCTAAAAAAATAAGACACCTCTTCCTGGCTGATGTCATCCATAGTTCCTGATCGGAGCGGAAGTCTGATGTCCTGCATCTTACAAGCCTGCAGCAGATTGTGTCTGTCACTGCGTTTTTGCTCCAGCTTGGTCTCGATGGCAGTCACCTCCTTCTGCAGCTGCGTCAACTCCCTAATCATACACAAATAGGTTTCTCCTTACAACATCATACTTCTTTTCTTGAAAACATCTAAGCATTTCTGGAATAAATCAGTGAAAGGTCTCACTTGTTAGCACCCCCTAGTTTCTTGCGGATCTCCTCCATTTCATGGTTTTTATCATTAACCTCAGATTTCTTGGCCAAGTGCTGGTTTTTCAGATCCTGCAGTTGTGCCATGGTTTCATCAATGATCTTCATATTCCTCTGCTCTTCCTGTTTGGAAATATTAAATGAAATTCAGCAAACATTATTTCTAGGCTCAATGGATTATCATCAGAGTATCTGAATGTTATCTACCTTCTTGAGTTTCTCTATCTCATTCTCATCTTTCTTGACCGTCTGTTCCCACATGATCACCTTCTCTTGATCTTCCTTCAGCTGATTCTTCTCATAGTCCAGCTGGATAGCCAGACGTGTCTTTTGAGTTTCAAATTCCAGGCTACCAGAGAGTTCGAGGAAAGGATAAATTTACAGTCATATGTAATATCGTTTATTGTTTCTGTTTCTCATTGGTTTTCTCAAAGTTGATATGCATTTACATGATAAGAAACCTAAAACACTTAAACTGCATATATTCACCTCTGACACATCACTTTGATACTGTAAATGTGGTCTGATGTTGCATGATCACCAAAGAGCAAAGTACAGTGATTTAGATGATTGCTTGCTCCTTTATCTGTTGCTGGTTTGAGTGGCACCTGCACATTTGTTTAGTAAAGTTCAAAAGAGGCTCGCTTATGGTAAAGAACTCAATCAGTCAGTCGTGTTCGACAATCAAACAATCACTAAACTTTTACCATGAAAACACTCTGCTTGTAGGGCTGGGTATTGACAATTTGCACTATTCGATTTGGATTCTCAAGCTTGTCATTCAATTCCATTTGATATCAAAATGGGGTATGTATCAGTACAGTACAGTACATGGCAAATTTTCTCAAGGAAAAAAAATCTCAACTAATACTGTAAACTATACAGGGAACCCCAGTTGGTACATTACTATAATATTAAATGTTAAAATTAACTGATTTGTATAGGCTACTGACATTTGAATTATACATAAGAAAGTTATAATAATGTTCTAATAACTTTTTAACCCTTTAAAACCTACGGGAGCACCCATGCTCCCGCTTGCGTGTCTCTCTTTAAGAGCCAATAGAAAATGAAACCAAGTAGGTAGCACAAAAATTCTTTTTGCATACAAAATCAGAGACTTTACACATTCAGATCATGCCTCCAACATGCTCCTGTTGCGTTGTTTTCACCCTCTAATGAGTCTGCACAAATTGAGTTTACAACAAAAACAGTGCACAGGCACTAATTGTAAACAAATATGTAGATTTCATGTGCCGTTTTTGTGTGTAAGTTGCCTTGTGTGCTTATGTTATAATTAGTAGATAGTCCACAGTAACTCTACTAAATTTTGCAACCCTCTAAGGTGATTCTTTTGTTTATATGCATCAGTATGTTTGACTCATTAGACAAGTAAGTTGAGAGAGACAGCAAATTTCTTGCGAGTGGGCATGGTTTCAGCGCCGACAGCGGACAAGCCCCCAGCGTTTGAGAGCAGAAAATACTGCTTATTTTTTTCAAGATTTTGATAAATTATTTCATTTACTTGGCAGTTTTTCTTTAATCATTCAAATTTAACTGGGTAGTTAACACATTTTTCTGTGGTGTGACAAACACATTTTAATATTGCTTTAAAGGACTTGAAGGATACTCACAAGGATACTTGCCTATACGGGCATTTTGACAATTTTGTGTGACAAATATCCATTCAAGCGCAAGAAGACTTTAAAGAGAACTCTATTTAATAGGCTATTTGCACGCTGTCTGAGAGGCAGCTTTCTGGGCACGCGCTTCAGATGTTTGCGCGCAGAAAACTTCTTGAAAACCTCATGTGATTACTGTACCATGTTCCTGTAATAAATGTAGGGAGTGTTTTTACTTGCATACGATTTAGTTTTAATCCAAAATGACGCATGTATACTGAGTGAGCAATCGGCAATCAAGAGCATGCAAGAGAAGTGAGGGCTCTCTCTCTTTATTGTCAGTTAACGTTAGTAATATGCTCCTCATTTTACTTTCCTTGCTATTGCCATATCCGACCGAACTACAAACTTTCCAGTGATGTCTGGGAAAAAGGAATGTGCGCTCGACAAGTTTGTGCGTCTGTGCCACTGCACACTGAATCTACTCCGCGTTTCCCTTATCAGCTTGCACACAGCAGCTATAGCATGAATATTTAATTTGTTTATTCTAATAATTCGATAAATTTACTTCATAGACATCCTTCTCTGGTATATACATTCTGCTTTCTGTTTGCTCTGTTGTCTGTTTCTTTGTCACAAGCACTGTACTGTATATGCTGCAAGGTATCAGTTGTTGGTATCCTAGCATTTTAAAGAGTATGAGTACACAAGCGCAGTATCATAGTATCCCTAATTTTTAGAAATACTTAACTTTATAAATTAGAAAACTGAATAGAGGCAATAGTCTGAGACACAAATATTTTTCCATACTCTGACAATTTTTTTTTTTCCATACCTGGAAATTACTCAATTCAAATTCCATACTTTTCCAAACTGCGTAGGAACCCTGTATTTTCTTTGGTGTGGTAATGTAGGACATCTTTGTTGAAACAATTTATCCACAAAAATCTGGGCCCGTATTCTTAAAGCTTCCAAGAATCCTCTCAGAAAGCTCCTAATTTAGCTTAAAAACGTCTATGGAGGAGTCTTAGCTTAAGAGCGATTCAGTTGCCAAATATGTTAATGTAGTGATTACTTCAATTTCTGGAGCTATGGTATTTCTGCACTGTCGGAGATGTTAGCGTGACTCTAATAAGATCGGTCACAAACATGATCCCTGCAAGATTTAATGTGTAGCGTCCTATTAACTCACTGTCATGCATTGTGTGCAACACATTTCTTCTCCCTCTCCACGTTTCGTCCATTTTCTCCGCTGTTAAAGAAACTCTTAAGTCTCTTAAAAGTCCTCATCCGTACTCCTAACAATTTTGGAGCTTAAGACCTCTTTTAAGGGTTAAGATGCTTTCTGAATTACTTTTTACTTTTACTAGGATTTTTATTTCATTTTAAGAGGAAACGCCCACATTTCTAAGAATTTTCTTAGAATTTTGTCACTAGGAGCTACTCTTTGCAGTAAGATTTTTTATGAATACGGGCCCTGATTCTTTCAATGATCTCACCGTTTTTTTGCAATCTCATACCTCTCGGTTACGAACCACAAATTACTCGATGATTAAACTAGTTTTAAATCAGATGAAACAGCCTCAACATTCCCAACAAGACTGATGAAGAAAACAGGAGAAACATGCCATGAATGAAGATAGAAGACTTTTAAATCCCAAAATCACCACCCTTACAAACATTTATCATGAATGAACTGTAGTAATTTACCATGGTTTGTGGAAATGTGAAATATTTATATTGAATACTATGTTATAGCCATTAATATTGCAATATATTTATTAGGTGGGTAGGGGAATATATAATTCATTTCTTTGTGAAGGTGTAGTAATTTTTACCTGTGTTTGGATCACTTGACAGTAGCCATGTATGGTTTTACCTGTGGTTACCAAGTCTCACTGTGAGAATTTTGTCACTAGGAGCTACTCTTTGCAGTAAGATTTTTTATGAATACGGGCCCTGATTCTTTCAATGATCTCACCGTTTTTTTGCAATCTCATTTTGTCTCTTGACTTTCTCTTCTTCAAATTCACGAATGTTACGAACTCCAATCTCTTTACAGAACTCCAAAAACACCTCGTCTTCCACCTGGAATGAAAGACAAACACCAACATGACTCAAGATAGGTGATAAATGAACCAAGGTAACATTGTTTTCAGATGACTGTGCTGTCTCCTACCAAGTTCATACGGTCCTTCAAGTCTTTCATATCTCTCTCTCGTGACTGGACAATTCTCTTGATGTCATTAATGCGTGGACCAAAGTTAGCAAGTTCACTCTCCAGCTTTGACTTTTCCTGAAATCACCACAATAACCAGGGATATTTATCACACATCTTGTGTATGAGAAAAGTAAAAAAGCAGGAAAAAAAAAAGATTAGTTCTGATTTTAGTTTCAGATTGGATGAGTCACATTCAAATGTGTTGCAAAATGCTGTTGAACACACCTGTGACCACCAGTTGAACTTAATATGAATGTTAAGTGGCAATGCTGCTTGACAACTGTAAACAGTTTATAGTTAATGAACCATCACATCACAAAAGAATAGTTTGATTATTAGTCAAGTCACCTTTATTTATATAGTGCTTTATACAATACAGATTGTTTCAAAGCAGCTTTACAGTGAAAAAAAGAAAAATAACGATTTAACAACGCAAACAGAATTCAATTCTGCTGTAATGCAGCTCTAAAAAGACAATAGTAAACAAACAGTCATTATTCAGTTGAAATCAATTCAGTGTTGATTCATTTCGGTTCAATAACTGTAAAGAACATCAATTATGAAATGAGTTCAATTCAGCTATAAAGCAGCTCTGCAGAAAACAGTGATTTCATCATCCAGCTAAGTTGAGTTCTTATCCAATAGTGTCACTGCAAATATTACTACCAAATATTGAAATGAATATTAGTGCCTTATTTTTTGCCATCATTTTATAAAAGTAATAAGCAGCAATTCTGTGATAGCCATACAAGTTTGGAATGACAAGTTGAGTAAGTGGTGGGTACCTGCATGTTAAGGGATAGGTGTCTGGTCTTAGTTTGCTCCAGATCACTCTGAGAGTATTTGAGTCTCATCTGCAAACCATGAGCTTGAGACTGAACCTGACGCAACTCTGCCTCCTTTCTCTTGGCCTTCATTTGCTCCTGATATTAACACACAAACAATCAGTCATGGCACATCTATTTGCTCATATCCCATAAACACCCTTCTAATTCAGCATTACTTACTTTAAGCTCATCTGTGAGTTTTTCCTTTCTGTCTTTCAGTTTATCAACAGCTTTCTCATCCCAGCGCCGAGCCTTGGCCTTCAGATCACTGGCACCTCCGGAGATTACACCAGACTTCTGGAATAACGTCCCGTCTAGAGCCACAGTCTAAACAATACGTAAAACACATCCAGAATCAATAAACTACCAAATATTAACCAAATACAACATACATTTTTACATTTCCCACAAAAAGTGAGTAGTGCTTGTCCAAGCAATAATCACCAATTCATGGGTGTTTTGGGATGCTAAGCCGTTCACTGTGGTGTTACAGGCCACAGTTGGCACACCTATGGACCATCTAATGCAGGGCTTTTCAACTGGCAGACCACGGGCCAAAACCAGCCCGCCAATCATCTTCATCCGTACCACTGTTCGTTGCGGCATTCATTGAGAAGCGTTTCAATTCGAGACATACCTCTCGGTTACGAACCACAAATTACTCGATGATTAAACTAGTTTTAAATCAGATGAAACAGCCTCAACATTCCCAACAAGACTGATGAAGAAAACAGGAGAAACATGCCATGAATGAAGATAGAAGACTTTTAAATCCCAAAATCACCACCCTTACAAACATTTATCATGAATGAACTGTAGTAATTTACCATGGTTTGTGGAAATGTGAAATATTTATATTGAATACTATGTTATAGCCATTAATATTGCAATATATTTATTAGGTGGGTAGGGGAATATATAATTCATTTCTTTGTGAAGGTGTAGTAATTTTTACCTGTGTTTGGATCACTTGACAGTAGCCATGTATGGTTTTACCTGTGGTTACCAAGTCTCACTGTGAGAATATTTTCATTTAAGCCTAATAATAAATAAATAAATAAAAAAATAAAACAATCCCCCCTCCTCCCCCCCTAAAATTTTTGATTTGATAATCCGGCCCTCGAATGAAACTACTTGAAGAGCCCTGATCTAATGCATAATCCACTCAAAAATAGGGAAAAATAGATCCGATTTTGTGACTTGTTTTTTTTTTTTTGTACCTTGTGTCTGTATGGTCCCCCAAAGGCAATCCTGCGAGCATCCTCTACGTTCTCACAGACCAGGGCGTTTCCACAGGCGTACTGCAGGGCTTTCTTAATTTGTGGTGGCTCGTATCGAATTACATCAATCACCAATTTGGCGCCACGCAGCTCACGTAGCTTCTCATCTGTGGGCTTGACCTGTTGAGAACATTATAATAGATGAATCAACATGCTAAAGCACAACACATTCAGTAAAATAAAATTTAGTGACATCACCTCCAGGTAGTCCAGGGGCAGGAAGGTCTCAGGTTCACCACGCTGCTCTTTTATGTACTGGATACAGTCACGACCTGTCTTCTCAGAGTCCACAATGATAGCATCCATGTTTTTGCCCAACACTTTAGTGACAGCGATCTGGAATTTCTTTTGTGTGGGCTGGCACAGGTCAATCAGTCTCCCATACTGGAGTAAGAGGATCATATGCAAGCATACAACTATATAAGACACATACACTGGATATAAAATGTCTACACATTCCATTAAAATTGCTGCTTGTTGTGATGTAAAAAAAAAAAAAAAATGAAACAAAGATAAATCATATCAGAAAAATTACAGCCTATGCAATGCCAGTGAAAGCCAAAGTGACATTTAAGGGGGAAAAAAAAAAAAAATTAAATTTGGGTATGTGGCTGTGTTCAGATTTAACTAATCAAGCTCATGTGAAAAAGTACTAGAGGTGGACAGTAATGAAGTACATTCACTTGAGTACTGTACTTTTTTGATTACTGTACTTGAGTATTATTTTTTTCTGGAAACTTGTGACTTTAACTTTACTACATTTGAAAGACAAATGTACTTTTTACTCCACTACATTTCTATCAAGGTCCTCGAGTCGAAAGTCGTTACTATGTAGCAGATTTGAAAATCAGAGTGGATAATTTTTTTTCTTCTCTAAAACATGATTGGTTTTTTGCGGGTGACAGACAGCCTATCAACAATCACTCTTGTAGGGTCATGTATTGTTAATTTCAGTGATTTCCCAGCATTTTTTGAACACTGATCAGTTGGTTAAATGGAAGATGACGGTTCCTCGGCGCAGTGTGCACACCTATGGCCATACTTAAAAAGTATGTTCCAATTTTCTGAAGAGGTTAAAGATACCTTTTTTTAGGCAAACATTCAAAACGAAAAGTAACGTTAGACAATGATATTAGTCAGCATGCAAAATCATGAATTCAAATGTAAATGAGTTTAAGATTTAAGTAAGATAATCTCTTGTAACTTTTATAAAGATTTGAGATTTTGAAAAAGATTTGTGATCTTGATTCAAACACCCATGTGATCTTATTTTATTAATGACAATGATTCGCCTGCGTCTTTTAAACCTTTGACAAAACCATACCGGAACAGTAGTTATTTCTGTGATACAAATATTCAAATGATCACAGAAGTACTGAGATAAAAGTTTAAAGTTAGGATATAAACACTGATGTCTATGATGGCGATCAAAATAGAGCAAACCACCTTTTGAAAAGAACTTGGCGCTTCAAATAACGGTTGCATCTTAGGGCAGTAGGTGGCGACAAGTGACTTAAATGTATTTGTCATTAAATCATTCATTTAAAAGTTTCATTCAAAAACAGATTCATCCAGTAATGAAATATTTATTAATGAGTCATTGAATTTATTCAAAACTATAAAAAAAAAAAAAAAAAAGAATTCACTGAAATTACACATTTTACCAGCAATAGTCCAGCAATTAATATTTTGTCAGAACCTCTAGTAAATTACATGTTATTTAGTTTCGTTTTATATTCAGAATTGTGGGAGAATCGTGATCTCTATTTGAAACTTTTGAAATTGTGAGTCATTTTATCCAGAATCGTGCAGCTCTAAGAGAGCTTCATCTTTCAGCATGACATTGATCCAAAATGCACTCCACTTAAGACTTTGACGGACTACATCAAAGACAAAGGCTTTAGCAAAGAAAGATTAACTGTTTAGCAATGGCCCAGCCAGAGCCCTGACCTGAATCCTGTAGAAAATCTGTTGGTGAACCTGAGAAGGTATAGATGGCCCTTGCAATTTAACAGATCTGGAATGTTTTTGTAAAGAAGAGTGGGAAAATATTCCCAAGTCAAGAGTTGTGTCCCAAATGGCACACTATACACTTACGCACTATGTACTCATCCATGTAGCGTATGTTATTAGGTGGTATGTTATTATTATTTTGTCATTCAATATCAAAGTCTAATAGCCCCCCCCCCCCTCCCCTCCACTACGTAATAAAAGCTGTGACAGTTGAGTGCATAAAGTGTCCAATATTTCACACTTCATCCCCCCCCCCAACATTATTAATAATGTTTTTGTAGCGCTGTTTATCTATTCATTTACACAGAATTATACTCAAGCTGCGATCGCTCGCGTAGATAATAAATAATTAATTTCCATAGAGTTGTGTTTACTTGGATGTTTATTAGCAAATTAATGGTTATATAGTAAATGTTTATATAATTACGGTGTTTTAAACAAGTGAATCTTGTTAAAAGTTACATGCGGTGGCCATGCTGGAGGAGCATTTCCTGAGCATCAACCCTCTGAGTGAACAGCAAAATGCAGAGGACTTCACGAGACTAATGATGAGCATAGACAACAGAGAGAGAATTAAATTCAGCGCTTTTATTTCCAACATGTGCTCATTCATGGCTGTATTATTTAATTCATGCAAAGTTACATCTTTATTGGGACAGGACATGACGGATTATCTTACGTTACTCCGTGAGCTTGTCTCTATTTCTTAGAGACAAGCTGCATGAACTAGCTACATTTCAGGCATTTATGTAACACATCTAATGTGTGCATTAATGGCTGTTATGTTAAATAAAGTTTACTAATTACAGCAAAGCATGCAAGTATACTTTACATGTGCACGCCGTTGTCTCGTCTCCCCTCAGATGCGCTGTAATGGCGATCTTGCGCGCAATTCTCAAAACACCCATAAGATGGCGGCGTTTATCGGTAAATCCAATATTACAAAACCGATATCTGATTATGGTAAAATGCTTAAATATCGGGGAAAATATCGGTAAATCGATATATCGGTCGATCTCTAATTACAATAGTAAACATCTTTAATTACTGTTTGAAATAACATCACTGCTGTTTGAGCTGCGCGCGCTGAAGCTGAAGAGAATGAACACCTGTAAACTGAAGCGCTCTGCTAGAAGGTTAATTAACTCAATGGAACACATCCTATATAAGATAATTCAGATATTTATACAACATAATATTACAACTTATATTTGCACAAAATCACGCACAGATGAACTTGAACTAAGTAACGTAGTCAGAATGTAGCTACTGTTGTGGATGCATTCTTCCCGTAACAACACGCCGAAACACAGCAACTAAGCCCAAAAAATTCACAATGTTTTATTAAAATAGTGTACACAATTATAATGTTATGTATATGACAGCCCCAATCATAGTTATTAATGTTTTGCGTTGCTGTGTGAGAGCTCACACTGAAGCTAAAGATGATCAGTACAATTAAGCGCTGCGGGTTATTAACCTCAACGAAGCGCATCCTATATGAATTAATCAGATATTTATACTACATAAATTTAATATTATGACATATCTGACAGTTCCAGTAGTTATTAATGTCGTGCATTGCTGTTTTGCTGCCAGTGGTCCCTTCTGATTGAAGCCAACCATTTATTCTGCCGATCTAACTCCGTTGGGATTGTATAAAATTGTAGTTCGGGGTTTCTCTGACGACCATTGTTACAGCTAACAGCACAACATATCCCAGGCATATTGTAACCTTGCTGTGAACCTTCTGGGAGTGTTTAGTTGATCTTCCTCTGGTAGTTGTGGCTGCTGTGACTATAGACTGAAACAGATCACGCAGCTGTGACTGGGCACAAAAATGGTGGCGATAAAGCACAGTGACGTCACATGGTCCTAATAAATAGCCAATAAACTGTAGATGCAAATAAAGGATTCACTGATATGTATTTAATATTCTTGATGCTGCTCTGTTGGACTCCATTACACACCACTCTGTTAGGGGCCGTTCACATATCGCGTCTAAAAACATTTTGAATTGAAAATAGGCTATCTTTCCATGATTCATGTTCACTGAATGTGACGACGCAAGAAACATTTTGTTATCGACTTGTATACTTAAATATATATATAATTTGCAAATAGTTTAAATTGATTATTTCACAAACACAATAAGACCTTTCTTTTTCTTTATTCCCTTAAAATGCTTTAAATATTAAATTATTAATTCCTTTAAATAAAAATACCAATTACCCAATTTTAGTTTGGGCTAAAGCCCGAATATCCATTGACCCTAGAACCGTCCCTGCTTAAAAACATCATAGAATAGTGCACAAGTACACGAATTGGAACACACCTAAGATGTGCCAAGCTGAGACTCCTTTCTAAACAGACTGAGTGCTGTAAATCAAAGAGTGCAGCAAATAATAGTTCAGGGGTGCGTACACTTATGCAGTTAGTTATTCCAAGCTTTTTATTTTTATTCATTCTTTTCACTTCGGTTTTTAGTGCCGTTGTAATTTCACATTTCATTAATTAAATTAAACATGCACAAGTTTTGAAATGATTTATTACTGTGTTATTTTTTACATCACAAAAAGCATCCGTTTTAACAGGGGTGTGTACATTTTTATATCCACTTTATATGAAATGACACTGTAAACAAAAAAATGAGACATTTCTCACCACTGATCCAGGATACAGCCTCTTGATGCTCTCCAGAATCTCAGCCTTACGCTGCTGTCTGCTGTTCTCCTGTCTGTCGATTCGAGCATCACCCAGCTGCTCCATTACCTGCATAACACACATCATACAGTTCAGCAAATAGAGCTTTTATTCAGGGCATAACCTTTCATTCCTCTGAAAGATTTCCTGAGTTCAGGTAGCTGTTCTATGCGGTATGATGATATATATCGTTATCACGGAATAAAATGTCTATCGTTAGAGAGACTGCGCTATATCGTATATATCGCAGTATGTAAATATATTGCACTATTTACACTTCAGAGTAATGAAATGCATGAATGAGAAAATAAAGAGTGGGACGTGCTTGATGTTAAAAAGAGCTATAAGCGCAATACATCCTGAAAAGGAACTCTGTGCAGCACTCGTGCTGACTGGCTCACTGCCAAAGTGCACGCACAGAAACCTGCCTCTTTCAGAAGGCGATTGCGAATTAGGGACGTGCTTGATGTTAAAGTGTTATTAAGCACAATGAGTAGGGGTGGGCGATATACTGGTAGACACGATTAACCGGTAGAAATTTTTCAACCGGTAGAGATTTTGGACTATCGTCTCTATCACGGTTACGCTCACGTGAGGTTGCTGTGTGGTCACAAAAGCGCAGTATGTGAGAGAGTATGTGTTTTCCATACATAAAACATAATTGTGGCAAAAGCATAAATAATTTTTATCCTATTGTTTAATATATTAGTTTTGTCTCTTAGAAATGCACATTTGACAATAGCTTGAGTTGGGATGCAGATGTAAATTTATGTCCATTTGTAAAAATTGTAACATTTTTATAGGGTAAATAATCCATAGTATTTGGATCATGTTAACCACAGATAAAAACACACATTGCACCTCACTACCATGATAAAAAGTAACTATATTGTTCCTGTGGTATTTGTTAAGAAAAATAGTACGGTAGTAATTATACTGTTATTATATACCAATACTCCTTTAATACATTTAGGCCCAGTTTCACAGACAGGGCTTAGACTAAGCCAGGATTAGGCCTTAGTTCAATTAGGGCATTTTAGTAGCTTTTATAATCATGCCCTAGAAAAAAAACATTACTGGTGTGCATCTTGAGACAAAACAATGGCACTGACATATTTTAAGATATGTCAGTGCAAGTTGGTTTTAGTTAAAACTGTTACAATATGCATTTTAGACTAGGACTAGCCTAAGCCTTGTCTGTGAAACCGTGGGTTAATGCCTACGTTAATAATATAATAATATAATACACGAGGCATTTGATTTGTTGTTTGTACGCTTCTCACTGGATCTCATAGGGCTGTTTAGTGGCTGTGTGCGAGTAAACGCCTTTGCTCTAAGCTCGCGCTGCCGAGTGTTTTGAGCATATCATGGTTCAAATTAGCAGCTTAGTCTCGTTCTGCTTTTGGTGCGTTTGCCATTTAATATTTCTCTTAGTGTGACGGTGTGCCACAAGCATGCACAGCATTACTTGCATAGTGCATAAACATAATATCGAATGCTTATCGGACTTTTGTTATAATTTTATCAAGGAAAATTACATCACGATAATTATTGTTATTGTTTTATCGCCCAGCCCCATTTAATTCATTCATATATCAGGTGGTGGCACCAGTGCGACCTCTAACAAAATTTTGGAAATTAACATCTGAACACTCTCTTGCAAAATTACACTCCCCATCCGAGACGCAATCACACGGAGTAGATCACATCTCAATATTGTCATCTGTACAGTACAGTATCTGCATTTCCTTCCCTTCACTCTCTCTTCCCCCATCTCTTCTATCCACATGCAGAGATCACCTGAAATTCACCCAAAAATCTATATGGTAATGTGAACAATTACCATACAGCACTATACATGTTTGGCATCACTTGAAATGTCTCAGTGCGACTGGTATAATTGCCTCATCCCCACAGAAGTAAACCAAAAGGTAATAAAGGTTTTAAGACTTGAGATTTTGCTTACTGTGTGCCCTTTCCCATGGTCTTTCATTCAAATTACCTTCTGACCCCAACAAGGTGTAACCCAAGTCTGGGATCTTGATTAATGCAAATTCATATTAAGTTCATGCCTCCACATGGAAAATGTTTTGTATTTATTATTTTCAAATTGATTATGTAATTGGCATGATTCATTTACCTGAACAATAGTAAATTGTTACATTTGAATTTAACCTGACTTGCTCTGAAATTATTAACTCTAGTAGATTAAGCAGTCCATGTTATCACAAATCTACGATCAGGTTAGTAACGGACTAAAATTCAGCTTAGGTGGAGCATTGTGGCATGCCAACTGAAGTTTTAGAGCGCCGCCTAACAAACTGGCATTAGTCATGTGTACTTAGACTGTAGAGGCTAATAATGGAATTTCCATTTAAAACAACAGAGTTGTTAGACCAATCTAAATAGAGTGAGCCTCAACATCTGATTATTGTAATATTATTCTAGCTAAGTGTACATGGGAAACTATGGCATGATTATATAAAGTTATCATTAGATTAAGTTAAATTGGTCAGCTTATTTGGTAATGGTGTACAGATCTATGGGGACTAAATAGCATACTTTTAGAAATGAGCAAGCATGGTGCAGCCATGCATGCAAGCAGCCATGCATGCTTGCAGTAAGTAATAGTAAATATTAGTAAATTTCCTCTGTATAATGACCAAAGCTGACGAGTTTGTGACCGTGAGATCTGTATACTCATATGGTGTGAGACCATAAAATAGTCTCTTTTACCTCTTTCAAAAACTACTCCCATTTAAAAAACCAGAGAGGATCACCATCTGGTTCCTTCTGGAGACTGTGAGCTAAACCAGTCTCACAATGACATAATTTGTTTGTTTGTTTATGATTTAACGCCATGCGAGCTACCTCGGCTATATTCATGGCGAGAACAAGATTTTTTTTTTATTTATTTTTTTTTTTTTTAAATAAAAAGGGAAAAAAAATTAAATTAGATTTTTAAATTTGATCTTAGATAAAAATTCTAAAACTAAATCAGGCCTTACGTCATTAAAAATCTTTTCATAAAAGTCAACAGAAAAATAAAGAGTTCTAACGGATTTCAAACTAACACAATCCATCAAAATATGCTTCAATGATCACAATAGGGCTGCACGATGAATCGTATTTTAATCGCAATAACGATATCTGCTGCTCTTGATTGATTACAAATGATCGTCACGATATTGGCCCGCTCGTTATTTATCCTGAAAATGTGTTTTTTATACTTTCTTCCCGGTGTTTTACTTAATCTGTGCTATCTGGCAACTCTGTGCACGCGCTCCCTCTAAATGCGGAAGAAGCGCCGATGATCTAAAAACAAACGTGCGCTGGAGTTTAGCGATCTCCACAACGAAATTCTGCTTCAATGAAAGTGTCATACAGCCAGTCTTTGTTTCTTCATAAGCCACTTGTACTATTTGTGTGACTAAATCTGCCATGATCAAACCTTCAGCGATGAATTTCAACAAATGCAACATGGATCTCAACCTCACTGTTTGCAGAATAAATGAATAATATTGAGTTTCACCGTTTTATCTTTTGAAGATAACATTAAGCTTTTTCTTTAAAACGGTTTTTATGGGAGGAAAACACTTAACGTGTAATTAAACGAATTGCGTTCATATTCTGGGCTCATCTGCTTTGCTGTACATAGTATGGTTTATTAGTATGATGTTTACGGAGTTTGGTCTTTTAATATCCCTGTCTTAGTACATTAAGCCATGGTAAGCGTTTTCTATGGGAGGAAAACGCTTAACATGAAATTAAACGCGTTGCGTTCATATTCTGGGCTCATCTGCTTTGCTGTACATATGGTTTATTAGTATGATGTTTACTGAGTTTGGTCTGTTAATATTACTATCTTAGTACATTAAGCCACGTTAAGCGTTTTTCACGTTAAGCATTTTAGAATGTCCCTAGCCAGGGACAGTTTTATATATCAAAGACCATCGTTCTTGCTTTAGGAATTTGCAGGGCAATCTGAATCTGTGGTTTGTCTCAATTGCAAACGAATTGTGTTGCTTTAAAAATCTAATGTAAATACAGATTACAAAGTGCTCAGCGAAACCATGTGTTTTGTATTGATTTACCATCTAACAAAGTTATCATAGTTGGTTAAATGAAGTCGGTGTGCCACCTACAGGCCTTTTGGGTGAAGTGTAGGTTGGTAAAGAACGTGCAAAAATTGCCATAACTACATTACCCTTTTTGATAGAATAATCGTGATTAATAATCGTGATTATCAGTTTAACCACTATCGTGCAGCCCTAGATCACAATGATATAACTGCTATTTGCTGAACGCCAATGGTATGTGAAAGTATTTTAGTGTTTGCCTCGCTCAAATTTTACCTGGTTAAGCTCCATGTTGATCTCATCTATTCTTCGTTTGGCTTGTTCCACTTCTTCTGTGAGCTCCTCTTCCATCCTCTTCTGCTCATCCAGAGACTGTCTGGAGAGCAGAAAGGGAAAGAGACCAATGATGCACAGACACTAACACTGATTGCCAGATCAGATGTGGCTTTGTGATGCGTTTGTACCTGCTGGTGGTGATGTAGTCCTCCAGCTTCTCAATGCGTTTCTGGTTCTCCTCGATCTCTCTGATCTTCTGCTTGATCTTGGCCTATAAGTAACAACAATTACAGCAAATCAAGCTGCTCTGTTTATTTCCACTGTATAAATTAAATTTGCAAAAACTTTTTGCACCTCCGTTTCTATTTTCTTTCTCTCCTCCAGGTCCAGACGGTCCTGGTCAGCTTTCTGGTCTCTGTTGAATTTCTCTAGCTCTTGAGCCAGTGTAGCAGCTCGCTTACTCGCCTCTTCCTTCAGACGGTGATAAGCCTTAACCTGAACACAAAGACGACAGTTATATTAAAGTGCCCCTATTATGCCTTTTTAAAGGTTCCTAATATTGTTTTGGGAGTCTCCTACAACAGGTTTACATGCATGCAAGGTCAAAAAACACTTTTGTTTTCTCATAATATACTCACCTCATAATTTCACCTCAATGAATTTCACCTCGTAAATGATTCGTTAGAAGCAGTTCAAAGAATCAGTCTCTCTAAACCCGTCATTTCCGTGAGCCTACACTGCTTTGATTGGTCAGATGGTCCAATCCTTTGTGATTGGTCTACTGCGCGCACCATGCGCCCATTGCCATAACTGAATGACATCTATCAATTCGCAAGACATTGTATACAATGTATGGACAGAAAAGATAGAATCAATTTTTCCATATCAATTCGAGCCCGACGATGAAATGTCTGAAGAAGTCAATCAACCAGAAACTGATTCGCAATATGGTAAGTGTCACCTCAGTTTGCGTTATTTGTAAGACGTGATGGCAGCGTCACTGTTATACTTTATGTAGATGCACCTGTGGGAACTGTATCAGAATGCCAAGCGAAGCTGAAAACCTCTAACATAAGATAAACATTGAGGCCAGATGTGTGCACAGACTTTTTCGTCATAACTATTAAAGTAAAAAAATGGCTATATCATTGTTTGACATTACAATGTTTACAGAGAGAATACTTCAACTAGTTAGCGTGGACTAGCATCTGAACATCCTATTACAATACAGATACAGCTCCACTCTACTGTAATAATAAAAACGCAGAGGAAAAAAACAGTTTGTTTTACAGTTATGTAAGCGAACCGGGCCTACAGCCATGTTGTAAACTCCCACGTTAGCCGAGCACAAACGTAAATAGCTGATAATGCATTACACTCTGTAAACAAAAGTCGTGCTCCATCCTTGATCATTACTCCAAGTAATAAGACAGACAAGCTGCATCAATCGACACTGTATGACAATGTATGTCTCCTAGCAGGAGACATACAGACGAGGGTGTACGTTACACAACAAAATACAAAGCTACTAATTTTGAACGATCGCTAGAAAATATAAACATCAATTATTAATCATACTTACAGTTTGAGATTCAGAGGAGCAAGCTGGTCCAAATAAACTGGGCACTGATCCATATTTTAAGACCAAGCTTTTTGTGAATCCTGCGTTAAACTCCCCGAGGTTTGAGAAGCAGTCGTCAGTAAAATGACGGGAACACAACAAAAGATTGGGATTCGTTTTACAAACGACTCGTTTAATTGACTCTGAGTCGACTCTTACTTTTGAGAGACAATAACTTTATATATGGTGCACTTTCAGATTTAAAACTTTGCAGGACGTTTTCATTCACTTAGAGCTATGTTACACACTACATGAAAGGTAATTTTCAAAAATCCATAATAGGGGCACTTTAAATGTATTATGACAAGGAAGCTGTTATTTAATAATTTAAGGGAATGCTCTGCAAGTTTATGTTTTACCCTAGTAAAAGTATACTTTTACCATGCAAAACTAGATGACTTTTTACTATGCAACTAGACCTCTGCAAATAGATGAGCCCTCTGCACAGATCCCTATGGTCCGCTATTAACTTGTCATGCCAGGACCAGCTGGGACCTAAACAAACATTTTAAACGAGGACGTTCATCGAGCTTAACCCTAAAAAGGGCAAGACCATAAAGAGAAATCATAAAATTAATTTTCCATCTTCTTAGGACACAAATCATTTTCATGACATTTTTAAAAAAATGTTTGTATCCTCCAGGATACGTCACCACTTTGGGGGTATAAATTCACTGAAAAAAAGAATGCTTGTTTGGCAATGCGTATTACATTTTAGCCAAATTTTTAAAACATTTATTCTCTCACAACTTAAATTAAACATTCTTTGTAAAATTCTGCTGAACAATAAGTATAATGCCTTTTATGAAAATATTAGCCTACTGTATCATATTTGATATGTAAATTTCTATAAATTATCAATGACCAAAACTTTGCTGAAAAACTTGTACACAATGTACTTCATGCTTTCTGTCCTCCGATTGATAGTTCATACTTTTTTTTTTTAATCAAGTCTTTTTTGATCAGAAATCTTTAATGATTTAGTAAATGCAAGATAAACATTTAATGGACTGAAGCAAATTAAGTTTACTTGATCATTCATACACCATTTTTAATGTTAAAAATTAAAACATCTTATTACATTTTTTCATGTTAACGTAAATATGACAACAGGCTTTTGGGGAACATTTATTTGTACATCTCTCAATTATCATTGATTTGCAATGAATTGCATATATGAGCCATAACAACCTGAATGATACTATATACTTAAAAAAAAAAAAAAGGAAAAAAAAAAAAAGGCATATTTTGCATGTTTTTTGTTGAGTATCATTTCACACACACACACTTATATGAATTGCATATATGAGCCCTAATGTATAAATATGATACTCAAAAAAAACACAAACATGCATATATTTGCATGCGTTTTTTGTCTCTCTCTCTCTCACACACACACACACACACACGTCTGCACTACCGTGGGACCCGACACAGAGTGCGGCGCGGGACAAGATTTGATGAGCGAGTGCGGGTGGCAAGACACTCATGTGTGCAGGTAGCCTTTCCCTGCCTGCTGCTGATTGCTTTTAGAGGGAAAAGCTGCCCATAACTGCTGATCTAGGATCAGTTTTCTTCATAATAATAGCATATTGACGAAATGGATTCGGCAAGCGATCCAGTGCGTATCTGTGTTTGCGCTCTAGGGAGCATCAAAGGTTTCTATTTAAAGCATGATTTTGCAGCGTTGAGCAATGTAGCCAATCCCAAACATATCTGTTGATTTCTTGAACGCAATGGCCAATCAGAGGTGTCGGTTAAAACGCCAGAGATTTTGTTCAGTGCTGAGTTCTGCATTATAACAAAGTTTAGACATTATGAGAGATTCACTGTGAAGTCAGGTTCATTGATTATAACGGAACTTTAGATTAACTTTATTCAGTAGCCTGTACTTGCATTTCTGTTAAAATTAACAGTGGTTTGTATATGTACATGACTTTAATCATTTATCTGGAGCGTTTAAGCTGGAATGTGTAGGTGGGAGCAGGAGACAGTAACATAAAATAGGAAAAATCCGTTCCACTCAAACCTCTAGTCTAGAGGTCTTTATCAGATGTACCTGGTTCTCTTCCAGCTGTAGATCTTGTCCCTGACTTTGAGCCTCCTCCTCCATCCGCTCCTCAAACTCCTGTCTGGCCATCTCCACTGCCCCCTGCTCACGGTCCAGCTCATCCATGTCTGCCTTGCGTTTTTTGTAGCATTTCTGGGCGTTCTGCAGTGATTTACGAGCAGCCTCCAGTTTCTTGATCTTGTGAGCAGTATTCTCCTTGGCTTTAATATACAGAGGCCTTTTCTGATTGAGCTCTGCATCCTTCTCCCTGTCAACATGTCAAACAAAATTAATTTACAATTTACAATTAGCTGCACACTAATCACATGTGGATCATTTAGAGATCTCCAGACTACTTTCCATCACCTCAACAAAATAAGTTTTTTGGAGATTTAAATCCAAAAATCTTAGATATTGTGCCTTTAACACCGCAAAACTGGTGCTAACCCTGCTCCGAAGCAGGGTTTCATAACCCCATTTTTGCTGGATTGGGCATCGGTCAGAAGTGATCAAAACTGCGTTGCGTTCGGTTACAACAGTCAACACGATCAAACTCTCCAAGATGATTCAATGTTCCTATTATTATACTTGATCTGTAAATAAATGTCTATGGCTTTGCTTAAAAGGACTTTATATTGCTGGAGTTTATTGCCGTTTCTAAATCATGTTACTTTCTACCAGAGTAGAGAGCACTATGAATTGTTCTTCATGCGCACAGTAACTGAAATTTAAAACTGTTAAAAGAAAAGGCTTCATTCTGTGCATGGGATGCACATTAGAGCTTTGTACAGCTCTGTATTGGAGCCTCTCATATTATAATACTTTTGTGCAATGAAAGATTATTAATAGCCTTTCTTGCTCTGTCCTATCTATCATAAGTTGCTGCCTCATTAAAAAGCTGCGCTATAAATTTAAAAGAAATATCTTTTAATTGTATAGTATATATTCATATTCATATATATATATATATATATATACACACACACACTTGTTTTTCATGAATATATTTTACAACATTACAAAGAACAATGTGTAACATTTTACCAGATTTAGTGCTACACTTATTCACTTATTTATTTGTTCCCCACTAAATAAAGTTTTTTTCCACTAAATGTTTAGATTTTATACAATTACTGTGCACTCATGATTTTTCTAGAGTAACCTGCTTCTGAATTATCCACTAACCTAGTTCACAGTAGTATTTTTTTCATAGATTATATATTTATTCATTTGTTGTTTTTCTTTATAATGAAGTTGTCTGTATTTAGTAGATTGTGTTTAAAGGATTAGTTAACTTTCAAATGAAAATTAGCCCAAGCTTTACTCACCCTCAAGCCATCCTAGGTGTATATGACTTTCTTCTTTCTGATGAACATAATCAGAGAAATATTAATAAATATCCTGATGCGTCCAAGCTTTATAATGGCAGTGAACAGGTTCACGAGTATGAGCTGAAGAAAGTGCATCCATCCATCCAGGGGCGCCATGAAGAATTTTAAGGGGGGTATGCAAGACATAATTTTGGGCCCCCTTCTTCCAGATGATTTTTTTTTTTTGACGTTTAGTAAGATATTAACATTTATATTATTTCAAGTAACATTCCCTCTCCACCCCCAAAACACGATTGTTTTAAACCCTTTGACACGTACGATCACACCGGTGAATGTTCAGTGTGTCACTGATAATTCAAACATGCTTTCGCACTTTGGCTGGCGCAAAAAAAAAAAAAAAAAAAGCGCTTTGGTTGACACAGCCAAGAGACAGACGCGCTTAGTGCTCTTCATATAGGCTATCACAACTATTCAGTGTTTTCAAACACATAATGTTTATTTGAAGATACCTTGACAAAGGCTACTAGCCGAAACGTTGGTGAATAAATAAGCCTGCTTCAGTGAGTGTGCAGTTGTTTCCCTTTAATTAGACTTATTTGAGGTTTTAAACATAGACATTAAAATGAAGTACTGTTAAAAAAAAGAAAAAGAAAAAAAAGTTTAGTTTTGTAGTTTTTTAAATTCCAATTCCATACACTGATGCCTTTGGAAGCTGCATAGGTATCCTTTTAATTATAATTTGACTAAGTGTTTTATTCATATCAGATACAGATGTGTGTAAAACAATAAAGTTTACTCTATTCTTCTCCCAGTTCACCAGCCACTTAGCCTAATTTCATGTATTTCAGGGAGAAATTACGCAAGAAGAAGAAAAAAAAAACCAAAAAACCAAAAAAAAAAAAAAACACACACACACACAAACACAAAAAAAAAATCCAAAGTCCTGATTTGGGGCCCCCTAGCGTCCTGGGACCATATGCCTGGCATACTCTGCATGCCCCCCTAACGGCGCCCCTGCATCCATCACAAACGTGTACTTCACACGGCTCCGGAGGGTTAATAAAGTCCTTCTGAAGCGAATCGATGCGTTTGTGTAAAAAAAATATCCATATTTAACAAGTTTTGAAGTAAAATATCTAGTTTCTGCCAGACCGCCTTCCGTATTCAAGTTAGGATGAAAGTTGAAACTGGCATCGCATCAGTTACACTTTTTCCATAAGCTGAATAGGGAAGGCGTAGGATGTAGCATAAGCGTTATAAACTACAAGAGTTTTACACTTTCTTCGTACGTTGAATATGGAAGGCGGTCTAGCAGAAGCTAGATATTTTACTTCATAACTTTTTAAATATGGATTTTTTTTTTTTTTTTTTTTTTTTTTTTTTTTTACACAAACGCATCGCTTCAGAAGGACTTTATTAACCCCCCGGGAGCCTTGTGGAGTACAAGTTTATGATGGATGGATGTGGATGGATGCACTTTCTTCAGCTCATACTCGTGAACCCTGTTCACTGCCATTATAAAGCTCGGATGCGTCAGGATATTTATTAATATTTCTCGGATTATGTTCATCAGAAAGAAGAAAGTCATATACACCTAGGATGGCTTGAGGGCAAGTAAAGCTTGGGCTAATTTTCATTTGAAAGTGAACTAATCCTTTAACACACAAAAGAGTGGTTACCAGTTCTACACACAGAGGTATAGAAATTCTACATAGTTTAAAAAAAAATAAAATAAAAAAATAAAAAAAAAACGATCTGGTATTGGATCAGTTATGGAAAAAAAGGTATTGTGCATCCCTAGTAAAAAGCCCTGCTAACCCCGCTTATAAATTACAAGTGTGAAACGTTCCTTTACCTAGGGTTAAAAGCGGCATTTAGAACGAAGATAACCCGGGGTTAAGCACAGTGTGAAAAGCCCTATTGTATATTAAACTTAAGCGTTCACTTAAGCAACATTTGCCATTATAGACATATTTATTTAAATCAAATGAATCAATAGGTAGAGCAGGACAATAAGTTCAAACCCAATTGCCTATTATAAACAGATTTCTCAAATAAAGTACTCCACATAAGCAAAAGACTGACATAAGCTAGCATGTATTGTTGTTCGTTACCAGAGCAACCACTTGTGTGTCCGGGTTTGAACGCGCTTCTCGTGTATGACAAGTATCTGTACATGACAGGCTGAAAAAAATCCCAAGAAAAGCTTGACGTGTACCGACAACTACACATTATTTAAGCGTATTCTATTCGTTAGGATGTTGATATAGCAACTGTTCAAGTGTCAAACAAGTTTCATTCATAATATTTCTCCTTTAATCCAATATAAAATTTAATGCCATATTGTCCCTCATAACTGGTAGTAAAACAAGCCTATAATCAAGCTTAATTGTTATACTAGTTTGACATGAGTTTTGTGTAAGCTTTCAAAATACTCCCTCACCTTGCTCATCTTTGAGTGGGGAAAAAAGTAAACGACAAGTATTTCCAAGTCGACTAGCCGCAGCATCATTTGATCGACTAGTCGGCTAGTCTCGCACATCCTTAATTATAATACAATATATGTTATAATACAATTATTAATAAAATTGTTATTAATATGTTATTTATTATAATTATTTTATTTTTACTTTATTTTTTAGGACAACAGTAAATTACAATACAAACATTTATGGTTGTTTTAATTTCTTTGCTTTCAGATGTTAAACTATTGAGCTTTTATTTTGGTGGACAACCGCAGCGCTGCACGAGCTTCTCTTTAAGCTCGTGCAGCGCTGTCAGAAGCAATTCGTCCATGAAATAAATGTATTAGAAAATGTAACATTTTATTTAGTAATTGTTTAACCCCTTAAGCCCTGAGGGTATTTTCAGAGTTTTTTTTTTTCTGAGTGACACACAAAAAAAGTAAAGACTCGTAACTCCAAAACTGTAGCAAGGTGAGTCAAAGGGTTGGTATTGTTTGAAAGGAAACTTTTTAAATTTTTAAATAAAAAATAAATTAAATTTGGACATTCTCATGCTGAGAAACTGCAAATAAAAAAAAAAAAAAAAGTGGAAAAAAGGGAAAATGTATATATCTTTCTCATTTAAAATGGAATATCTCATGAAGGAGGTAGCAGGGTTAGGATAAGGTAGCGGGTTCATTCTTTTTTTTATTGGTGATGTTCTTCTATATGTGAGCTGTATCTTGATTTCTTCATGGGATCACCACGAAATTTGATCCAAAGTTACAGCATTTGGAACTAAGGTAGGCATTTTTAATTTTTTTGTTTTCTGAGTGACATGCAAAAAAAAAATGACTCATAACTTCAAATCTCTAGCAAGGAGAGTCAAAAGGTTGGTATTGTTTGAAAGAAAACTTTACATTTTCAAATAAAAAAAAATAAATTTGGACATTCACATGCTGAGAAACTGCTGAAAAAGACAAAAAAATAAAAGTTTGCTCAAGGGAAATTTTACATATATTTCATATTTACATGCAATAACTCATAAAATAATAATGTAGGAGAACAATTCTTTTCTGGTGATGTTCCTCTATATGTGAGCTGTATCTGGATCAAATTTTGTGGTGATCCCATAAAGAAATCAAAAGTTACAGCATTTGGAACCAAGGTAGACTTTTTGATAGACTTTTATCCATTGGTGCCCCCTGATGGGTATTTTTAAAATCGTTCTTTCATGTGGAGTAACTCGTGATCGGCTTATTGTATTATGTTAATCTTGGACTCATTTCAATCGGTAGAATCCACTGTAAGTAATGATGTGCCATTTTCTACAATCTATGCATGTTTCATGAAGTTATAAGCTAAAATGCCAAGTGATAGCTACATTTTAGTTTTAGTTAGCATCTGTGCGCCTGTGGGGTTTTATGTGTTGTAATTGCATGAGCAATATTTCATGATCGGCTTACTGGATTATGCTGATGTTGGACTCATTTTAATCGTGAGAATCTGCTGTAAATGATGATGTCCAATTTTCCACAATCGGAGCATTTCTTGATGTTACGAACCAAAACGTGACATAACTGCTGCATCGGTTTATTATTTACATATGGGTCTTGCGGGGCTTCACGTACAAAAACTTGCTCAAGTTTAGTCAAAGCCCAAAACAATTATACTCTTTGTATTTTACTCCGTGAGACCTTTCAAATGACATATAGCACATGATTATCTGAGCTGTATGATGCTTTTGACACATTGGTGTACATAGGACAAAAATTCTCTCTCATAAATTATGATTTTTTTTTATTACTTTTCAGCAAATAACTCCGCAGTACTTAAAAGTTTATCAAATTGATATTCATTTTAAAGTTCAGACTGTAAGCTTTAAAATGATGATCTAGGCAGGAGTTTTGAAAAACATGATTATTAATTTTTTTTATAGCTAGGTGACGCCCGCGGGCGGTACACTCCGTTTTAGAGTGATGACTCAGCACTCGTTAAGAGTTGAACAAAATGGTTGGATGCATTAAAAAGCTGAGCTTTAATCTAAGCTTTAAAATAATACCTATTTGTGTTATTCCTGTCAGTGGTTGCTTAGTAATTTGATTATACATTTTTTCGCGGGGAGGTGTGTCCTTAAGCCCGAAGTGTCCCGCCGGCAGGATTTAAAAGGTTAGTTCACCCAAAAATGAAAATAATGTCATTTATTACTCACCCTCATGCCGTTCTACACCCGTAAGGCCTTCATTCATCTTCGGAACACAAATTAAGATATTTTTGATTAAATCCGATGGCTCAGTGAGGCCTGCATTCAAAGCACTGACATTTCCTCTCTCAAGATCCATAAAGGTACTAAAAACATATTTAAAACAGTTTATGCGAGTTCAGTAGTTCTACCTTAAATATTACAAAAATACAAAAAATATGCTCTACAAAAATATTCTCGTCGCTTTATAATATTAAAGTAGAATTACTGAACTTGCATAAACTGTTTTAAATATGTTTTTAGTACCTTTATGGATCTTGAGAGAGGAAATGTCATTGCTGTGAATGCAGGCCTCACTGAGCCATCGGATTTAATAAAAAAATATCTTAATTTGTGTTCCAAAGATGAACGAAGGCCTTACGAGTGTGGCCTTACGAGTAAATGAGGGTGAGTAATAAATGACAATATTTTTATTTTTGGGTGAACTAACCCTTTAAGATGGCCTTCATGATTTCAATCATCATGCAGTAACCAGCACATACCCCTCCCCTCCACCAAACAATTTTTTCTCAGATTTACACAATTCACGATGGGTCATACTTTTCAGGGAGGAAAATACAAAAAAAATAAAAAAAAAAAATAAAAAAAAATTACGAGAGAAATAAAACAAAAAAAAAGAAAAAAACAAAAACACATCCCTGTATTATACACATTAAATGTAGGTGTAGGTGGCAACCTTGAGCACCCCGTAATGACATGAGATAAACCAGCTCCAATGATTCATTCATATCAGTTATTAAAGGGATAGCTCACCCAAACACAAAAAATGTTGTCATTACTTACCCTCAAGTGGTTCCAAATCTATATGAGTTTATTTCTTCTGTTGAACAGAAAAGATGATATTTTAAAGAATGTGGGTAACCAGACAGTTGATGGCACCCACTGACTTCCAAAGTAAGAAGAAAAAAAAAAAAAAACGGTACTACGGAAGTCAATGGGTGGCATCAACTGTCTTGTTACCAACATTCTTTAAAATATCTTTATGTTCAACAGAACAAATAAACTCATACAGGTTTAGAACAACATGAGGGTGAGTAAATGATGACAGTTTTCGTTTTTGGGTGAACTATCCCTTTATTTTCCTGTGTTTTAGACACTGGTTGCAGTATGTACAGATTGTTGCAACAGTAAATTTCACAAGGAGAATTCACAGTGCATTCTTAGTTGCGGTATAATTAAATACAGGGGTGTGCACGAATAGTCGAATATTCAAATATTTGAAATTGTATTATCTGTAATTATTATTCGCAAAAATAAAAATACTATTTGAATTTTACTATGTTTCTTTGCTGGCTGTAAATGCATTGAATCAATGATAATACCCAAGCACAAAACTCACAGTTATAAATATAGCTGCAAGCAGCAATTACGGGGCCAAGCAAAAAAGGCACAACAAGCCAGCCAACATGGCTGGGAGCATCAGACCAACTGCAAAAGTGAACAATTACAGACCTATTAAGATCATTTTAGGCAAAAGAGCTGAAAAACGATATATACAGTCAATAATAAAGATTTACTGGTTTATCACTTTCGACCAATAGGTGGCGCTGTGAACAAATTAATGTGGTATGGTCAGAGTGAGGTGACAATGACACTCGCTAAGGATATGACTCACATGAAAATAAGTCAACCAGATCAAAAGTTATAAGCATATGAAAAAAATAAATAATTCTCCACTAGGTGGCGCTGATGCGAAACATCTCAGGCTCCTTCAGGGCCTTGTGCTGATGACCCATACCGAGTTTCGTAACGGTACGCTAATGCGTTCATAAAATACAGCATTTTAATACAAAATTCAAAATGGCCGATGGTCAAAATGGCCGACATGGGAAAATTGGATATCATTCAACTCAGTATGATGCCCCGAATCTAAAAAGACCAACTTCATGATTTTTGAACAAATCTATCTGAAGCTATAAGCAAAAATAGCCATTTTTTTGTATCTCCAGACCAGTAGGTGGCGCTGCGCCAAAACTCAGCATGTAGGCTCTGGTCTTTGTTGGGATGATATGTACGAAGTTTGGTCTGAATATGATAAAGCATTGCAGAGATACAGCCATGAGTCCAAATTGAGTGCTCTATGTTAAATGAATTTGCGTGTTATTTGAGAATGGTTTGATTTACCAAAAAGCTTTTGATAACATTTCGCCAGAATGGACTGAAGTGATCTGATTTGATTTTCATGAAAATCAAATGAAGCGTCTAGGACGAGTTCGAAAAAGCAGGTTTTTCGCAAAATTCAACATGGCAACAAACCATAAGTCGAAACCTAACATGTTTGGTATCGTTGGACTCAGCAGGGACTCAGGAGTCTAAGGACATGACTCTTTTGAAAATAAGTTGACCACACTCAAAGTGATAAGCATTTGAATATTTGATTTTACCACTAGGTGGCGCTGGTCCGAAACTTCTCAGGCTCCTTCAGGGCATCGTGCTGATGACCCATACCGAGTTTTGTCATGATATGCTAATGCATTCATAAAATACAGCATTTTAGCACAAAATTCAAAATGGCCGACAGCCAAAATGGCTGATATGGTGATAATAGTTATCATTCGACTCAGCATGATACCCCGAATCTGACGTGACCACATTTATGATTTCTGGACAAACCATTCAGAAGTTATTAGCAAAAATAGCCATTTTTCGTATCTCTAGACCAGTAGGTGGCACTGCGCCGAAACACTGCATGTTGTCTCAAGTCATGCTTGTGATGACATGTACGAAGTTTGGTCAGAGTACGATAAATCGTTTTGGAGATATAGCCTCAAGTCTGATTTTGCGAGCTTTTCGTCGAATTCATTTGTGCCCTTTTCGAGAACGGATGGATCTATCAAAAAGCTTTTAAGAACTTTTTGCAAACATGGTCTGAAGATGATCTGGTTCAATTTTCGTGATAATCGGAGTAACGGCCTAGGAGAAGTTCGAAAAAATTAGTTTTTTCGGAAAAATCAAAATGGCGGGAAAATTTTCATGACGGAAAATGATAAATCATAGGGTGCATTCGAATCGTCTTGAGCCAAGGAATCAGAGGAATTTTGTTTCTAACCCTTATGGTTCAAAAGTTATAAGCATAAACAGAAGTGCAACTTTGGACAGCTGGTGGCGCTAGAGGGATTGAGTTAGAGACTCCAAATTGGCTATGGACACAGTTCAGACTGTCCTCTATTAGTGTGCCAAATTTCACAACTTTTTAACATACGGTTCTATGGGCTGCCATAGACTCAAGAGCGGAAAAATAATAATAATAATAATTAAAGCTGCAAGCAGCATTTACGGGGCCAAGCACAAAAGCGGCACAACAAGCCAGCCAACACGGCCGTGAGCTTCAAACCAACTGCAACAGCGAGCAATTAAAGACCCATTAAGATCATTTTAGGCAAAAGAGCTGAAACATCACAAATACAGTCAATAATATAGATTTACTGGTTTATCACTTTCCACCAATAGGTGGCGCTGTGACCAAATTCATGCGGTATGGTCAGAGTGAGGTGACAATGACAATCGCAAAGTTTGGTGTGAATATGTCAAAGCATTACAGAGATACAGCCTCAAGAGTCATTTTGGCATCAAGCCTCTAATTCTTCACTGTGGTATATGAATACGGTTTCGTCTATCAACACGAAATCTATAACATTTATTCGACATGGTCTGAAGATGATACGATTCACTTTTGGTGAAAATTGGACGAATGGTCTAAGAGCAGTTTGAAAAAGTAGGTTTTAAAGAAAATCAAAATGGCAGACAGGAAGTTTGGCTGACTATTGTAAAATTGACATCAATGTTCTCAGCATGACCCACAGAATCTATTAAGACAAGTCTCAATACAATAGGCCACATTTACATAAAGCTATTAGCATTTTTAATAAATGTTATTGCAACATTTGACCACAAGGTGGTGCTGTCTCGAAACCATTTGAGAACTTTCAAAGCATGGTGCCAATGACACATACCGAGTTTCGTAATTGTATACCAATGCATTCTTATAACAGAATATTTTATATCATAATACTATATTGCAGTTAATGGCAATTTCGTGTTTTGTTCAATTATAGCGCCACCAAGAGGCACAATCCCACCAATTTTTTTATGTGTCCTCAGGGTGACCCCATACATGTGTGTGTCAAATTTGGTGCAAATATCTCATTTCGTTTTGGAGTTATAGACATTTATATGTATGAAATCATAAAAAATGACCCATGAACGTCTTTGTTTTGATTTTTTTGCCTCTTCCTATCAAAATTTTGACATTTGGGCTATAACATTTAGTTAACCAGCTTAGGTTCCGTGTTTGCTACAGTGGTTTCGTCTCGATCAGACTAACGGTTTCGAAGATATTCGCAATCGTTTTTTAAGCGCTAAATCACCACACCGCACAAACCGTAAGTCGAAACCTAGCATATTTGGTATCGTTGGACTCGGCATGGATTCAGGAGTCTAAAGACGTGACTCCCGTGAAAATGAGCCAACGAGATCAAAAGTTATAAGCATATGAAAAAAAAAATTCTCCACTAGGTGGCGCTGGTCCGAAACTTCTCAGGCTCCTTCAGGTCATTGTGCTGATGACCCATACCGAGTTTCGTAACAATACGCAAATGTGTTCGTAAAATACAGCATTTTAGCACAAAATTCAAAATGGCCGACGGCCAAAATGGCCGATATGGGAAAATTGGATATCATTCGACTTGGCATGATGCCCCGAATCCTAGGAGACCAAAGTTATGATTTTTGGACAAACCCATCAGAAGTTATAAGCAAAAATAGCCATTTTTCATATCTCCAGACCAGTAGGTGGCGCTGCACCGAAACTCTGCCTGATGCCCCAGGTCATGCTTGTGATGACATGTACCAAGTTTGGTAAGGATACGATAAACCGTTGTGGAAATATAACCTCAAGTCTGATTTCTCAAGCTTTTCGTCGAATTCATTTGTGCCTTTTTTCGAGAACTGATGGATCTATCGAAAAGCTTTTAATAACTTTTTGCAAGCATGGTCTGAAGATGATCTGTATCAATTTTTGTGAAAATCAGAGTAACGCCCTAGGAGGAGTTCGAAAAAGCAAAATTCAACATGGCGGGCAAACCATAAGTCGAAACCTAGCATGTTTGGTATCGTTGGACTCAGCAGGGATTCAGGAGTCTAAGGACATGACTCTTTTGAAAATAAGTTGACCATACCCATATTGATAAGCATTTGAATATTTGATTTTACCAATAGGTGGCGCTGGTCCGAAACTTCTCAGGCTCCTTTGGGGCATTGTGCTGATGACCCATACCGAGTTTTGTAACGATATGCTAATGCGTTCGTAAAATACAGCATTTTAGCACAAAATTCAAAATGGCCGACAGCCAAAATGGCCGATATGGTAAAATTGGACATCATTCGACTCGGCATGATGCCCCGAATCCAACGAATTTATGATTTTATGGACAAACCCATCAGAAGTTATAAGCAAAAAAAAGCCATTTTTTGTATCTCTGAACCAGTAGGTGGTGCTGCTCCGAAACGCTGCATGTTGCCTCAGGTCATGCTTGTGATGACATGTACCAAGTTTGGTCTGAATATGATAAAGCATTGCGGAGATATAACCTTGAGTCCAATTTGGGGTGCTCTACCTTAAATTTATTTGCGTGTTTTTCAAGAACGGTTGGGTTAATCAAAAAGCTTTTAATAACGTTTTGTCGGCATGGTCTGAAGATGATCTGGTTCAATTTTCGTGAAAATCGGAGTAACGGCCTAGGAGGAGTTCGAAAAAGTAGGTTTTTCTGAAAATTCAAAATGGCGGAAAAATTTTCATGACGGAAAATGACGTCATAGGGTGCATTTGATTCGAATTTTGTTTCTAACTCTTACGGTTCAAAAGTTATTAACATAAACATGAGTGCAACTTTAGACAGCTGGTGGCGCTAGAGGGATTGAGTTAGAGACTCCAAATTTGCTAAGGACAAAGATCAAACTGTCCTCTAACTGTGTGCCAAATTTCATAACTTTCCCACAAGTGGTTCTAATCGCTGCCACAGACTTCCAGAGCGGAAGAAGAAGAATAATAATAAAGAAAAAGAATGCCAACAGATACAATAGGTGCCTAAGCACCTTCGGTGCTTGGCCCCTATTAAAAAAAAAAAAGAACGCCAACGGATACAATAGGTGCCTACGCACCTTCGGTGCTTGGCCCCTAAAAGAGAACGCCAATAGATACAATAGGTGCCTACGCACCTTCGGTGCTTGGCCCCTAATAATAAGAAATCTAACGATTTCAATAGGTGCCTCCGCACCTTCGGTGCTTGGCCCATAATTATAACTAACTGCACTGGGTGGCGCTGTAGAACGTTAACACGTTGATTGTATTTGATTACAGAATGTTGTCATATGCCTCGCAAACATTGGAATTACTTGTATCAAAATGATCTTACAAAATGGAATTACTTTTTAACAAATTAATCAATGAAACGGAGTTATAATAATATCACCACCAAAATGAGAAATCACATGAAATCAAACCACCAGTCGAATAAGGAAAGACAGCTGTTCATCACTGCATTCATGACTGGAGGTAAGCGCAGCTGTACTCTAGAGTGAGCAGATCAAAAATAACTTGGCACAGGGGTAGGCAAGTTCGGTCCTAGAGAGCCGCTGTCCTGCAGAGTTTAGCTCCAACCCTGAAAAAAAACACAAACAAACAAAAAAAACCCTCACCTGCCTATAGCCTTAGTAATCCTGAAGAGCTTGATTAGCTTGTTCAGGTATGTTTGATTAAGGTTGGAGCTAAACTCTGCAGGACAGCGGCTCTCTAGGACCAAACTTGCCTACCCCTGACTTAGCAGATAGTAAAATGATCGAGACATATGCTTCCTTTAAGTTTCGTCGAGGGAGAAAGGTAAACGAATAGAAAACACAAAGCACTGTAAGAAACTAAGCTCCGTTCTCTTTGTGTCCCTGCAACGTTTGTGTCAGCGGAACGCATTTTCTCTACAGCCGGCCTTACCTATTGTTATCAAACTTTCACCCGAGCATGTGGATATTATTGTTTTTCACAACATGAACATGTAAAAAAAAAATATAAACATGATAACCATATTCCGACTCTCGAGTGCATATGTACATTCTGTACGATAACTGGCGCAGTCTGCTTTATTAACATTTTTTCCCCCGTTACCTCTGCTTGAGCTTTAACGCTTTTGTTCTTTATATTTTTTGTTTACACATATTGTTTAATGTTTTCTGCTAAAAGAAAACCTCAATATACATAACATAAGCCTGTTGTGTATATTGCCTAATCGCAAGCTTGTTCAGAAACGGTGACAAAAACTTGATTAAAAACAAAATAACGTCTTTCTCGTTAAATGTCATTTAAATAAACAAATATTTGTTTTTTTATGAGCCCAAATATTCAAATACAGTATTTTTGAAAAATGCTTATCCCTATTAAATTCAGCGTAATTACACCCTGTTACTGTAATTCTGAGATTCCAACACAAAAGCGCAGTTCTTCGGGGATATCCTGGTCTAATTCATAAATCGGGTTAAAAATACTCAACTTTAGATTGTCCAATGACATTTAAGCTTGTTGTGCTACATCACAATTGGATGGTGTACATACATGGCAAACAAACATCAATTATGAATAATTACATTTTTAAAATATGTAGATTTTCATTTGAAACTAGTTTTGTTTATTGCTAAAAAAAAATGTTTTAAAATATGTGAGTGTTAGGGCCTCAGACTCACTTGATCTCTTTCTCAATCATCTGTTGGTCTCTCATCATTCTGCCCAGCTCCTTCTTCTTGTCTTTCAGCTCCTCCTCCACACGGTCCATGCGTTTCCTGTCCTTATCAATTTCTTTGTTGCGGTGGGTCAGCTCTCGGTTCAGTTTCTCAATCTCCGATTCGTTGTGGTACAGTTTAAAGAGCTGTAACTGTACATGAGCGCGCACCACCTCATCCTTCAGCCGCTGGTAACGCTCCGCCTGCACACAACACATGAAGAACATAGCTCAGATTATAAACTTATAGTTGCATGTCTGCCTTTAGGATCTCTAATACTCAAATAAATGTATTTCTTTATTTCTAAATGTATCCCTAAGGGGAAAAAAAAAAAAAAAAAAAAAAAAATTACTAGCATGACTACATTAGGAGCCCACCTCTTCTTTCTCCTGCTTGGCTTCCTTTCGTTCAGCAGCGATGTTTTTCTTCCGATGGTAGTTAAACTGTGTGTCCTCCTCGGCCTTCACCATTTCTTTCTTGAGTCTGTCGTACTCTTGAGCAAGCTCTCCAGAGCGAGAAATCTCTTCAAACAGAGCAGTTCTCTCTTTGGGGTTCTTCATTGCAATCGACTCGACTGCACCCTGTGGAAAAAAAACAAAAAAAAAAAAAACACCATAGTAGGGCTGGGCGATATAACGATAATTATCGCAATATAATTTTCCTTGATAAAATGGTATCAAGAGTTTGATAAATGTTCGATAATGTTTATGCGCCAAAAGCGGGGGAAAAAAAAAATAAAAAAATTTGAACTGCGCCACATGGACCGTTTATCCACTTGGATAAAAAGTTCAAACGGCAGCGCAGCGCGAGCTTACTAGAGCAGATGCATTTACTCGCTGATCGGCCTTGGTCACGCGAGCACTAAACAGCGTTGTGAGATCCAGTGAGAAGCACCTGATTTCAGCAAAAACCACAAATTTTTCATTGATTTAAACTAAGCCAGATGAAACCGTGCTGACAAAGTCAGAAGGCTACAAAATCTACAAATCGCCATTATTTACCATGATTTAATGTAGTAACACTAATTGCACCGTGGTACTGTGGCAGAAATGTGGGATATACATATCGAATTTTATTGTATTATTAATGTAGACATATTAAATGTATTAAAGGATTAAAGTAATATAATTACAGTATTTTTTGTGATTAAGCTATAGCATTTGTGCATTTATACCAAATGTATTTAGGCTACTGTTTTTCATACAAATACCACAGAAACCATATAGTTACATTTTACCAGGGTAGTGAGGTGCTATATGCATAGTTTTAACTGTGGTTATGATCTAAATGTATGATACTATAATGGATGACCAATGGTTAATTTAAAAAAACTCAAACAGTCATAATATTTACATTTTACCATATAAAAATGAGGCTGTTACAATTTTTGTCGTAAATGCTGCGAATTCTCACATGAACAAGCAAATCCACAAAGAATAATACAGATAATAACAATAATTAGATAATTAGTTTTAATTTGGTAAAGTATTTAGATATGTCTAAGTCAAAGTGTCATCTAAAATTTAAGACCTCTCATAAGTAAAAATAAGACTAACACTTTTTATGACCTTAAATTTTAAAAATCTAATTTAATACTTAAAGGGTTAGTTCACCCAAAAATGAAAATAATGTCATTTATTACTCACCCTCATGCCGTTCCACACCCGCAAGACCTTCGTTAATCTTCGGAAAGCAAATTAAGATATTTTTGTTGAAATCCGATGGCTCAGTGAGGCCTGCATAGCCAGCAATAACATTTCCTCTCTCAAGATCCATTAATGTACTAAAAACATATTTAAATCAATTCATGTGAGTACAGTGGTTCAATATTAATATTATAAAGTGACGAGAATATTTTTGGTGCGGCAAAAAAACAAAAGCTTCACCGAAGCTTCACGAAGCAGTGTTTTGAGATCGGCCATCACTATACAAGTCGTTATTTTGTTTTTTTGGCGCACCAAAAATATTCTCGTCGCTTTATAATATTAATATTGAACCACTGTACTCACATGAACTGATTTAAATGTTTGTAGTACGTTAATGGATCTTGAGAGAGGAAATGTCATTGCTGGCTATGCAGGCCTCACTGAGCCATCGGATTTCAACAAAAATATCTTAATTTGTGTTCCGAAGATGAACGAAGGTCTTACGGGTGTGGAACGGCATGAGGGTGAGTAATAAATGACATTATTTTCATTTTTGGGTGAACTAACCCTTTAAGACTTTTTAAGGATCCGCGAGAATCCTGCAATGGGGAAAATTGTCAATTACACAGATTTCATAGATAAAGCATATAACTGTTCCAATTGAGTACCTCAGAGATGACGTGTTTTTGTATGCAAAACCCGGAAACGAGTTAGCATTTTAGGACTTCTGGCTCCATCGCCCTAAAGTCTATAGGTTTTTTTGAATGGGTTTTTGCTAAATCGCCTGAAATAAGGTCTGTGGTTAACAAAGCCTCTAAATATTTTCACGTTTTGATCTATGACATAAAACACCAGTTATAACCCGCTTGTGATTTTTTAAACCTTTATTGTGTCTTAAAACGGCAGTTGCTAACAAGTTGCTAAAAGTGACTACTTCCTTTGGCGGGGACTTTAGACGTCATCATGACAAACAGGAAATCACACTCACTAGCCCACGTTTCAGTCTCACATTCTTAGAAGTTTTACCTGTCAGTTAATATACATATATATTTAGTCTTTTCAAATTGTAGTTTTTAACATATTGTAGTACACAGAATTCAGTGATATTAAGTTAGTGGGGCACAATGATCAAGCATAAGAATTTTTAAACACAAAGAAAATAATATTAAGGTTTATTTAAACTAACAAAATAATAAACAAAAAATAAAACATTAACAAAAGATAAAAATATCTCAGAGAGGCACGCATAAACAAAATTATTTTCTAACATTTTTGGACAAAACAAACGGACAGAATTTCTCATGAAAAAGTGGATAAGTATTCATACACAGCGCAGATCATAATCAGCGAGCATGTTTTTTTAAATAAAGTTGTTTTTTAAATAAATTGAGGAAGCTTGGTGGTGGTGACGTTGATCTGCGACCATGGTGTGCTGTAGTCCGTTTATAGCCTACTGTTAGCTTTTTATATCTGACGACTATTTAGGCTTCAAAATGTATCAATGTGTTAACTTGTAAAGATTATCTTGATAGACAAAACGTGTAAGTGTCATAACCCTTTGTTAAACACAGAGCTTATTTTTGGCGATTTTCCAAAAGTCTATGGGAAAAATGCATAGGCTTTCGATTGAGGGAACCTGTGCGCTGCTAACTTCCGGGTTGGCCTACAAAAACACGTCATCTCAGATGTACTCTATAGCATCACCAAACAGGGCTGCACTCCCCAGATGCATCGTGAGCTAAGTTGATCGTAGAGACCATTGGTGCCAACGGTTCTATGATACACTAGGCTTACGATGCTTTTGAGAAATGCAGCCCAGAACTGCTTGCCAAACAAAAAAAATTCAGTTTGGTGCACTGAAATTACATATTTACATACTAAAATTGAACAATTATAAAGAAGCTGCTCTAATAACCTGAAAGACAAGGAAGTTTCTGGCCTTGATGAGAATTCCCAGTTTCTCCAGTTCATCACTGTATTCAGACAGACCCACCACTTTATTATTGATGCGGTACTCTGATGAGGAACCTACACAAGACAAGAACAGTTTAGATATGAATGCAGTAAAAATAAATGAGTAATAAAAGCATTCCACACTGTTCTACAGCTGCACATTTAATTAAAAAAAAAACAAAAAAAAACAAACAAAAAAAAACTACCGCAGTTTCAAATTACCTACTTTAAGTATGTTACTGAAGCAGCCAAACAGCCAAACTAATTTCCCCATTTTAAAAATATAGTTCTACAAGCAAGTAGTTGTCAAGATATCACGGCAAAAAAAAAAAAAAAAAAAAAAACCTAAAACAGTAAAAGTAATTGAATAATATGACAGAACTTAAAATTCATTGTTTTAAATTAATTTTAAAAAACTAAAAACTCAATTGACAAGCGTTTTCCTGCCCTGCTTTTAACTACACTGATTCTTAATAAATATATGAAAGGTATTCAGTCAAGCAGTGGCTGATCTTCTAATTTTCTTTTGTTGTATGATTAACATTAAAGGTAGGGTAGGCAATTTCGGTAAGGCTAGCAATAGCAAGCTAGCATTGAAAGCATGAGATCCCACCCTCCCTTCAGAGCGTCTCCAAAGCTATGCCTCCTCCAAAACACATGAACGCATGAACACACAACACTACAATAATAATGAAAGTAAACAACTTACAGAGCTCTTACTTGTACCACCTGACTAGGGCTGTCACGATTATGAAATTTGGCAGACGATTGTCTGAAAAAATAATTGCGGTTATGCCAATTAATTGCCAGTTTTATGGCTTTGACGATTATGATGATTAATTGTTTAATTGCTTTGTCATGAATTTTTTGTGTGCTTCATTAAATAATTGTGATAAAATGTAATACTTTGTTAGTTATCATTATGCAGTGTAAGATTACAGTTAACACCTTTAAATATTAAAGTTAGAAACAATCACAACAAACTGGGCAATCACAGAAAAGGCCATAAAATGTATCATTTATATAAACTATGAACTAACAGTCACTCTTTTATTTGTTAAACAATCCAGAATCCACAAAATACACACTAGTTTATTACAGAGAAAATAACAAATTAATAAAAATATATAATCATAAGCTATGACAAAGAAAATATTAAACACTGTATAATTAAGCAGCAAAAGTAATTCTTGAAAAAATCTTTGTTGCAGAGTAATTTTATAAAATCTAAACATGTTAATAAAACAAATTACAAATTACTATTTGTATTCTTATAAAATACATTCATGTATTCATATTCTCAAATTTTATATTTATATATGAATGTAAAGAATTATATATACACACAAATAGTATAAAATTAAAAGATGCTTATTTATGCTTATTATTATTATTATTATTATTATATGATGAACAGATTTAATTTAGGCTCTTATTCACATATAAACATTGATCAGTGAACATAAACAGAAGCTCAACCAAACCTACTTGATGCACGAGAACAAGCCTCTTCCAGAAGCTCAAACTTGCTGCATAACACGAGAACCTCATTGGTTCAAGCTTCAGTTTACCACAACTGATGTGTGAGTTGATGAATGTTTATATGTGAATAAAAGCCAATCAATCTGTTTATCATATAAAGCAATTGTGTCTCTTCAGAAAATTTGGACTAAACCACTCAATACATATGGATTAGTTTTACGCTCTCTTTATGAACTTTTTCAAGCGTCAAAGTGTCAGTTGCTTAGACTGTCAATGGAGGGACAGAAATCTGGCAGATTTCATCAAAAATATCTTCATTTGTGTTCCGTATACGAACGAAAGTCTTAAAGGTTTGGAACGACTAGAGGATGAGTAGTTAATGACAATTTTCATTTTTGGGTGAACTACCCCTTTAAATTTAATAAAGATTAATCTATATTTTATTTATAAAAGGAAAACTATACAGTGTTATTTTACATTAAATTTCTGTACCTCAACTTTGTTCAGTTGTATTTGTTTGTGCTATTGCTAAACTGTTTATTTGTTCTTATTTAAAGTGTGTGAAGTACCTATGATGATTCTGGAGAATGAAAGTTCCTGTCCACTGTCCTGCTGGTACACCATGGTCACAAATGCTCGGTTAGCTGCAGGTTTACCCACTGGAGCTCCATGAATCAAATCCTTCAATGTTTTCACACGCAAGTTACTGGTCTTCTCTGCCAGAACAAAGCTGATAGCATCCATGAGATTGGATTTGCCTGATTATAAAAAGCTTTCGTTAGATAAATATCAAAAAAGACAGATGAAATATAGCACAAAAAAATATTAACTAGATCTGATTCAGAATCACAACCTCTTCATTCGATTCTGATCTTGATTTGATATTTATTCATTTGGATATCAGGTACATAACAGTACACATCAGTTTTTCTTAAGAAAGAAATCTCTCTCAAATAAAGTTGTCAACAGGGAACCCTGTCAGTACATCACTACCAAAAAAGTCTCACCTTAATATAAGTCGCAATGTGCCAAAATGGCATTAAGAAAAACCAAAAACAGATAAGTTGCATCAGTGTATAAGTCAAGTGAGAGAATAGAACTAAATTACTTTGGGAAAACAAGCTTCTATACAAATGCAATTTTCTCACTTTTTGCTGCTGCACTGATTACATACACTGAATTATGAAAATGTTAAAAAATACAACTGAAAACTATGTTCTGGAATGTTTATTATATGTGCTTTGGTGTGCATAGTAGTTTTGAATTATATGGATTCCTTGGTGTTATTTTGGAGTCTCGAAGAGTCCTTTTTGGAAAGTCTCAAACTTATCTCGGTAGGCTATTGGCCCTACACGCCCCGTACTGGCCCAACAGTGGAAAAGCAGGTAATGCAAAGAATTTATTTATTCTGTTCAATTTAGTAAATGAAAAGGGGTTGGAGGTCTTAATTTTGCTCTCAAAGCTGACATGATTGATGCATTTAACTTTAAAAAAAATTTCTTATGAGGGAGCATTTAACCGGTCCCCCCTAAAGGGTCTGAGGTCCACCTACCATAGTCTCACAAAATCCTGCATGAAACACTGATAATAATTGCAATAAAAAACATAATAATAATAATAAAGTCATATTTGATGGCTCAAAAACAGTAAATATGGCTTATGATAAGTCAAGATTTTTTTAACCGTTCACTTTACTGGTACTGAAAGAGGTCCGAGTTATTTCTTGTAGAGTACACCTAAATGTAAACACCCTTAAAAATGCCTTCATACCACATTTACAATGCATGCATACCACCTCTGAGTTGCATTAAAGTCTGTGTAAACACATCTGAATGCCACTACTGCCACTTCAGGTGCAGTACTGTCTTACTATAACGAACTATCGATTATTTTGAAGAATTTGGCATAAACCATTCACGCACGTTTGCCTGACACTTATTTGAATGTAAAATACTGAGTATAAATGAATGAGGTGATGTACATGTGTTAATGTCTAAACGTGCGATTATACTTCAGTGTTATTATTATGAGCGAACACACTTACCTGATCCATTCGGCCCAATAATCGCTGTAAACTTGTGGAAAGGGCCGATTATCTGTCTGCCTTTGTAAGACTTAAAGTTTTCAATCTCTATTAACTTTAGGTAGCCCATGACGAATTACTTGTTCCGACGAGTTTGATAAAATTAAAATGTGAAGCCGTTCAGAGCGCCGACTGCTAGCACGAAAAAAGAAAGCAGGCTATCATCAATTCGGAGCACGTCAAATACAGTCAACAACAGACTAATATATCTCTAAACTAACCTGCAATTCAAAGCAGAACAAAACTAAAATTAAACTAATATATAATTGTAATATTCGTAATAACGTAACTAAAACAAGCGGCCATTGAATCCCGCTGCAGCGCGCGCGATAGCTGTTCCATAAACACACCACATATCGCGAGATGCCAAAACTCCAAACATGAAGGATATCGCGAGAATTTAGTACTGCGTCAGACGCTGTGGCCAACCTCCGCGGCTCTACCAGGCTCTACCGTTGGAGAAAGCGGTTAACTTGCCTTGACAACCGTGATTGGTAGGCTTGTTACGTCAGCGAAGAGTAGTTCCGCCCTTTGGTTCCGCTACTGGTCTGCGTATTAGTATGCTTTTTTCATAACTTACTCTTACCTTTTCTGTTTTGTCTGTTTTTTAAGTTGTTGTATATAATCTACAAACTAATAATGGGAGAAACGAAGCCTTTGGAAACTTTTAGTTCAATGATTCACCGTTTTGAAGCGCTCGAAACGCCACACGCTGGTGACGCCTTGTGGTCAGAACGGTGTAAATGCAACGAAAACTTGGCCCACACGTGCATAAAACACCTTTTACAAACCAACTGCAAATGTTTTATTGAAAGTGTAATTTATTTATTTATGCATTTATTTATTTCCACTTTTATTTATTTCCACATTTATTTATGTATATAAGTATTTATGTCTACATGTATTTATTTCCACATTTCTATTTATTTATACATTTCTTTGTCTGTATGCTAATGAGAGTGCGTGTTTTACCTCAGACATCAGCAATCGAGTGGTAGTGCTGAAAGCTTTGAGGCCACAGTGACACCTTGTGGTGTGACTAAACGAAACACAAGAGGTTTGCCTTTGCAAGAAGTCGCACAGAGAATGAATGACTTATATCTTATATCACAGTTTAAGTCATTTAATATCACCCTAACTGTAGGCTCTGTATATAGGGTTGACATCTTTACTCTGGACATGGCCGAAAAACATCGCCCGATCAGGATTTGTAAAATGTCTTGGCGCACATGAACAGAAGTAGCTTCCTTCAACAAATCTGATAACAGATACTTTGGCACGGAAGCGCGTGAAATTATCCACTAGCCTATTAATCACATTTAATGTAAATGTGCTGGATGGGGCTGATAAGAGCTTGCGTTTATTGTCGATGAGACTCGCACACTATAAATTGAGCTCCAGGGGCATTTTATTCAAACCTTATTAAATATGCATCATCTATTAAAAAAATCTAAAAGTTATAAAGGTTACCACATCACTTCAACAGTCTAGTGACCTACTACTGGCCAAGTTATATAATCATAGAGCCAAATCACTGTAGTGCAACATGTCTAAAATTTAACTGTGAATCTATGTTTAAGTAATTGTAGATGTTATCAGTTAAGCAGCCGCGTTTCAAACGCATTGATTAATATGCTTGCACAGACTTCAGCGAAATGTGCGCTGATTTCTCTCCGCGTTCTGAGCTGGTGTGCGAGTCTCATCGACAATAAACGCAAGCTCTTATCAGCCCCATCCAGTGCATTTACATTAAATGTGAATAATAGTGGATAATTTCACGCGCTTCCGTGTCAAAGTATCTGTTATCAGATTTGTTGAAGGAAGCTACTTCTGTTCATGTGCGCCAAGACATTTTAGAAATCCTGACCGGGCGATGTTTTTCGGCCATGTCCGGAATAAAGATGGTAACCCTATATACATAGCCTACAGTTAGGGTGATATTAAATGACTTAAACCGTGAAATAAGATATAAGTCATTCATTCCCTGTGCGACTTCTTGCAAAGGCAAACCTCTTGCGTTTCGTTTAGTCATACCACAAGGTGTCACTGTGGCCTCAAAGCTTCAGCACTGCCACTCTGAGCTCGATTGTTGTCTGAGGTAAAACCTAAAACACGCCCTCCTCATTGGACCAAGAAATGTAGAAATAAATAAATGTGGAAATAAATAAATGTGGAAATAAATAAAAGTAGAAATAAATAAATGTGGGAAAAAATACAATTATACATAAATAAGGAAATAAAAGTATAAATACTCATTTTTCTTTTTTTCAGATTTCATTGTATATTTATTTATGTATTTATTGATTGATGTATTTTTGTTTTTTTACATTTCTTCTTATATTTATTTATGTATTTATTTATTTATTGTTTTTGCAGGTTTGGCCCTCCATAAACCCAAAAATCTATAAAGGGCACCTTGTTTTGAAATGAATGAGATTTCGCTGTTTTCTCACAGCGATGCAATTGTCACCTTTCGGGGAAAATTCTACATACTCGCAAATCCTCTCATTATAGCCTAACAAAGTGTGTAGACACTATGTACATAAGAGATTTATTGTGCAGTGCGTACTTTGATTAATTTATTTGCTATAACAGTGATTGAGCTCAGTCAGTCGCAGTATCAGTTTGAAAACACACGGGCAAGCCAGCCGCGGTAAAAAAATAAAAATAAAAAAAATAATAAAAAAAGTGTGTGTGCGAATTACTATGATTACGGTAAACAGCAGAGAGAACGCGCTATCAGAGCGCTTTTCGTTGTTAGTTGATGTCATGTTTTCGAGGTTTTTTTGTACTTTACTGTTATCCTTTTAATTTGTACATGCGTTGTCTTTGACAGTTGTCCCTAATAATGTTTTTTTTTCTTTTAAAGGTCACATTTCAAGCCATTGTTTTATATGTTTACAGCATTTTTTTTTTTTTTTTTTTTTTTTTGCAAAAAGCCGACAAAATAAAGTATATACTCTTTCCAAATACTTCTTTTTGCTTTTTCATTTGTTTTTGTTAAAGGATTAGTTCACTTTCTGAATGACAATGTCCTGATAATTTACTCACCCCCATGTCATCCGAGGAATAAGGGTCTTATCTAGCGAAACGATCGGTCATTTTTTTTTAAATACAACTGTATATGCTTTATAAACACAAATGATCGCCTTGCGAGTGCTTCCGTGTTCCGTATTCTTCAAAAAGCTTACGCTGTATGTCCTACGCCTTCCCTATTCAACTTACGGAACGAACGCGGCGCCAGTTCCGTTTTTTCCGTAAGTAGAATAGAATTAATTTTATAGTATAGCCTATATTTATATATAAATATATTTAGTTTATGTCACGTATGACTCAAACATTCATGAAAAACAAGTTATGAGTCATGGATGAAGGAATCAGCTGGACTCCTGTTTATTTTGAATGTCTACCAAGCTAGTGAAGCTATTGGTTTATTTACAGTTGTTGCACTGATGCACAATTATTTAATAAATAATTCACTACATTTGTGTCTGTTTGTTATTTTGTTTTACAAAGTTAGGAAAGTAATGTTTAAGTCAAGCCTGATACCTTGCACAAAAGAATGATCCCAGTTTCTTCCACACAGTGAGGCATACAGTTTATTAGGTAATTTAGCACTTTTTTAATTATTACTTGAATATCGGATCGGTATCGGTATCGGAATAATGTGGAATAATGCTTATAAGTTAACTGGAAATCTCTTTACAGAGTTGGATGGATAGAGGAATTTACTTTTAGATCAGTCAGCTCAGTTGCTTTCTTATGAAAATTTTATGAATAAATGGTCATTCCTATTTATATTTTATTATTCTGTGATAAAAGCCATTCCCACAGGTCTGTTGATGTTAATGAGAAGCCATATGTTGTCCCTTAACATTTGTAGAATTGAACCTGTACTACATTTAAATGGGGTGGACATTAACAGTAAAAAGTCCACAAATAAATTTATTAGAAATTTATTTTTATAAGAAATTTATTAGAAATCTATTTTATAAGATCCTTTAAGCCTAGAGGGAAAATTTTCTGGAATATTTGTTTCTCAGAGATTATTTGGGGAGAATGCTTGGTTGGGAAATACATTTGAAAGTTCTTCATAATATTTATGTTAGTAATTGTACTTAAAAAAATTCTGGGAAGATACATTGTCAAAATACTTGCCCCTGGTCTAGACGGTTGTTGTCCAGCAGATGGCGGTGTGACGATATTCAGCTGTTAGCTCATTGTCATTCATCAGCAGCAGAAGAAACAACCGGGAAACTGCTTTGATAGGAATTAAACATCACTGACAGGTGAAAACATTTTAAACACCTTATCATGTATTATTATCATTATTTACATAATTTACTCAATCATATGTAATGTTAGTGGTTGATCTAAATGAATCTGTTGGTCCTGATGTTGATATCTTAAATTGTATTGCGTTTGTAACATCCAAAATGAGAAACTACATGGATTTATGTATTTTATTTATTTCCATTTTGTGTCTGTATGTGTGTGTATGTAATACTCAGGGATCGATCGTTATGTCTCAGAGGAAGAAAGCGGTTTCAGCTTCTCAGAATAAAACTCAGAGAGTAAGTAATAACACTCACAAACGTGTTTAAACAAAATATACTTATGTTAAGTTATGAATATGATAGTATATGATTAAATTGTTGCACGGTGTGAGAGATCACATTTGAACCGATGTATAAATGTATAAAAGTATATAATCATCTAAGGAGAAAACCAACCATCACCAAGTTTTGATCTAGCATTCAAATTATGTATATATATATATAGCAAAGCGCAGGTAAACAGAAGGAAACAGAAAAGTAAATTCTGAATTTTGAGAGCTGCTTGAATAATAAGTTCAACACTGTTAATATCAACACATTGTCAATGATATTGTGAGTTAGATTGTATGTGTGTGTGGACTGCAGCGCTCTCAGTTATTGCTGAATGAGGGTGATGAGGATGCAACCTTCAGCCAGATAACATCATCACAGGTCCAGAGAGCTCGAGAGAACTTCACATCTGATCAGATAGACCGCAAGGTACCTGTGAAGTCATTGATGATATTCATTTCTTTTTTTAATCATATTCTGCATGTGAAACAGTCTGGTAATTAAAGATCTGTGCTGGAGAGTTACTGAAAAGTTGTGAGTTAACCCTCTGTAAAAGTAGATTCCGTACTGACGGAGTTCAGTCCTGTAGATGAAGATGTTGAGGTTTATTTCAGTGTAGCAGTGGCAGAGTACATGAGGTTCAACTGAGTTTGAATAGACACTGAACATCTTAAAGTCATACATTTTGTTATTAAAGGCACCATCAAAACATAAACATTTTCTGGCTTTTAGTATAATTAGGCTATGTTAGCTTAATATGAATATGTATGCTTACTTTTCTATAAGCTATTGTGCTCCAAACTGCTACTTTCATACAAGAGTACAATAATAATAATGATTTAAAAATAAATTTGCAAATAATATTATAATGTTGTGTAGTTTATCATAATATAGACACAGCCAGTTTTATTCATTGAGAGATTTATTCGTGAGGAAATAATTGCCTAATAATTTTATTGGAGTCGTACACGCGTGATGTACAGTTAGTCTATGCCATGCGTGCATTAATTTGAACCATGACAGCTATTATGGGGGTGGCTTGATGTAGTGCAGGAGATGCAGATAACTTGATCTTGACCCTTAAGAAACTTTAATTAATGCTGTCATGTAAACAAATCTTTTCTTATAAAGGTCCAAAAATTCATCAAGCTTTTCGTCAGGTGTCTTTTTTAATTATATGATGCCACTACGTTGCTGTCTTTCAGTGGAGTCAGTCGCTGCATTGCTGATCATGGTTTTGAGTATCAATACATCTGCCCTTTTCAGTAAACACAAGAGCGCACAGTAATCTCAGACAACTTAATCCAGATATTTTAATCCAAACCGCAAATTTGTTTGAAGAACCAAATTAGCCAGGGTTCAGTTATCATGATTAGAAGATCTGGCATCTGTCAAATCATCTCAGTTGTATTAAGCGAGGTATGAAGAACGGACCCCATTTCATTGTTGATTCAGTTCAGTTCAACAACTGTGTAAAGTTCATCGAATATGAAATTAGTTCAATTCATTTATAAAGCAGCTCTGCAGAAAACAATGTCATTGTCCAGCTTAGTTCAGCTCTCATCCAATAATGTCAGTGCAGTCAGATCAATAATATTGCTGAATATTAAGTGTTTCCAACTAAGCAAGCCAAAATGTTACAAAAATGTTAATCAGTAATAGTTATATTTTAATATATTTCTCTGCTTTATGCCAAGGTGGCAGAGGTGGTCCAGTTCATCTTGATTAAAGACCAAAAAAAAATACCCATTCGAAGAGCAGGTTTGTCTTCTATAGTCAGTATATTACACTTTATTAGATCCCTATTATAGTACTTTAATTAAGTGCTTTAATTATAGTGCTTTTTAGAGAAATAATTATCATAATAGAAATATTGTATTTATATTTGATACATTTTTTTTGTCTTTCCTGTCTTTTGACTGATTTCTGCAGATATTGGCAAACATGTGATCAAGGATTACAAACACATCTATACAGATATCATCAACAGAGTTTGCCGTACATTTGAGCAGGTACAACATGTGGAGAATACCATGACTAAATGGCCTTTTATAGGTGTGAATTTGGGCAGAGATGAACTCATGTATTTGATGCAGGTGTTTGGATTAAAGCTGGTGGAGACTGATCCCAAAAATCACATTTATATCCTGATCAATAAGCTGGAGCCCATTCATGGAGAGCCTGTGAGCATGTAAGTAACACACACACTTTGGATAAACACTACTATAACACGCTTCCACATACATGTATGCATTAATGCTGTCAAAAAAAAAAAAAAACAATATGCAAGGCTTCCATACTATGAAGATAGAAATTCACTAAAATAGCACAAATTCATCTTCTTTGAATCCCGTTTTCAAAATTTGCATTTTCAGGCCCCCAAAATGCTTTTGTCATGTAAATGAATGGCCAAAACGCATAAAAAGTTTTCAATTTTTAGTTGAACTTCAAGCTGCTGCAGCAGTCCCTTATTAGTGCTATGTGTTTGTTTTTCAAAATTAGTTAAGACTTGATGTGCTTCTGCAGTAATTAAATTCTACTTACAGATTACTTTATTTTGACTAGTCTGGGTTTTAAGTAGGGTTGCAAAGGGGCGGAAAGTTTCTGATAAATTTCTGGAAACTTTCCATGGGAACTTAACCTGGGGAATTTTGGAAATATTCCAATTTGGAAGCTTAACAGGAATTTATGGGAATTGGAAATTTTATGGGAATTGGAAATTTATATAAATTTATATAAAATGTATTGTATACAAACATAAAAATAAACAGTAATAAAAATTTATTTCTGTGATGCAAAGCTGAATTTTCAGCAGTCATAACTCCAGTCTTCAGTGTCACATGATCGTTCAGAAATCATTCTAATATGCTAATTTGATACTCAATTATCAACAGTTGTGCTGCTTAATGTTTTTGGAACCTGTGATACTTTTTTCAGGATTCACTGATGAACAAAAAGTTAAAGAACAGCGTTTATTCAAAATAAAAATCTTTAATATCACTTTTTATCAATTTTTATCAACCTTGCTGAATAAAAGTATTAATTTCTTTCAAAAAAAAAGAAAGAAAAAAATTACTGACCCCAAAATTTTGAACGGTAGTGAATATTGTTATAAAAGATTTCTATTTTAAATAAATGCTGTTCTTTAACTTTTTAATCATCAAAGAATTCTGAAAAAAGTATCACAGGTTTTAAAAAATATTAAGCAGCACAACTGTTTCCAACATTGATAATTGAGTATCAAATTAGCATATTAGAATGATTTCTGAACGATCATGTGACACTGAAGACTGGAGTTATGACTGCTGAAAATTCAGCTTTGCATCACAGAAATAAATTATATTTTAATAGATACTTTATTAATCCTTTGTGGGAAATTGTATGTAATGTATATTAAAATAGAAAACCATTATTTTAAATTGTAATAATATTTCATATTACCTTTTTTTTTTTTTTCCTGTATTTTTGATCAAATGTGTATGTTATAGAGGAATGCACAGTGCGTGCGGGGGGTGTGGCCTCAATAGCCCTGCAGTAAGTAGTGTGCTGTGTGAATGTGATTGAGGAATGTGCAGGGTAAATAATTCAACTGAAATTGCATTAAATCTGGTTGTTTTAACCAAGAAATCTGGTTGTTTTTCCCCCAACTACATTTTAGTTCCCTGTTATAGGCTAACCTGCAATTTTGAAAATTCCATGTTTATTCCCATTAATTTCCGTTAATTCCCATATATTCCCGTTAATTCCCATGGAAAGTTTCCAGCCTTTTAATTCCTGGAATTTTGCAACCCTAGTTTTAAGTCAAGTCACCTTTATTTGTATAGCACTTCATACAATACATTTTGTTTCAAAGCAGCTTTACAGTGATAAACAGGAAAATAATGATCAATTTTTCTGTAAAGCAGCTTTAAAAATGACAAAAGTAAACCGTCATTATTCAGTTGAAATTCAGCTGAAGTTCATCAAGTATGAAATTAGTTCAATTCAGCTATAAAGCAGCTCTGCAGAAAACAGTGATGTCATCGTTCAGTTCAGCTCTCAATCAGTTGTGTCAGTGCAGTCAAATCAATACTAAAGTGAAAGTGACAACAGTGAAATTGCTGAATATTAAGTTTAATTCATGCTGAATATTAAGTTTAATTAAGGATGTTCATCTATTTCTCAGGCCACATATTGCGTGAGCGGGGCGTATTCATTTTCCTAAATGGGATGATTCTGAACAGACTGTATCTATTGAACTGAAATAGACAAACTGACTGACTCTGAGCTAACTTTTTGTGAGATTCACTCAAACACACCTGCACTAGTCTAGCTGTTTTGTGCTACACTGTTTCTTCTATTCACACAGGCGTCCTGAAAACCCAAAGAAGGGTCTGCTATTTGTCATTCTCAGTGTCATCTTCATGAAGGGTGGTGTCATCAAAGAGAGTGAGTGCTTTGCCATTCACACAATCACATTACTGCTCAGTTTCTGTGGATGGTTTGTTAATGTGTTTTCTATGAATGCTGTAGATCTGGTGTGGAATACACTCAAGAAGCTGCGGGTGGATCCAGGGTTTGTGGACAAGATTCTTTTGGAAAAAGTAATTTTACTGTTACTTTTTTTTTTTTTTTTTAATAATTCACTTGTGATACTTGTGTCTCCTCACAGGGAGAAGCATGACGAGTTTGGTGATGTAAAGAAGGTGGTCACAGATGAGTTTGTACGGCAGAAGTAAGAGAATGTGTCTTTCTGCAACAAAATGATTGGTTTTCTTTAAATAGTGTGGAGTAACCCCTCCTATTTTGACCCAAGCCCTCACTTTGAATACTCGTAACTCAGGCTACAAGTACAGCAACTGATGTGCTCAGAGGTTGTGGGTTTGAGTCCCAGTGAGAATTGGTGTGTTCAGAGCTGCTGTTCCTTAGACCATGAACAGGTGGTTTATATCACACCATAGACAATGAAGGGGTCTAGTGGAATGAAGGCAAAGAAAGATTCATGATCTTCATCAGATGACTCCTGACATGTTTCTTTGACTTCTGAACCATTCAAGCTAGCAAGACAACAATTATAACCATTGGCATTGAGCAACTGTTTGGAAAGATTTCTATTCAAGAGGGACTGTTAATGAAATGAGTGTACTGAGAGTGACTTTAGAGCCTAGAAGGTAATGGTTAAAGATCTTTGGGCTGAAGGTTCTTTTGACAGCTTTTAACAGTGAGACACCCCTGCAGGTCAAGTTAGCAAAACTTTTTCATTTTCATTTCATATGTCTGTTTCAGATATTTGGAGTATGTGAAGATTCCTCACACAGAGCCGGTGGAATATGAATTCCGCTGGGGTCTGCGGGCGGAGAAGGAGGTGTCCAAACTCAAGATACTGGAGTTTGTTGGAGAGGTTTGTTCTTTTTTACTTACGTTACATTCACCCAAGGATGTGCAGAGAGTTTCTCATAGGCAGGGGATCAGTTTTAAAAAAGGGGCATCTATCGCTATAATTTGACCACAGTATTATTGTTGATAATTTTTGAGAGGGGCACGTTCTATTCATTTTGAAAATGGGCAGGGGCTTGTGCCATTAATGTAATTTAATGTAATGTTTAATGTTTATTAATGTAATTAGAGGTGCACTGATAAATCTTTTTTTTTTTTTTTTTTTTAAATAAACAAACTACTTTGTAGGTTCACATACAGTATTTTTGGCCACACCCACCCTTGTTTAACATTATTACTGTATTGTTCTGAATATAAGACGACCCTGATTATAAGATGACCCCCCTACCCCCCTATTTTTTCAAGATGTACATTTTGGAAAAAGGCTTTTTGAAGACCAGATCTTGTATTTTATAAAAAATATCTTCATAAAGAAAATGGTTTTATTTGAAAATAATTTGCATAATGCATATTTTTCATATTTTAATTTTTGTATTGAAGGTATGGTAAATACTGGTAAAATGTACCAATGCTCACATTTAAAAATAAAAAATAAACACTTTATGGCATACCATAAAAATAACCTGTAGTTCATCTGAATTATATAACAATTCGGCTACCCATCTCATAGTGAAAACCATGTAGCATACCAACATTTCATTAACAGTAAAAGTGAAATCTTATTATTGTAATTTTGAAATCCGGGTACCATCTTACATTTTAAAATCACGTACGGGGGAAATTTGGTCCCATCAGCGAGGCATGCAAACATGACAGTCACTCGGGGTCTTAGACGGAAAGCCTTTCTTTTAGCATTTTTAAGACTGTCTTTTTGCGCTCGTGATCTTCTAACTTTACACTCTGACACACCATATACGTATTTCTTGGCACACTCGTTTTACACGTATTTGACACCACCTGTTGTAGTGGGTGTATTATTGACATGTAAAAGTCTAGACCCTGAATATAAGACAAACATGTTTTTTCAGATGTATCTCTAAGAAAAAAACACCTTATATTCAGAACAAAACAGTAATAATCCAGCTACTCTAAACCAGGGGTTTTCAAAGTGTGGGGCGCGCCTCCCCAGGGGGGCCGCAAGGACACGTCAGGAGAGGCATGGTGGAGTAGGGCTATATATCCTGGCGACAAATGTCATTCTATAGAGATTTTATAATTGCGGTATGTAAATCAGTGTATCAGCACAGGACTTAAAATTACTGACACGTTAGAGTGATTGTAGGCGCGTGTTTGTCCTATTTTTAGATCCTTGGTTTTGACGTGTTTTTTTTTTTTTTTCTTTAACAGATTAAAAATAAAATGCAATGTCCATACCTTTGAAAATAAAGTTGGATATTCCAATCCATTTATTGTCCATTTTTGGTCAAAAACAAACAACAACAAAAAAATAAAGAAAGAAGAGAATTGTCTATTTCATGCACTTTACAAAACAATCCATTCAAGTCTATTAGGCGAAACATGCTTGTTATTAAAAGTGCAATAAACCACGCAGGAGAACTGAATTCAGTGCTTACATGCTGACAGGCGGCTTTCTGTGCGCCTCTCAGCGTGCAATCACAAATTGAGTTCCGTAGCTTATTGCGCTTAAACTGTGAAATACACACATTTATGTGTCATAATACCCGTCTACAGCACCTCTCACATACACATAATATACATATACATTCTTCTTTGAAACAGTCTGTATTGTATAAAGATATAGAATATATATATATATCACTCATGAATTTACTATTCAATACACACATTTCTACTTCTGTTCACTACACGCACACACATAATAACATTCACATATTCACTGCTTTTAAGTCTCACACACATAGCATCCACTTTGCTTTTGGTGTTTTTTTTTTTTTTTGTTTTTGTTTTTCCTTCCACATCATGCATTCAAATTGTGTAATAAAATATAATATATAAATTGTGTAACCTGCGGTGTAATGTTATATACCCTTATATCAGTGGTGCAATACTCCAGTTTCTAGAGGGCCAGAGCCCTGCACAGTTTAGCTTCAACCCTAATCAAGTCCTTCAGGATCTAAGTTTGGCACCCCTGTCTTTACATATTTGACATTTTAGCACCCATTTAACAATAACCATTATAACCTCCCTTTCTTGCCATCTGCAAAAAAACACAGTGATCTATATAGTGATTTATATAGATTTTTTCCATGGATAACTTTTACCTCTAATCCTAAATATGACTACAGCTTTTCAAAGTACAAATTGTTACTGTATTTATCATTACTAACCCTAAAGCAATACATTATTTCAATTGTCTCAGAGTTTGTAATTTAAATACTTGTGTATAATTAACCCTAATATTACCACTTTGCCTTGTATTAAATTAAACTTAATAAACCATGACCTCTCTTTTTCAAACGTCTTGTCCCAACCATGTTACATTTGGTCTTTTTCACCCCTGATATTTGATTTGCATCTATTATAATGGGCTATTAGCTAATAAACAGACTAAACGCACATTGCTCATGTGACATGTTCTTGACAGGATTTACCCTTAAAATGACTTTTGAACAGCCATGTTGTTTTATTCATGAGTGTAATGCCTTTCAGTTGAGCACATATATTACACTAATGTATCTGAATAAGTTCCAGTGAGTAACACTGTTGTGGTATGGGTCTGTTCTCTTGAAGCTTTTTGAGCAGGATCCTCAGAGCTGGACACAGCAGTTCAGAGAGGCCAGTACTGCTGGTACCAGCAGCCAGAGGACATCGTAACCTGCGTTTCCATCAAGTTTAGTGCTTTTCATTTCTTACTGAACCTTTTTTTTTTTTTCAATAGTTTTGTCTAAACACAAAAGTTATAAGCACTTAATTATATTAATTGTAATATTTCTTTGTATTTTGTAAACAAAATAAAGTTATTTTACAATTATCTCACTGCGTTCACAGTGTTCTCTTACAGCAGTCCTGGTATGGTTTAGAGGTAATGTGGCCATAAGTGAAGGGTTAAGGCTCCGGTTGCCATAGAAACAGTCAGTGTCCTGAGACACCCTTAACATAAAAAGATTCAACAACTGAGACATAATCTGAACAAATATCACAGACATTTGATAAACAGAAATAGAATAATGAGTCCCTGAATAAAGGTGGGAGGTGGGGGGTCAATAACAAACAGTATATGTGGTGGTTTTATGTTTTTGATGTTATTTATTTTATGGTTTGGATGTTACCTTAGATCTTGCTCTACCACGCCCATATGACATTAATTTTATTTGTGCAGCAGATCTGCCAGTTCTTGCTGTCAGATGTTACTCCGCTCTTCCACAAAGGCATTTGCAGGTTCTCAAACACGTCTGGGGGGACATATGGTTACACGTGGTTTGGATCTGCGAGGATGATCAGCTGTCCTTCTGTCTCCCTGTAGCAGGACTATGGCAGGTTCATGCATGTGATCAGGGACACTGGGCATCTTTCTCCTGGTGTTTTTCAGAGTCTCTCAAGTGTCCTCAATTACTTTAACCATGACCTTAACAGCCTACCACCTGTCTTATGGACTGTTCCACAGGTGCATGTGCAAAAATTGTTTATGGTTAATTGAACAAGCATGAAAAACATTGTTTAAACCCTTTCCACTAATTTTCTGTAAAGCTCGTAAAGCTTCAGTATTGATTCATTCCGTTGTAAAAATCAATAGTTATTAATTTAGGTAATTTATCTATATATCAGCACTGGGGAAACAGTGATATCGTCCAGCTCAGTTCTGTTCGCATACAATGGTATCAATGCAGGCAGATCAGAAACATTGTTGAATATCAAGTGTCCCCAACTAAGCAAGCCAAAGGCGACAGCGGCAAGGAACCCAAACTCCAACAGGTGACATCAGGTGACTAACAGGCGACAAAAATGGAGAAAAAAACCTTGGGAGAAACCAGGCTCAGTCGGGGGGCCAGTTCTCCTCTGGCCAGCAGCGAACAGTGCATGATTATGATTCAGGCAGCGTTACAGGTCATAAGTACGATTGGGATCGCAACAGTCAAAATATTTAATCCAGTTCCATCTAGTGAACAGACTTTCCTTGAATGGGACTTTGTCTGGGCTGACCAGTAATATTCTTCCACATCCTGATTAAGTAATGCATTTCTACGTATCTACAGATAATAAAGTTATGAGATATCTTGTGATGGGACCATAAAAATACTCCAGAAAAGATTTGATTTAATCTCTCTGTGTGGAGGAGTCGGACGTATGCCGGGTCTTCAAAAAACAGAAGACTAGGAAAGCTTCAGGCCCAGACGGTGTTTCACCTGCCTGTTTAAAAGTCTGCGCTGACCAACTGGCCCCAGTCTTCAACAGATCACTGGAGCAGTGTGAAGTTCCCTGCTGCTTTAAACGCTCCACTATCATTCCTGTCCCCAAGAAACCCAAAATTACTGTACTTAATTACTACAGACCTGTCGCTCTCACATCTGTGGTCATGAAGTTGTTTGAAAGACTGGCGTTGGCCTACCTGAAGAACATAACTGGTCTCCTGCTGGACCCCCTGCAGTTTGCCTAAAGAGCAAACAGGTCTGTGGATGATGCAGTCAACATGGGACTGCAATATATACTGCAACATCTCGATAGACCTGGGACTTATGCAAGGATCTTATTTGTGGACTTCAGTTCGGCCTTCAATACCATCATGTCTGATCTTCTCACAACCAAACTGACCCAGCTCACCGTGCCCACCCCAATCAGTCAGTGGATCACCAGCTTTCTGACAGACAAACAACAGCTAGTGAGACTAGAAAAACTCACATCCAGGACTCTTACCATCAGCACTGCCTCCCCCCAGGGTTGCGTGTTCTTTTCACTGCTCTTCTCCCTGTATATGAACGACTGCACTGCAAAAGACCCCTCTGTCAAGCTTCTGAAATTTGCAGATGACACAACAGTCATCGGCCTTATCCAAAATGGTGATGAGTCTGCTTAACATAAAGCATCCCTGAAGTGTCAGCAGAGATTGTGTCAACTAGACCATCCCCTGTGAAGGCCTCATCGACACGACAGCCAGTGGCACAGATCCCCAACAAACCGTTTCTATACCGGCGTGATGAATCCGATCTAGATGTAACTGGATTAAATATTTTGACTTATGACCTGTAACACTGCCTGAATCATAATCATGCACTGTTCGTTGTTGGCCAGAGGAGAACTGCCCCCCCGACTGAGCCTGGTTTCTCCCAAGGTTTTTTTCTCCATTTTGTTACCTGTTGGAGTTTGGGTTCCTTGCCACTGTTGCCTTTTGGCTTGCTTAGTTGGGGACACTTAATATTCAACAATGTTTTTGATCTGCCTGCATTGACACCATTGTATGTGAACTGAAATGAGCTGGACAATGACATCACTGTTTTCTCCAGAGCTGCTGTATAGATAAATGAACTAAATTAATAACTAATGATTTTTACACAGGAATGAATCGATACTGAATTTACTTAAGCTGGACAATGACACCAATTTCTTCTAGAGCTGCTGTGCAGCCAAAATTATTTGCCAGTTATCACTGTGAAGCTGCTTTGACACAATCTGCATTGTAAAAAGCGCTATATAAATAAAGGTGACTTGACTTGACTTACAAACTGGAGGTTGAACAGCTGGCTGTCTGGTGCAGTCACAACAACCTGGAGCTTAACACAATCAAAACAGTGGAGATTATTGTGGACTTCAGGAGAAACCCCCCTGCATTCCCCCCTCTTACCATCATGAACAGCACTGTGGCAGTAGTGGAGTCATTCAAGTTCCCACCAGGACACCACCAGGGCACCACCAGGACCTGAAGTGGGACAATCACATTGACTCCACTGTGAAAAAGGCCCAGCAGAGGTTGTACTTTCTTTGCCACCTGCCACAGGAGCTGCTGAAACAGTTCTACTCAGCCATTATCGAGTCTGTCCTGTGTTCATCTAACTGTCTGGTTTGGTTCAACTACCAAATCAGACATCAGGAGACTACAACGGACAGTCAGGACAGCTGAGAAGATTATTGGTTCCCCCCCTTGCCCACCCTCCAAGATCTGTAAACCTCCAGAGTGAGAAAAATGGCTAAGTAAATCACTTTGGACCCCAGTCTCTCTTTGAACTGTTGTCCTCTAGTTGGCGCTACAGAGCACCGACCACCAGAACAGCCAGGAACAAGAACAGTTTTTTCCCGCAGGCTAAATTTAACCCGAACAATTAAAACTCTTTTACAATTAAACAACAATTAAATCTGTACATTGTCTACCATAACTGTACATTTGTACATAACATCTAAACTTGTACATCTGTAAATTACATCATAAATTGTACACCTATAAATAACTGTACATTCATTAAAACAATTATATATTTTTCTCTATATTTCGACTACTGTAATTCCTATGTATGTCTGCACTGCACTGCATCATGTATGCACTGTACTGCATCATGTATGCACTGTGTCTGTACTTTCTTCTGCACTAGAAGCTCCTGTCACCAAGACAAATTCATTGTGTGTGTAAATGTATTTGGCAATAAAGTTCATTCTGATTCTGTGTAAGACCAACTGAAAGGTAGACCATAAAGAGGAAGAACAATGGGGTGCAGAGATGGACAGTCTGTCAAAATAAAATAAGAATAATTATTGTACATATAATGCATATAATATATGCATGCATCAAAAGAGAAAAATAAATATGAATAATATTTATTTCCCTTCTCAGTCCCAAAGAATGCAAAATCATTATTTACCATTGCATTTCTTATTCCAGCTTCACTGCACTTTGTAGCTGCCCTAATATTTAAGACACATCACACAAATGCGTCGTGCTGCTCGCGTGTACAGCTTCGGCCAATACTGAGCTGGTGTTTGGATGTAAACATGGAAGCCTGCACTGTGCTCACTATGTCAACTGCGTATGACAACAGTTCAGACTGTTAAATAAAGTCGTTTTTTGTTTTAGCGCACAAAAAGTATTCTTGTCACTTCATATCATTAAGGTTGAACCATTGTAGTCATGTTGATGTTTTTTACTACCTTTCTGGACCTCAAAAAGGTGCAATGATGTTGCTGCTTATATATGGTTTAGATAACCGCAGATTTCATCAAAAATATCTTAATTTGTGTTTCGAAGATGAAGGTCTTACAGAGCACAAATTCCCCATAGCTTATGGGTCGCCATATTTGGCCATACGCAACTATAAGTATTTTTATGAAAAAGGGTTTTAGCTGGGCCTTTTAAAAATCTACTTTAAAAAGGGATCAGTCCACCCAAGAATTAAAATAGGCCTACAACATGCTTACTTGGTAATATAGTAAATTATAAGGGTTTAGAGTAGATCTTACCTAGTGTAGATCTGTATGTCATAATCAGATGAAGAAAATAGACGAAAACAAAAACTCACATCTCACATATTTCAACAGGGCATCTTGCTTTATTATTTATTATTATACATTTCAATAACCAAACTTCAACTACATAAAAGCAGATCCCCTGAGCGCAACTAACGACACTTTGAAGTGACGCTCGAGACCTCGAGCGAATCGATCATAACATTTCCTTCGATTTCTTGTCCTCATTTTCTTTCCATGCATCCAGATCCAGTCCTAAGGGTATGGAGGTCCAAACCTGCAAAAACAATAAATAAATAAATACATAAATAAATATAAGAAGAATTATAAAAATAAAAAAAAAAACATTTATTTTTATTTTTCCACATTTACTTGTATATTTATTTATGTATTTATTGATGAGTATTTATACTTTTATTTCCTTATATATTTGTATTTTTTCCACATTTATGCATTTATTTCCACATTTATGTATACATGTATTGTCTACATTTATTTATTTCCACATTTATTTATTTCTACATTTCTTTGTCTGTATGCTAATGAGGAGGGCGTGTTTTACCTCAGACATCAGCAATCGAGTGGCAGTGCTGAAGCTTTGAGGCCACAGTGACACCTTGTGGTGTGACTAAACAAAACGCAAGAGGTTTGCCCAATGCCAAGTTTACACTACAGGATTTTAAGCCCGATTTTAAGCCCGATTTGCAAATTAAAGAGCTCGCCGAGAGGTCGGGCTGTGATCGGGGGAAAATCAGCGAGTGATCGGCGCTCGCCAATCTTTATGTGTGAACTACTCAACGACGCATCAAAGAGGCTCGCTGACGCGTCGCCGACACCTCGCAGACGCAAGACATATCTAGCATGCTAAATATCTGGAGCTGTCGGCCGACTCGATATCCTGTGGTGTCACATGTAGCGACGCAACAGCCAATGAAATATACACTGATGTCTATGGAAGCAGCAATAACAATCCATTCAAATATAATTTGCCGACATTTATTCATATCAGATACACATTGTGTAAGTAACTATAAAGCTCACTCTGTTGTTCTCCCAGTTCACCGGCCACATGTATTTCTGGACAAATGGATGAATTCACGTTATATATTAAGATCAAGGTTATTACATAGGTTTTTAAATGACAAAACACTCACTTGCACATATTTGAGAATCGGAATATCAGATAGTTGATGACATTGTGAGAAAAGCAATACATCGGTCACTGTCATACAGTGTGGCCGGCTGGCGTGACAACCATGACGCGTCGTCATGGAAACAAAGGGAAACGTTGTAAAATAACAGTCGCCTTAACTCTGGGAGGTCAGCCAGAATATTTTTAACTTATGTGTGATTAAAGTACAGAGTTAAGGTAATGATACACAGGGCAACTTTTTGAGCAATGTTGCCGGGCAATTTTGCCGAGCAATGTTGTTGTGGGCACTTTCCCATTATGAATGGGCAGCAAATTTCTCTCTAGATATCCAGATAGAAATTTGTTGCCCATTCTCAATGGGAAAGTGCCCACAACAACATTGCTCGGCAAAATTGCTCAAAAAGTTGCCCTGCGTATAATCACCTGAACTCTGTACTTTAATCGGTTGCACCATTTGTTCTTAAGGCAGAACGTAGCTAGTAGCTCGTAAGGTCTCCATAAAGTAATGCGTAGTCGCATAATATGACGTTTACCCTCAGTGATCCTTCAAATACGTAAACAGAAGTTGTTGAAATTCCGTGAATTTCAGATTATCCTTCATTCTGACTTATTTTGCCTCACGTAGCTAACAGTAAAAATAAGTTACCATTAAATATAATAGCCTCCTACTTAATCATGAATGGTTTTATGTAAATAACATTCAGAAACTGTATTTGAAACGAAATTAATAAGGATCAATAAATAAATACTGATACAAAATAACATAAGAAATGACATTTATTGATTATGGCTGATTTTATTTGACATGCACAACACAGAGTGATGGGACCGATGCACACAGCGGCGCGCTGTTTAGGACAGGTTCGTGTTGAAGAGTGGCTAACAAAGTAATCTTTTCACATAATGTTCTCTTTCTTAAAATGTAAGAGAGTGTAAATGTCAGCAGCATCATATATGTGTAAAGAATGAAGTCTGCCAGGTAAAACAAGAACTTATTGATACAGTTCAGTCAGTCTGCTATTTTATTCCAACCGTTACTCCTGATAGGAGGCTTCCGTAAATATTTAGTGTATACGTAGAGTTACGCTTCAACTAAGTTTAATGGTGCAACACAAAAATATTTAGTAGTGCGTAAGTTGTAACTTTGTGCCCATTTATGTCAAAATAGGCTACGTTGTAACTTACGCACAGCTGGTGCAACCAGCCCGTTGCGGATCATTTACGTAGTGTCACGTAGTGTGAACACCACAAAGACTTAAAGACTCCACAGCAAGTCACTTAGTCTGAACAGCACAGCGATCTGCCGACGTTTAAAGTCCTGTAGTGTAAACTTGGCTTAAGTCGCACAGAGATTGAATGACTTATATCACGGTTTAAGTCATATAATATCACTAACTGTCATTAATAGCCTAACTGTAGGCTATGTATATAAAGTTAACATCTTTATTCCGGACATGGCCAAAAAACATCGCCCGATCAGGATTTGTAAAATGTCTTGGCGCACATGAACAGAAGTAGCTTCCTTCAACAAATCTGATAACAGATACTTTGACACGGAAGCGCGTGAAATGATCCACTAGCCTATTAATCACATTTAATGTAAATGTGCTGGATGGGGCTGATAAGAGCTTGCGTTTATTGTCGATGAGACTCGCACACTATAAATTGAGCTCCAGGGGCATTTTATGGTGCGTTCAAGTCCTCCTGGGAAGTTCGTATTTACAAGGTGGGAAGTCGTGTTTATGATGGTAGGTGCGTTCAAGTCACTTTTGTTGGAGTATGATGGCGGTGTGCCTTCTCTAAATTAATTACACAAAATAACAACACTTCTACTTCTAGAAAATGTAGAGCAAAGAATGTGCATTGGTTGTATGTTGCTTTTTTATGTTTTTAATTAATTTATGAAGCCATTGTAAACTTTATCGTTACATATTACATTGTTATATTATGATGCTATCGTATTTTTTTTTGCTGGGAATCAGCTTGCTTCGTTGTAAATAGAAAAGCCTGACAATGTCACTGCTAAATACCTATAAGTATTGTGGTATCGTCATGTTTCTCACTGACACGCCCCCAACTCGTTCAGATCGGGGCTTAAAGAAAATCCCGAGCTCCCCACTCTTATTTACGACATTGTGGTGGCGTTCATGTGCGTTCAGCTCGTAAATACGATCTTTCCGACATGACTTGAACGCACCATTATTCAAACCTTACTAAATATGCATCATCTATTTAAAAAAAAAAAAAAAAAAAAAATCTAAAAGTTGTAAAGGTTACCACATCACTTCAACAGTCTAGTGACCTACTACTGGCCAAGTTAGCCTTCCTGGGATAGATAATCATAGAGCCAAATCACTGTAGTGCAACATGTCTAAAATTTTACTGTGAATCTAAGTTTAAGTAATTTTAGATGTTATCAGTTCAGCAGCTGCGTTTCAAACGCATTGATCAATATGCTTGCACAGACTTCAGCGAAATGTGCGCTGATTTCTCTCCGCGTTCTGAGCTGGTGGGCGAGTCTCATCGACAATAAACGCAAGCTCTTATCAGCCCCATCCAGCGCATTTACATTAAATGTGAATAATAGTGGATCATTTCACGCGCTTCCGTGTCAAAGTATCTGTTATCAGATTTGTTGAAGGAAGCTACTTCTGTTCATGTGCGCCAAGACATTTTAGAAATCCTGACCGTGCGATGTTTTTCGGCCAGGAATAAAGATGGCAACCCTATATACATAGCCTACAGTTAGGATGATATTAAATTACTTAAACCGTGATATAAGATACAAGTCATCCACTCCCTGTGTGACTTTTTGCAAATGTAACGCTTCTCATCCGACAGCACATAAATCACAGGCGGACACGGAGAACTGCGTTTCATGCGTTGTTTACTGTAACACAACAAGGAGACAAGGAGAAACATATATCCTCTGGCGACAGTGGGCATTTACACTCATATGCATCACCTCTCAGCATCGGATAAACTTCTCTGCTGTTGCTTTAAACAAACCTGAACGCGACGCATCGCGCATCTGTCTCAATAGAACAGTTTTAACAGTCAAGATTCAAACAAATAAACATACCTGTAACACAACAAGGAGACAAGGAGAAACATGCGACAGTGGGCATTTACACTCATATGCATCTAAAAGAGCAAAAGAAATGAGAGATTCACCTGTGTTTGATTCAAAAAGATGGTGTCAGCCATGCAACGCACATGGTGAACTAATTGCATCTAAACTCTACAAAGTTCATCAAATACAATCACAGACACTTAACATCTTGTCAGCATTGAACTTCAATCTTAATATTATTTGTGAAATTAACAAGTACTAAGTTGCAAAGAAATCTCATTTCACCGGAGCACATTTTACCTACCACCTCTCAGCACCGGATAAACTTCTCTGCTGGGGGTGGGGGCGTGGTTTCACAAGCAAGACAAATGACCCACTAATTACTTAATGGCGCCACAAGGGGTCTCCAAACAATTAATAAATGAACAAAAACACAGTCATTTTGGTGAGAGTCATAACATTTACAGTAACATTTTTAACCCTGTTACACAAAGGCAAACCTCTTGCGTTTCGTTTAGTCATACCACAAGGTGTCACTGTGGCCTCAAAGCTTCAGCACTGCCAGTCTGAGCTCGATTGCTGATGTCTGAGGTAAAACACGCCCTCCTCATTGGACAAAGAAATGTATAAATAAATAAATGTGGAAATAAATAAATGTAGGCATAAATACATATATACATAAATAAATGTGGAAAAAAATACAATTATACATAAATAAGGAAATTAAAGTATAAATACTCATTTATTTATTTTTCTTTTTTCACATTTCCTTGTATATTTATTTATTTATTGATGTATTTTTTTTTTTTTTTTTTTTTTTTTTTTTTTTTTTTTTTTACATTTCTTATATTTATTTATGTATTTATTGTTTTTGCAGATTTGGCCCTCCATATTGGGTGGCTGGCTGGGTGTAAATGCAAAAATAAAGCATTAGGCTAAATTGAAGGGGGGACTTTTCAAAAAATGAGGGGACATGGAATTGAGCGCGCCACTGGCATTCGGGTTAATATTTTAATAATAATAATTTATTCTATTTTGTTCTATTTATTCTACATGCAATTCATACCAATTGCCGTTAGAGGAGGCAATTGTAAAAGGTTGAATGGTGTTCTGCAGGCTTAGGGAAATAGTGGTAAAAGTCCATTCAAAGCAGATGATCAAAGAAAAGAGCGCACAGACAACTCAGAGCTAGTTGGGGGTTTTCTTGAATATTGAGTAGTATAGTTGTAATAATGGATGCTGTTGAGTCAGACAGAAGGGTTTCTCCTCTGAAGAACTTTGTGGCTGGAGGGGTTGGTGGTATCTGTCTCTTATTCGCTGGACACCCGCTGGACACTATCAAGGTAAAACTTCACCCAAGAGAAGAAAGATAAATAATAAGATTTATGAAACAACAGAGTACAATGAGGATGAACATTAACTGACAAGGTTGTAGTTTATAAAGTAATATTGTTATCTGCTTTAGCATGATTTAGTATAAACTTTGGGGTGATACTTTAACGTTTAGCATTCATCTAGACAAACATAATAATGCATACTGCTATTCTAATACTATAATATGTAAATAGAAGATCAGAATAGATCACAATTATTTTTTAACATTAATTCAGTTCTGGTTTATATGACAAATATTTACACTTATAGACTTAATAGTGCTTAATGCATGAATGCATTTTACATTACTTCTTTTCACATTTCCTTCAATCATTGATTGCTCAGCACTTTTAGAGTGGTTAATGTTTTGAGGACAGATGAAGTAACACAGTTACACAGAATTTTCAGCAATAAGACATTTTGTGACTGTAGTGATATGCTATCCAAAGACACAGGGAGCAAATAACACAGATAACGCCAGCTTCTACTGACATGCTTTATCAGTATTTATTAGACCATGCTTTATCTCAAATTGTTCTTAAGACACCCCCAAGATAAATGTATCTTACTTCACATTGCTGTGAGTTATGTCACGTGAGTTTTCATGTTTCCACAGGTCCGTCTGCAAACACAGGGAAGTGTTGTCTACAGAGGAACATATGACTGTTTACGAAAGACTGTTTTCAAAGAGGTAATAGATTTCTGTAAGCAAATGTTTTTGGAATAGCACATATAAAGTGTCCCCACTACATGACAGATGTCAGTTATTACTAGGTGTCATGGAAAATCACTCCTGTTGCTGTGACACCCTTAAACTCACCTTTATTTCTATAGTGCTTTATACAATACATATTGTTTCAAAGCAGCTTCACAGTAATAAATGGAAATAACAGAATCACTGAAGCAAACTTCATCAAATATGAGATGAATTCAAATTCTGCTGTAAAGCAGCTGTAGCAAGATAATAGTATCATTATTCAGCTCAGGTCAGTTCAGTGGTGATTCAGTTCAGTTCAATAACTGCGTAAAGATCATCAATTATAAAACAAATTCAATTCAGCTGTAAGCAGCTCTACAGAAGACAAGTGTCATTATTTAGCTTGAGTCAGTTTAATGTTGATTCAATTCGGTTCAATAACAACGTTAATGTTGCAGAATTAGTCAATTATGTGACAGCATATTTTTCTCGACATGTAATACCAAGTGTACACTGTTTTGGTAATTTTTTTTTCAGTGGCTCTCAGCTGGTTTTGCTTGAGGACCTAAATTTGACATTGATCGTCCAGTGGTGCCCAAATTTGTTTGTTGTACAAAAAAGGTCTATAAATGTAATTATTAATAATACATTTATTCCAGTCATGACAACTCCTTAAATAAATCTTTAGTGTGTCATATTTGTATATGACAGGTGAAAGATGAATTAATACTTTGATTGGATGCACCTTTGACATCAACAACAAAAGATATGAGAAGTGAATTTAAAGAATATTTATTTTCCGCAAAGTTATCACAGTAGACATGTGACTCAACAGTTGATAACCACTGATTTAATTAACACACACTACTCTTTCTCTGCTCTAGCTCCAATCACTTTTACCCTGTTTTAATGTCTGCAGGGAATATTTGGCCTGTATAAAGGGATGGGTGCTCCCTTAGCTGGCGTTACCCCAATGATGGCTTTGAATTTCTTTGGCTTTGGGCTGGGAAAGGAACTTCTGCAACGTGACCCCACCGTACCAATCACGTTAGTACAGGAGAGGGTACATGCGAGAAAGGGGATGTTTGTCATTTAAAACGATGTCAAGTCTGTTCTGAATATGTCACATTTAACACTTTCAATTTCCATGATGTGCCTGAAGGTAAAATTTGTAGTCTCAATAAAAGCTAGTTTATCTTCATGTAGCTGAAGACAGCAGCAGGTAAACAGATTTGTTTAGACAACACAGTTTGATGCTTATCTTTTCTCCTCCTTTTTTTCATGGCTTTATCTGATACAGGTACACACAGATCTACTTGGCAGGTATGCTGGCAGGAGCGTTCACCGCTGTGATCGTTGCCCCTGGGGAGAGAATCAAGTGTTTACTTCAGGCAGGGCACATTACTGACAAACACACACACACACACACACACACACACTACTGTCATAAATACACCTGTATCCACAGTATGGACACCATTAGTATGGTAATAAAACGACTCATGAATGAAGCCTAACTAATTTCATGCAGGAGAAAACATACATAAAAAATGTATTTTATTTTTTTCATAAATTTGGACATTTATGACATTGACTATAACAACATATAGCTTGACTTACATAAGGCATTGACTATAACAACTTATAGCTTGACTTTCATAAACCATCAACTATTTTACTGTCACAAAAAATTATAGCAGAAAAAATAACTGTTCTTGTGAACCAAAACACTGACAATTTAGTTAATTTGACACTCTAAGAAGTCCAAAACTGTTATAGTGTGGTGGTAGAAGCACAGGAAGAAGACGAAAGAAGATATAAATAACACTAGAATTAACTCTGGAGACATAAACCACACTTTACATAAATGACAACTGACAAGCAGTGTGTCCGGGTTTGGTTTCATGTTCAAGGACTTTTAGTTGGTTTCTCTTTGTTTCCTGTTTCCTGTATTCCTATGTTCCTGGTTGTCAATGTAATTCATTGTTTGATTGACTGATTAGAGCACACAGGAACCGAGAGTTCACATATACCCTGATCTCTCGGTTGTTTAACCCAAACCTTGCTGCCTTCACATGCTCTCAGAATTATCATAAATACGAGTTACCTAGTTAAAAAAAATTGCTCATAGATGCCCTCTCATGTCGAGACTTGAATGCGATAAGCTCGTAATCACGACTTCAGAACTGGGAATTATCAATTCCCATGACGTACTACACTATGTCCTACATTATAATGCACAGTACGTCATGTCATGTGTACTATGTTGCGGAAGTTAATGCTTTTTAGATGTAAGTCGAATGCGCATGTGTCACACCACAGAAGAGGAGACTCAGTTCAAAGGATTTATTTCCAGGAATTTAGAATCAACAACAGGTAAGACACTTAGCTTGCATGTAAATCTTGAGCAGAGAGTCTGTTGGTAGAGCGAGCCACAGAAGAAGATGAGGGTATAAACACAGTCCACGAAGATGAAAAGTCGAGTATCAGAACAACGTAACATTGACGAGACCAGACAGTGAGTATTTGTGATGTGCTGGTATTTGAGGAGTTCCTGATGAGTGCTCGGCAAGTGTGTGTGATTAGAATTCCGGTGATTGAGAAGACCTCAGAGGATGGCGCCAAGGATGACCTCAGCCCCTTGGTACTGGCCAAGTGATACATTGGTCATTATGAGATACCTAAGAACGTTCCTCTGGTCCACACCCCTCCCAGTCCACCAGGTACTCGAGGCGGCCGGCTCGTCTACGGGAGTCCAGAATGGTGTTCACCTTGTAGATCGACCCTTCTTCGGATTCCACTGGAGGAGGAGGAGGTACGTCAGCAACACTAGATCCTGTGGAGAGAGAAACCAGAGGGTTAGTGTAAGGTTTGAGAAGTGATATGTGGAATGTAGGTGATATACAGTACTGTGCTGGTAGGTTGAGACAGTAAGTGACTTTGTTGATCTGACGCTGGATGGTGAAGGGACTGATGTAACGAGGACTCAGCTTGTGACAGGGGAGTCGGAGACCGGCCCCTGGGTGTCCAGAGCCTGGAGAGGAGTGAACTGAGTCCATGAGGGGGATGCGCAGGGTAGTTGGTATATAAGATCTCCCCTCAGGACCTCCCGGCGGACCAGGTTTGGTTTGAAGGGCTTTGTCGATTTGATCGTCCAGAGACCAATGAATGGGAATGGTGATGATGGCTGGAGAGAGAATGGGTTCAAGAGACTAAGATTGGGGCAGTGCAAAAGGCATCCTTCAGATGTTGGAAGGCTTCTGTAGCAGATGTATCCCAGGATAGAGACTTGGGCCGGTTTGCTCATTGATGAAATATCCCATGAAGGAGATGGTGGACTTGTGGAACTCGAATTTTTCCAATTTGAGGTATAGATGGTATTCTCTCAGTTTCTGTAGAACCTGCGTAACGTGCTGGCGGTGGTTGGCCATGGTCCGGGAGTAGATTAAGATGTCTCTATGATGCCTCTGCCCAGCGGTTTTCCCAGAATGGTGTTGATGTTTAATGGTTGCGAGCAGGGGATCTTTCTGAGGTGGAGATGTTTTGTACTTAATATACTAAAAATTCTTCTTTAGTACTTCTCAAGATAATCTTAAGAACATCTAAGTGTACTCAACTGTGCTATTTTGAGACACCATGAATATGTATTTAGTTACCACTTGTAGTACACTTGAACCCATAAGTGAATGTTTGTGGTAACTTATGGTAACTAAATACATTTTAATACAGAGATAGTATGTTAAAAGCACATTTTAGTTCATATTCATGGTGTCTCAAAATAGCACAGTTGAGTACACTTAGATACACATTAAAGAGCTACAAAACGGCATTTATTGGTTTTAATTTCTTTAAAAATTACAAAATTTGAGACTTTGTTTCATATCAAAAGTAACCTGCACTCTCTTGTCTGTCGACGCATTGTCAGTGTCCTCTTTGCTCCAATGTATTTTTTCACTCTCAGAGAACATGTGTGGCGTGAGAGCGGCATGGCTTGTCAGACATACATAGCAACAGTAATTAAAGGGGGCGGGTCGGTCGGCCCATCTCGGGACCAGGCCGGCTGTTGCCGACTGGGCCAAATGCTTAACATTTATTATTATTAATATTATTATAACCATAGTGAAATCGTGCAAGCAATAAAAACCATCCTATGCGCTGTCGGCCTGTAAAACTATTTATTTATATATACTAAAAAGAAAACGGTCCGGCCCACATTAAAAAAAATGGTCTGGCCCCTCTGGCATTTGCCAGAATTCCGGTGATTGAGATCGTGTGGGCGGAGTGATGGGATCTGGTGTTGTGGTGCTGGCTGGTTCTGTGACAGTATGGCTGTCGCATCGGAAGCTCGTTATTTTACTTTATAAATGCCATAGATTCGCTTCAGAACCGCTGGAACCGCGTGGAGTATGTTTTATGATCGATGGATGCACTTTTTTGGACTTCAAAATCTCATCCTCCAATCACTCCCATTATAAAACTTGGAAGAGCCGGGATATTTTTAATATAACTCTGATTGTGTTTGGCTGAAAGAAGAAAGTCATATACACCGACTTGAGGGTGAGTAAATGATGGGGTAATTGTCATTTTTGGGTGAACTATCCCTTTAACGGTGACCACAAAGACATTCTCAACCTAGTGCCGAATCCAGGAGTCACCATGGAAACGGATGATAAAAAGAATCAGGTCATACTACTTTCTTCGTTTGTTTAATGCGATTTACATTCTTAGTGCATATCGCCACCTACGGGGCGGTTTTGTAATCTTTTTTTAATCTTTTAATCATTCTTTGATCAATTTTTTTAATCATTCTTTGATCAATTACTTTGAACAAGAATTATACAGTTTGTTTGATGCTAAATATATACATTAAAAAAGAGAGATGGATTGACCTAAAAAACTGTCTGTGCTAGATAATATGGCTGTATAAGATTATTTTTTATGTTTAGCCATTTTACTTCCACGTTTGTTGTGATATGTATCACATATGCATTTTATTATAGAAATGCATTATATAGAAAATGTCCCATTTTCATTCAAAAACCTTTTGAAAGTACATCTACAATCTACAACATCTACAAATTTTGTTCTAAGAATACAGATGCCCTTTATAGGAAGGGACAGAGTTGTCTTTACTTCCTAAGAAGGCTGGGGTTTTTTAATATCTGTCAGAAGCTATTGCAGATGTTTTACCAGACGGTCATCGCTAGCGTCCTCTTCTATGATGTGGTTTGTTGGGGGAGCAGCATTAAGAAGAGGGACGCTATGCGGTTGAATAAGTTGATTAAAAAGGCTCTGTGGTGGGTGTAGAACTTGATTCTTTAATATCTGTGGCAGAGAGGAGGACCCTCAGCAAGCTTTTGTCCATCTTGGACAACGTCCAACACCCACTGCATATTACCATCTCCAGGCAGAAGAGTACCTTCAGTGACAGGATGTTGTCGTTGTCCTGTTCCACAGACAGACTGAGGAAGTCGTTTGTCCCTCAGGCGATACGGTTTTTTAATTTATCCCTGTGAGTAGGGTCTTAATTTATGTATATGGGCTGCTTGGTTGATTTTGTTTGTTTTAATTGTTGTTGCTACTGGAAACCTGAATTTCCCTAGAGGATGAATAAAGTATCTATCTATCTATCTATCTATCTGTATGTAAGAAGATAATAAAATAAGATTAAAGTAAAATAACATTACTTTATGTAATATTATAATTAGGGGTGTAATTATGGTTATAATTGGTTTTGGGGTGACGGTTCGGTACGATTTTGTACAATAGGAAAAATGGTCACACTTTAGTTTAAGGTCTAATTCTCACTATTAACTAACTATTAACTATGACTTTTGCCTCAGTAAACTCCTAATTACTGCTTATTAATTGTTAGTAAGGTAGTTGTTAAGTTTAGGTATTGGGTAAGATTAAGGGATGTAGAAAATAGTTATGCAGAATAAGGCATTAATATGTGCTTTATAAGTACTAATAAACAGCCAATATCCTAGTAATATGCATGTTAATGAGCAACTATAGTTGATATGTAACACTTTAGTTTAGGGTCCAATTCTCACTATTACCTATAGTTAATAGTGAGAATTGGACCCTAAACTAAAGTGTTACCAGACAAAGAAACAAATCCACAATACTAGTTTTTTTTTATTTTATTTTGAACAGACAGTAGTGCAAATCACAGTTTGTTCCAGCTAGCGGCACTTAGTCCCCTAGTTGGTACAGTACAGCCTCCAGTAGTGCACTCTTGCATAGGTCATATTTTTTTTGTAGGGCTAATAAAAAACAAAAGCTATTTGGTCACAATAAAACTGAAAAGCATCTCATGTTATAAAAGTACAAAATAAATAGAATAATGAAAAATAAATCTTGTGCATTAGAAGTGTTACACTTTGCTCCACTTAAACTATATTTAAACATTCAAAGCTTAAGCCCAACCCTCCTATACTTAATTTTCCATGTCCTGCTCTGTTTCGCGCACAGTTGAGCAAGTGAGCCTTTCAAAGTATTCTCCTTTGTCCATGAGCGCAGAAAGATGCATTTGACATGTGCGCATTATCTAGTGGACTTTGTTTTCAAGCGCTTAAGTCATTTGCGTATGCGCTATTCTTCTTCTGCGATTTTTCCTGTTGTGGCGGTTAGCAAACAGCGTTGTATTACCGCGCACACCCCCTTCTGGATTGGAGTGTGGATTGCTTGTGACAGACTGTATTCATCGTCTAACTGCATGAACAAAACCGTGATGTCCGTACTGTACGATTACACGAATACATGTTACATTACACCCCTAGTTATAATATGTAACTATATAGTAATATTCTATTATGCTCACTGGAGCCTTATCATGTGCTGAATACCTCTGAAACAAACTAACCCTGGAACATTAGCAGGTTATGTTCAGAGAGTAAGTTGCTATGGCTACTTACATACCCTGAAAGTTACCTCCGTTATCCTGAGTAAACTTACCTGCCTATGTCACATAACCTGCTTTCTGGAAGCAGGTTACTCACTAAAACACAGGATTATATATACACACGATACAAACAAAGGAAACAATAAGGAACAGGTGAACATAATCAATTAATCAAAGAGTAACCCTCGAAACAAACTAGGGAATAATGAGTAACCAAGGAAACTAAACAGAGTGAGGAAACAGGAACTAAAGGAAACCGAGCAGAATGTCAAAACCAAACATAACCTTTACAAAAAACATGTGATCAGTAAATTTAGTTACATTTATATCATGTCTGTGAAATCCCATTGGGCCTACTGTAATCATAAGAGGGAACGTTAATAAATCCCTTGAAACTTCAAAAGAAAGAATAGAATTAAAAGTACAATTTTGTATTTATTTCTTTTTTATTTCTTTTTTTGTGTTTTATTGACATTTGCATGTGTTTTAGACCCAGTCCTCAGCCGGTCAGATGAAGTACGCTGGACCAGTGGATTGTGCACTCAGACTTTATAAGGAAAAGGGAATTTGCAGTATCTACAAGGGCACTGTTCTTACTCTAATCAGAGGTGTGTGTATACTGTATTGTTTGTGTGTGTTCTTCAGATGAGATATCATGTATGACATATACATGATAATAATACAGTCCCTGACCTGTAAACTAAGATTAACAGTTTGCCTTTATGGATGCTGCACAGCGAAACACACATCTGCTAGGCGGACCAGTTTGTCAGGCCATAGCTGCTATATATTGAGTATTTTATCAGAACAGCAACCCTTACAAAAAAATAAATGTACTTCAAGTTCATTGTATTAAGTATACTTAAGTACACACCCGATTCCAAAAAAGTTGGGACACTGTACAAATTGTGAATAAAAAAGGAATGCAATAATTTACAAATCTCATAAACTTATATTTAATTCACAATAGAATATAGATAACATATCAAATGTTGAAAGTGAGACATTTTGAAATGTCATGCCAAATATTGGCTCATTTTGGATTTCATGAGAGCTACACATTCCAAAAAAGTTGGGACAGGTAGCAATAAGAGGCTGGAAAAGTTAAATGTACATATAAGGAACAGCTGGAGGACCAATTTGCAACTTATTAGGTCAATTGGCAACATGACTGGGTATAAAAAGAGCCTCTCAGAGTGGCAGTGTCTCTCAGAAGTCAAGATGGGCAGAGGATCACCAATTCCCCCAATGCTGTGGCGAAAAATAGTGGAGCAATATCAGAAAGGAGTTTCTCAGAGAAAAATTGCAAAGAGTTTGAAGTTATCATCATCTACAGTGCATAATATCATCCAAAGAGAATCTGGAACAATCTCTGTGCGTAAGGGTCAAGGCCGGAAAACCATACTGGATGCCCGTGATCTTCGGACCCTTAGACGGCACTGCATCACATACAGGAATGCTACTGTAATGGAAATCACAACATGGGCTCAGGAATACTTCCAGAAAACATTGCATTGCAAGAAATTGCATTTTCCAACATGACAATGCCAGACCACATACTGCATCAATTACAACATCATGGCTGCGTAGAAGAAGGATCCGGGTACTGAAATGGCCAGCCTGCAGTCCAGATCTTTCACCCATAGAAAACATTTGGCGCATCATAAAGAGGAAGATGCGACAAAGAAGACCTAAGACAGTTGAGCAACTAGAAGCCTGTATTAGACAAGAATGGGACAACATTCCTATTCCTAAACTTGAGCAACTTGTCTCCTCAGTCCCCAGACGTTTGCAGACTGTTATAAAAAGAAGAGGGGATGCCACACAGTGGTAAACATGGCCTTGTCCCAACTTTTTTGAAATGTGTTGATGCCATGAAATTTAAAATGAACTTATTTTTCCCTTAAAATGATACATTTTCTCAGTTTAAACATTTGATATGTCATCTATGTTGTATTCTGAATAAAATATTGAAATTTGAAACTTCCACATCATTGCATTCCTTTTTTATTCACAATTTGTACAGTGTCCCAACTTTTTTGGAATCGGGTTTGTATATTTTAAGTATACTTTATGTGGTAAGTATACTAATATTAATGTACTAGAAGTATACTTGTAAGTGTACTGTTTCAATACTACTTGGGACTAAATTGGCCCACTTTTTAGTGTATAAAAGTATACTTTTAAGTATACTTTAAGTGTAACAGTAGTAAACTTTGAGTACACAACTAATTTACAACTACGTTTTTCGTTTGTACTGCAACTATATTACAGGAAATCTTAGGTACACTGATAGTTTACTAGTTAAATAATTGTAGCACATGTTTTAGTTTATGAAAGTACACTTTGAAGTAAACTACTAGTTTAGTAGTTTAATACTGCAAGTATACTTGAAAGTTTTCTTTAATTGTCATACTAATATTTTACTATTTTACTATTTTATTTGTATTTTATTTTTGCACTTTAAATACACAAATATACTTAGACTTTTGTGTCAGTATAAGTCAAGTTTACTTAAGTGTAATTTTAAGTATATTTCTGAGAAGTACATACAATGTATACTGAAAGTATACTTTCTTATTTATTAGTTTAAAAGAAGTATATTAATAGCACACTTGAATAAACTTATTTTTGTAAAGGAATTGTTAATCTGCCTTAAGGACCACAGATATGCATTTTATGAAGATAATTGTGATAAAAACTAACATATTTTTTCTTTTTGATTTATTTAGATGTGCCCTCAAATGGTATATACTTTCTAACATATGACTACTTAAAACACTATCTGACCCCTGATGGAGAGTGGTAAGAATCAGTTTGTTGTTCTGGCTATAAATAATATCAAGATTTAGAACTAATATTCATTTACTTTTTCCAAGTGTTCATCATCTCAGCACATCCAGAGTTCTTCTTGCAGGTGGGATTGCTGGCATGTTAAACTGGCTGATTGCTCTGCCAGCAGATGTGCTTAAGTCAAACTACCAAACAGGTACGCAGCAAACATTTCTTCTGAATATGTCATCGTGTTGAATTATATGACTTACATACCATAAAATGGCTCCATATTTTACCCTAGAGGCACAAATGAAACTATAAAAAGGAAGTCTGTGAATTATGCAGTCAATTTACTTAACAGTTTAGTCCTCCACTTTAGTGTGTGGTATTTCATTGCAAAACCCTGCATCATATTCACTAACCATCCACAAACTAATTTACTAAGTGCTAGCTGTGCAGCACCACATATATTTAAAAGTAGGCAGATGTTTATTTAAATGAGTTGTTTGCATACACTTTCTGCTGATTATGGCAGCAGTATTTTGTCAAATAATAGAGAGGAGTGTTGATAAGTCCAGACTCACCAGGCAGCCAAGGACATTTTATACAGCTATTCTAGGGTGTGTTTCCCAAAAGCATCATTAGCCAACCAACATCGCAAGTTCCATCGTTACTAGTTCAACAATTTGGTGTTTCCCGAAACCATAGTTCAAACAAACATTTGCAAACTGCATCGCAAACTTGTGTGGTTGAAACGACAGCTCTCAAGCTGTGGTTAGAAGCATAGTTTCTTGTTTTTATGACATGTGGACTTAATAAATCGTTATCTTGAGCAAAATAAGCAAGCTGACATTAAGTACAATGTACATGTTTTATTTCAAATATATACAAATGTCATTTACATATTTTAGTTTGTCAAGAGATTTTAAGCACCGTTTTTGAAGAGTGTGCATGTGCGTTCGTGCTCTAGTACGTAAGAACAAGCCTATGATTGAATCTGGAAATAAAGCAAAATAACTGAGAAAAATGAGAAGTAGTCATCAGATGCCCTGTCCGTAGTTTATAGCAAAAAATCTAGCATTAATTCGATCTTAAACGGATTCATTTAAAGAAGTTATTACTCCACAACCTGTGTGACATGATTCACCAACGTGGCTGAATGACAGGTTTGCGACAATATGGTTTTGGGAAACAGTCGTGACTAGCTAGTTGATTTGCTCAACGATGCATCGTACTATGGTAGTGAAGCAGCGAGTTACGTCGTTGTACGAGAAACGCACCCCAGGTGATCACACTTCTGTACAGTCTAATCTTTGTCAGTGTAAACATATTAAAGCTGCACTACAGAACTTTGAGCTCTCTATCATCGTCTGTTCAGTATGTAAAATTGCATGTTACTCGCATGTTTCTTTCATGTTAGCTGTACTCTGCACTTCTGAATTCAGCACCATATCAGAAAGCATCTGTCATGCTGCTCTCACTGACAGTAGGGAGAATTTCTAACAAAGCATCTATTAAATTTAAAAAAAAAAAAAAAAAAAAAAAATTCATATCTGCTCATCAGCACCCACAGACATGGTATAGTAGACATATATTTATTACACTCCCCGGCCACTTTATTAGGTAGACCTCGCTAGTACCGGGTTGGACCCTCTTTTGCCTTCAGAACTGCCTTAATTCTTTGTGGCAGAGATTCAACAAGGTGCTGGAAACATTCCTCAAAGATTTTGGTCCATAATGTCATGATAGCATCACACAGTTACTGCAAATTTGGCGGCTGCATATCCATGATGCAAATCTCCCATTCCAGCACATCCTAAAGGAGCTCTGAGATCTGGAGACTGTGGAGGCCATTTGACTACAGTAAACACATTGTCATTGTCATGTTCAAGAAACTACAGTAGTTGAGATGATTTGAGGTTTGTGACATGCTGCATTATCCTGCTGGAAGTAGCCATCAGAAGATGATACACTGTGTGTCATAAAGGGACATTGTCAGCAACAATACTCAGGTCTATAGACTGTCGCGTTTAAACGATGCTTAATTGGTACTAAGGGGCCAAAAGTGTGCCATGAAAAAATATCCCCCACACCATTACACCAGCAGCAGCCTGAACCGTTGATACAAGACAGGATGGATCCATGTTTTCATGTTGTTTATGCCAAATTCTGACCCTCCCATCTGAATGTCGCAGCAGAAATCAAGACCCATCAGACCAAGCAAAGCAATCTTCTATTTTCCATTTTTGGTGAGCCCATGTGAATTGTAGCCTCAGTTTGATGTTCTCAGCTGACAGGAGTGTCACCGGTGTGTCTTCTGCTGCTGTAGCTCATCTGCTTCAAGGTTGGACGTGTTGTGCGTTCAGATATGCTCTTCTGCAGACCTTGGTTGTAACGAGTGCTTATTTGAGTTACTGTTACCTTTCTATCAGCTGGAACCAGTTTGGCCATTCTCCTCTGACCTCTGGCATCCAGGCAATTTCTCCCACAGAACTGCCGCTCACTGGATATTTTCTCTTTTTCAGACCATTCTCTATAAACCCTAGAGATGGTCGTGTGTGAAAATCCCAGTAGATCAGCAGTTTCTGAAATACTCAGACCAGCCTGTCTCGCACCAACAACCATGACACGTTCAAAGTCACTTAAATCACCTTTCTTCCTCATTCTGATGCTCAGTTTGAATTTCAGCAGATCGTCTTGACCATGTCTACGTGCCCAAATGCATTGAGTTGCTGCCAAGTGATTGGCTGATTTGATATTTGTGTTAACCAGCAGTTGAACAGGTGTACCTAATAAAGTGGCTGGTGAGTGTATATTTTCTATATTTATGGACATGACATAAATACGTAAGAATAAATAACATTAGCCTTATGTAATTTGCAAGAATGTGGTTTTGAACACAAAATCTTTTTAAAATTGCTCAGTAATGGAATTTAGTTAATTGTTAACAACTTGCAACATTAATAGAATTTTTGGTAACACTTTATTTTAGGGTCTTTTAACTAGTTGCTTATTAGCATGCATTTATTAGTACTTATTAAGCACATATTAATGCCTTATTCTGCATGACCGTATTCTACATTCTTAATCCTACCCAATACCTAAACTTAACAACTATCTTACTATTAATAAGCTAAAACTATTACTAACTATTAATAAGCTAATCTAAATAATAAATTAGGAGTTTATTGAGGGAAAAGCCGTAGTTGATAGTTTATACGTGTTCACAATACTAAAGTGTTACTGAATTTTTTTGTGAATACTTTGAAAGGAAGATTTTTTTTTACAGTCCGGTTTGCTTATAATTACCAAGGATGCCAATATTAGTGATTGAGCTTTATACCAAAAGCATGTAGTTGTAAAACCAAAAATGTGGACAATGTTCTGTCCTCTGTCCTACAGCCACTGATGGCCGTTACCAGGGTTTAAGAGACGTGTTAAGAACACTGTTACAGGAAGAAGGAGCTCATGCTCTCTACAAAGGCTTAAGTGCAGTCATGTTACGAGCATTTCCTGCTAATGCGGTGAGAAAACACACTCATGCTATACATTTTACAAACTCAGCACTGAATTGTAGAAAATGGTTTGTGAGCCGTTTAGAATTTTATGGATTTCTGAATAAATAGATCTCAGTTGGTCACAGTGGAGTAAATAATAACAAAGTCTTCAGAAGAGACGAGTATGCTGCCCTAACAGGTAGGTAAATTTCCTACTTCCATTTCTGAAGTAATTATGAGTTCATGTTCAATTTCTGACTTTATATTTATTCACGATAAGTCTAATAGCACTTGAAGGGAGCATAAGCCTTAGCAGAGCAGAAAACTTGTTGCATGTTGACAAAACTTGTTGAAACTTTCAAGCTGAAGCTTTTTTTCAGGTCATACCTGAGTATCTCTGGTAGGTTTATGACTGCATTTACAGTAGAGTACTATTGAGCTCCATTTTGTCTTTTTAACTATTTAGTGGTGATTCTAAATTAATATGGATGCTGAATTAATAGTAATAATATAATAATTATACAATAATTACATCATATAATAGTTATATAATAATTTTATATACACCAATCAGACATAACATAATGACCACCTTCCTAATATTGTGTTGGTCCCCCTTTTGCTGCCAAAACAGCCCTGACCCGTTGAGGCATGGACTCCACTAGACCCCTGAAGGTGTGCTGTGGTATCTGGCACCAAGATGTTAGCAGCAGATCCTTTAAGTCCTGTAAGTTGCAAGGTAGGGCCTCCATGGATCAGACTTGTTTGTTCAGCACATGCTCAATTGGATTGAGATCTGGGGAATTTGGAGGCCAAGTCAACCTTGCAACCTCAAACTCGTTGTACTCCTCAAACCATTCCTGAACCATTTTTGCTTTGTGGCAGGGCGCATTATCCTGCTGAAAGAGGCCACAGCCACCAGGGAATACCGTTTCCATGAAAGGGTCAAGTCAAGTCAAGTCACCTTTATTTATATAGCGCTTTTTACAATGCAGATTGTGTCAAAGCAGCTTTACAGTGATAACTAGTATATAATTTTGGCTGCACAGCAGCTCTTAAAGAATGCAGGCAGATCAAAGCACTGTTGAATATCAAATGTCAAGTCAAATGTCAAGTGTCCCCAACTAAGCAAGCCAAAGGCGACAGCGGCAAGGAACCCAAACTCCAACAGGTGACATCAGGTGGCAAACAGGTGGCAAATAAGTGTTAAAATGGAGAAAAAAACCTTGGGAGAAACCAGGCTTAGTCGGGGGGCCAGTTCTCCTCTGGCGAACAGTGCTTTGTTACGATTCAGGTAGCTATCATAAGTCCGATAGGATCGCAACATTCAAAGTATTTATTCCAGTTCCATCCAGTTGTGGATCGTATTCATCACGCTGGTATGGACGGTTTGTTGAGGAGCTGTGCCACTGGCTGTCGTGTCGATGAGGCCTTCACAATGGATGATCTAGTTGACTCAATCTCTGCTGATACTTCAGGGCTGCGTTGTGGTCGTGTCAAGGCGCAGGTCCTCGATCTCACCTGTACATGGTGTACATGGTCTGCAGCAATGCTTAGGTAGGTGGTACATGTCAAAGTAACATCCACACGGATGGCAGGACCCAAGTTTTCCCAGCAGAACATTGCCCAAAACATGTCAAATCAAGTCACCTTCTTCCATTGCTCCGTGGTCCAGTTCTGACGCTCACGTGCCCACTGTTAGCGCATTTACTTCTTGAGCAAGTTGAGCTACAGTAGCTTGTCTGTTGGATCGGACCACACGGGCCAGCCTTCGCTCCCCATGTGCATCAATGAGCCTTGGCCGCCCATGACCCTGTCGCCAGTTCACCACTGTTCCTTCCTTGGACCACTTTGATAGATACTGACCACTGCAGACCGGGAACACCCCACAAGAGCTGCAGTTGTGTGACTGTGACCCAGTCGTCTAGCCATCACAATTTGGCCCTTGTCTAACCCGCTCAAATCCTTACACATGCCCATTTTTCCTGCTTCTAACACATCAACTTTGAGGACAAAATGTTCACTTGCTGTCTAATATATCCCACCCACTAACAGGTGCCATGTCAGTGGCCATAATGTTATGCCTGATCAGTGTATGTTGATTCATGTCTTCATATTTGTTACTTTCTTTTCAATTAATAATTTAATTGTATTTATCTGCTCTTTTACCATAGGTTTGCCCACTATCATAAAATTGCAGTTAAATCAACTGTTTACTGGATATTCATAAGAGCTGTACATATAGAATTAGTAGAATCAAGGGCTCCATGAGTTAGATCAGTTTTCTTCCTGTGTAAAACATGTAAAACATGTAAACTTTGAAAAGCTCGGGGGCCACAAAGCAGGATCCCTTTAGCCTTAAGGGCAGCACTCTTCATTTTTGTAGTAATTATTGTATTAATATATGATTATATTCATATTATTATAATTATATATTAATTAATGAGAAAAGTCTACTATGTGTATTTACTATATGCTTTGTTAATATTTAGGACATCTGTTATTAACATAAAAATAACTATGCAATTGGCTTAGCATGTTAGTAAGACTGTATTTTTTTTTTTATTTTATTTGTCAACCCAAGTGCCATCTGGTCACAAAGTCTCGTTGAGCCCAAGCTTATTTAGCAACATAACAGATTTTTATTAATATATTTTGATGCATTTTCAATATTCCTGTAGTTCTGATAAATCATGCTGCTATCAGACCCCCATCAGTCCCTTGCATGGCACTTTGCAGATTTTACATATAGCGCTCTAGAGCAGCATCTAAAAAAAAAAAAACATACACCAAATAATAACATTTTAAAAGATTTGTAATCCAATTCAAACAAACCTTTTGCAAACCTTTAGACACCGTCAAACAACAGTTTTACTGTGTACTTGCAGAACGCAAGTGGAGACACACCAATGTAGAGCAATGCAAACAACAGCATGTAGAGGCTCCGGCATAGGTCCGACGGGCCCTTTAAACAGGTGGTTAAAGAACATTACCTACACATATCCCCCATTACCTTTTATGTAGTGTGTTATAAAGCTGTTTGTGAATGTTAAAGGTCTGCAAAATTTCAAAGACAAAAGTGCAGATAAATGGAGTTATTGTCTCCTAATCAAAAGAACCGATTTTGAACTGCCTGAAATGAGTAGTCAGTAATTTAAGCCTCAAGGCCCGTTCACAACAAGGATGGCAACTATAATGATAATGATAAACATATAGTTCTAAAAATCGTTCTAAATGTAAAATAACAGCAGAGTTCACACCACAACTATAACAATAACGGCACAGAGTAACAATATCGTTAGAATTATTTTCAGAACGATTTTGTCCAGCTGATGAATGATAAAATCATTGACAGCTTTTCAGAAACCATCCTGCTTTAAGAGCTCAAGCATTTAAAGCGACAGGCGACAAACTGCAGTGCGTGCTTAAAATAAACAGAACAATATTGTGCGCTGGTGTGGATGCTAATATAGTTATCGTTATAGTTATCGTTCTTGTGTTAACAGGCTTTTATGCAGTGTTCCATTTACCTCGGAAAAGGGATGTTGTAGCTCGAGTTCCAGTACACAGGTTGGAAAACTACAACTGGACGCGACCATGGCAAACCTTTGTTGTGTGACGTGAAAATTATGAATTATAAGAAAATGAAAGTGTTTTTTTTTTTTTTTTTACCTTTGATGTATGTAAACCTATTGTAGGAAACCTCCAAAACAAAATTAGGAAACTTTAAAACAGCATAATAGGGGTCAAATGATCACATTGTAGGCAGTGACACAGAAATCCTGACAATTCTAAATTGTTCACAAACATTTTCTCACAACTCTGCATTTTGTAATGGGTCAGTGATACATTTTCTATTGTACATTTGCTCTTCAAGGGACACAGAATGGTACAATGAGTGTTGATGTGTTTTGAAATGTTCTGCTTTTAATAGTGTTATGCTCTGTGTGTTTATTCTGCTTGTAGGCTTGTTTTCTAGGTTTTGAGGTTGCGCTAAAGTGCTTAAACTACATTGCTCCAGACTGGTGAATTTCACAATGACAACAGACGAGGATTCTTATTTAACTAATTTTTTTTTTTTCCCTATGTAGTATTGTTTTCTCACAACCCTTTTTGTTGTCATTTCAGACAGTCATGTCTTTTCCTTGCCATTTAATTTAGAACAGATAACAGATTTTTTGCCTTTACAGTTTACAGTCAAGTCTGTTAAGACGCTCTCTTATGTCATGCCTATTACTTGAATGTATGTATGATGAATGTTATCTTATTTTGTTAATTTGCAATTTAATAATAATGATACTGTTTAATTTACACCTGGCAATGTTTGAATTCTTCTGGATGTTTAAAATATTGTTTTTGGAGTAAAATTTATGTTTTGAGTGCATTAATGGAATTATTATGAAAAGGTCAAGAATTCTCTCACGTAAGATTAATTTCTACTTGTGTAAAAATAATAGTTTTAATTGTATAGACCGATTACTTAATGTCCAAACCACAATCTTTGTGCATAACAAACATTCAGTTTAGTTGGCCACCCTACAAACAAATCAAGTGCATCTGTATTTAAACCATTGCAGAAATCAGTCCTTTATAGTCACTGTGCCTCTATCATGGCGCATTCAAAAAGTATTCAGATGCCTGTGATGTTGCCACTTTACGCTAGATATTAACAGTCCATGATGGTTGACAAAGGGCACAACAACGGGGAATCCAGGGAACAGTCTTTAATGACTACAATCAGGAGTACAAGGGAAACCAACCACGAACACAACGTAAAACGCAGACAAGAACCGACAAAGACTGAGGGAGAACACAGGGAATATATACAGGGCAAACGAGGATAATTAACAAGACACAGCTGGGACCAAGGAACTAAATCAGGATAACCAAGGGAACAAACTAGTGGCGGGAAAACTGAGAACAAGGAACATGTGACACAGGAAAACAAACACAGAACCCTGACATTACTCCCCCCTCCCTGAAGGCGCGAGTCCAACCGGGGAGGGGGGTGGGCACCCTGGAGGCCGTAAGCAGGAGCAGACCGGCTAAGATGCCTCCAGGGTGGCCCGGCCATGCAGGTGTCCAGGGCGGAGCTGGCCACTCCGGACGCCATGGCGAATCAGGCAGCTCATGGGACCATGGCGCCGCGGGTAACTCAGGGACCATGGCGGTGCGGGCAGCTCAGGGGGCCATGGCGGATCAGGCCCTTTGGGAAGCCATGGCGGATTGGGCTCCGTGGCCTTGACCTTTGGCCCGGCCACGCTGATCGGAGCCATATACCCGTCACTGGACTCGGGACGAGGAAGGGAGCCGCCTCTGGACTCGGGACGAGGAAGGGAGCCGCCTCTGGACTCGGGACGAGGAAGGGAGCCGCCTCTGGACTCGGGACGAGGAAGGGAGCCGCCTCTGGACTCGGGACGAGGAAGGGAGCCGCCTCTGGACTCTGGTAAGGGATAGGAACCATCACTGGACTGAGGTCAGTCAGGGACTGGATCCTGGGTGAGGAAGAGATACAGAGCCATGGCGGCAGCCATCTTGACCGAGGGCTCAGGCGTGGCGGCGACCATCTTGACCGAGGGCTCAGACGTGGCGGCGGCCATCTTAGGATGAGGCTCTGGGATGGCGGCCATCTTGCGACGAGGCTCTGGGATGGTGGCCATCTTGCGACAAGGCTCTGGGATGGCGGCCATCTTGCGACGAGGCTCTGGATAGGCGGCCATCAGGATCCCTGAACTGAGGACGTGGGGGGAAGTGCCAGAGGACAGAAATGGACCGATTCATTGGAGGGGTATGTGGAGGGAACCGGCGGGGAGTGAGCTGACCAGGCCACGTGTGTTTCTGATGGGGCTGGATGAGGACGATACTTCTCTACTTTAACTTTTTCAACTTCAAAATTTGAACCATTTAAATAGAGAACGAGATTAATTGACTTGACTAGAGAGAAATAACAAGCAGGTCCACTATAACGAATGGTATCCTCATCCAGGCCCATCAGAAAACAAGCACTAAAGGGGGGGGGTCGCACACCGGACGCGAAGCTCAGCGCCACGCAGCGCCGCGCCACGTCTTTAAAATTCAAACGCATTGTTTTCAATGAGTGTACGCACACCGGCGGCGACATTCGGAGCCTGTCCGCGGCGCCCAGCTACGACTCAGGAAGTTGTTCAAAATCCTGCCGCGCCACAGAGCGCCATGTACATTGTTTTACATTAAATTTATATTATTATTTCTCTCAAATCGTCGTTAATGTACATACTGACTTCACCCCGTGCTGCAAGATACATCAGTTTTACATTCTTAGTTTAACAGCTTGAATAAAGTCTAAAAATGTATAATAAACGTAGCTTTTTCTTTCATTTTGCTCTGTTGTGCCATTTTTCCATGTATACTAACCCCAGTGCGAAATATTAAAGCATAGGCATATGTAACGTTTCCCCGTCGACTTAAAACTCACCCATCGTGCAGCTCTTCTATCAGGAGTTGATTCAAAATTGAGCTCGCGCGTATATAATGTGCGCGGTCAGTGTGCGATACCTGTAAGGGAAGCATCAGGCCAGCCCACCTGACAAGAGAGCTCAGAAAGCTCCTCCACATACCTCTCCAACGGACGACCACTCTGCCTTAAAACACGCAGGCGGTCCTCAGTTAGGATGGTGTTGTTTAGGTTGGTTCTTCTGTCACAGTCCATGATGGTTGACAAAGGGCACAACCATGGGGAATCCAAAGAAGTCTTTAATGACAACAATCAAGAGTACAATGGAAACCAACCACAAACACAACGTAAAACGCAGACGAGAACCAACAAAGACTGAGGGAAAACACAGGGAATATATACAGGGCAAACAGAGGGGCAAACGAGGCTAATTAACAAGACACAGCTGGGACCAAGGAACTAAATCAGGGTAACCAAGGGAACAAACTAGTGGCAGGAAAACTGAGAACAAGGAACATGTGACACAGGAAAACAAACACAGAACCCTGAAAGATATTTTACTTCATAACTTATGGATTTACATAACTAATATGGATTTTTTTTTTTTTTTTTTTACACAAATGCATAGCTTCCCTTCAGAGGGCCTTTATTAACCCCCCAAAGCCTTGTGGAATACGTTTTATGATGGATGGATGTGGATGGAGACACTTTCTTCAGCTCATACTCGTTGCTCACTGCCATTATAAAGCTCGGATGCGTCAGGATATTTATTAATATATCTCCAATTGTGTTCATCAGAAAGAAGAAAGTCATATACACCTAGGATGGCTTGAGGGTGAGTAAAGCTTTGGCTAATTTTTATTTGAAAGTGAACTAATCCTTTGAAATCAGTATGATTAACTTTATGCCTTTTACAAAGAAAGATTGGATTCAAAATACATTACACTTAAAATATTGTTATAGTTGTAATTGTTTTTGATTTACCTGTGAACATTTTTTTTAAATAAAATAGCAAAAAATATATTTACAAGGTAGATGTAAACAAAATCTTAATAGGTCAATATAACCCTTCTATTTAAATTATATATTATTGTTTGTTCTGTAGTGACGAATAATATTCCATACTTTCTGAAAATACAATATGAGAATTAACTGCACAATTACTAGATATGTGTACCTTGGATATTATAGAATTTGCATACATACAAAAATTTTTGGAAAAATGTTTCCAACTCTGACTTTGAACCAATTCTGTAGAATGGCCCATATAGAGTATGAAAAGTGTTTAAGGTCCTGGCAGACCTGACTAATACAGCATACATATGTATGCTTGGCTAAAAGATGAGTTTCATCTTTCAGTTTTAAAAGGTAAGTGTAGACTTAAACTGAGAGAGCGTGTTTGAGTCCTGAACAGTCCATCAAATCTAAACATGAAAGGATAGCCTTAACGGTCAAAGCGACCTGGCTACAGTGTCCAGGCACTGTAGGCTATTTGAGTTAACGTGGCTAAAATAAATCAATCCTTTTCAGACATACAGATCAAAAGACTGTTTTATTCACTTTGAAAAAATAACTGCACCTGTTTCTGAATATTAATTGATGTGTACTAGTGAAATGTAGATAAAGCAATATTCAGAAACAGATGCAATGAATAAAACGGGAAAAAACAAGCACGAAACTTGTAAATACAATAATTTTATATATACAATTTAATACCATATAGTTTTATATATGAATGGGGTGTTCGTCAACTGATTGAATAAATAATTCAGTAATAAAATAATTGTGTATATATAGTCCTACAGTTTATTAATATGTAATGTAAGTACGGTGGCCGAGAGAGCTCAACGCGTTGCAAATGAAGAAAACACATGCAAATAGAAAAAACATCAGCAAATAAAGAAAACATCTTCATCAGTTTGACACCACATGCGCTGTAAAAGTTCACAACACATGCAAATACAAAAACGCGCTGCAAAAGTTCACAACACAAGCAAATACAAAAACGCGCTGCAAAAGTTCACATCACATGCAAATACAGAAACGCACTGCAAAAGTTCACAACACAACCAAATACAGAAACGTGCTGCAAAAGTTCACAACACAACCAAATACAGAAACGCGCTGCTGTATTATTTTGCGTAAAAAATATTATTAATTAATTATTAATAATAAATAATCTTTTTTTTTTTTAAATAATTTACTTGATTTTATGTTTCAAATCCCAGTCAATTATTCACTGCAGAAAGTGAAACTAAAAACTCAGCGATGAGAGCTCTACTTCAACATGTTCTGATAACACTATTTAACCTTAATTTATTTCTAAATATTTCTCTTGTGGCCCATACGTAGTGAAAAAAATGAGAAGAGATGTAGGTGTTAAACAAGTTGTTTTTTTAAATGAGGAGTTAGTTAACTTATTACAGCGCGTCGGTTATGTGTAATGCGCTATAAATTATTGCGGGGCAAATTAAAATATTAATTTAATTCTAAAAGTAGCCATCATCATTCAGATCATCGCAGAGGGGCGCTTGAGATTTTTTTTGACTACCACTTCCGTGTGACTTAAAACGTGATGTTAACATAAATGCTGCGTTTCAGACGAGGTTGGACGTGGGAATATCTTAAATCAAATGTCCCACTTCAGACCTCAGTGAGTTCCAGTAAATCACGCGTCACGTTCACATGTTGACCACATGATGTCGCCATGACATAATTGAGAGCACATCGTGTTTTGTGTAAATTATGGCAAAAACAGAATAAAAATAACATAAAATCGCTTTGAAAACAGCTGATGAAAAGCAAAAACGAAGGTATCATTACATAAGCTTAATGTCTAATGTTAAAGTATGTTTTTACGTTTATGCTCATTGGAAGCAGGACTTGCCGACATGGAAGTGACATCAAATGACGCGTCTCGCTGAGGTCGGTGTTGATCGATGTACCCCGAGTTCACACGCCGAATGTCCGACCTTTGAGTGGCGTTCCAGACGTTATTTTCTAGAAGGAGGTGGGAAAAATCCAAATCCCGAACTGTCTGGAACGCAGAAAAATATCATGCCCTTCAGTAGTCCTGCGACACTGTTTTTGCCCTCCTAATATTATACCATCAGTACTGTTTAGATTTATGTGTCGTTAGAATAAATTCGCATACCTCAAGGCCAAGGAAACCAATGACGACTACAAAACTACAACTCCCACGATCGCTCATGGTGGTATAGTATTTCCGGTGCCCCTGCATTTCTGCGCCCATCGGCTGACGAGTCGACGACTGGACAGACGGTGGGAAGTTTACAGCTAACCTTACCTTTTACAATAAATTAAACTCACGTTACAATTAGCTTCGTTATTACAGACAATATCAAAACAACGAACTACATCCATAACTAAAAACAGTGCCGTTATTTTGTTTACATTGTACGTTTAAGTTAAAAATGAGGAAGTTTCTCATGTTTTGACTTCTTTAGCATTCAGCAGGTTTTATGTCACATTTTGTCGTTGTGTTTTGTGTATTCGCACATCACACTATTTCTCAAGATTGTGTAATTTGTGTTAACGGCTGCCAGGCTGCTCCTTTATTTTAGTTGGACATAGAGTTTATGCTTATGCTTAAACAAATCGTTCCCAAAATTATTACATGCCACATCTGATTCATCTGGAGCAAATGTATACTCAGCAATTGAACTGCATACATATGTACATTCCTAAGACATGGAAATCCTTTCAAATGTTAAAGTCTGTTCTTTGCTTTGACGTCTTAGTGTGGGTGAATGCTGTCACGGTGGCGATGCCCTTGGAGGTGACATGGCCCTTCCCACAATGCCCCCGCCTGGGCTGGAGAATATCCAGCCGAGTGGTCATGGGAATGGTGGGCTCATACAGTTACCTTTGGACCAGTGAGTCTAATGTTTCTTCATATTTGTATCTTGAATAATGTGTGCTATGGACATAATGGACTTAAGACAGATATAACTGAATGACCTTCACTTAATTTATCTTACTCTGTAGAGTATTTTAACTCTTTGATGGTGCACAACCAGGATGTTTTGTTGGACCTGGTCGAAGAGCGTCCTCGGGACACGCCTCTTATCACACTATGCAATCATCAGTCCTGTATGGATGATCCACACATCTGGGGTAGGTGGAGCCTCAGATACATGGGTATTTTAGAATAGGTTTGCCAGTAGAAAATATAAATGCAGTTATGGTGTTTTTCAGGAGTCCTGAAGCTCCGGCATCTGTGGAACTTTAACAGGATGAGATGGTGTGTGAACGAAGGCTTAATTTGGAGACTCATGTAACAGTGTTGTCAGTTCATATCATATAATTTGTTATCTGTGTGTGCCCAGGACACCTGCTGCCTCTGATATCTGTTTCACAAGAGAATTCCACGCCAGATTCTTCAGCAGAGGGAAATGTGTGCCTGTTGTTAGAGGTAAACTCATCTAATGCCACATTTTCTCATTTCTGCAGTCTCTTTTTTATTTTGCATGGTTTTAAAAATGTTTATACTAAATCAAAATTCAGTCAATAATGCATTTTTCAAAGTAGTCTTATTTGCATGCAAAACTGAAACACTGATCAAATGGACTTTCTGAAATAGGCGTGTGCAGCAGAGCCAAAATCTGATCTCAATATCCATATTCGGATAAAATCGGAGGTGGCCGGGGCTTTGACCGGAAGTTCCGGAAATTACATGAGAAGCATTTTAATTCTGTTCCCTTTATAGTTTTCATTTAACAAATACGCTTTGTATAACTAATAAAATATTTTTTTTTATTATATTTATATTTTTTCTTTAAATATCTTCTAATTAAATCAATAATACTAAATGTTAAATAAAATGGGGAAAAAAATCTTTATCGTGATCAAAAAATCAAACGTGAGTTGTGTCAGGACAATCATCCTCAACCTCAAATAAGAGGATTGTACATAATTTAGCTGATGGAAGCTGAAAGAAAATATTCAATGAATGAAAATTGCTAAAACAACTTTGGTAACACTTGACAATAAGGTCTCATTTGTTAACATTAGTAAATGCATTTTACTATATTTATTAGCACATCATGTAGCCTATCATATCCTACAAGACATGTCAAGTAGTAGAATGTGTATGATTCGGTATCTCAGTTCATATTACTCTTGTCAAGCTCTTTTTTTCTGAGAGATGCATAGAGCAACAATGCAGCCATTTGATTTGTGACTGCTGCGCTCATTTAATTCATAGAGTTGACAGTAATTTGTGTATCATATTGTACAAGGCTTAAAACATTTAAATAGACATATCAACTAGTCGAAAATGTGTATGATGTAGTATTTAAGTTGATATTACTCCTGGCAGGCTCTGATGTCTGAGACTATTGCTTTGCGGATAGGCATGCGACGCTATCAAATTTTCATGTTGCGATCATTTTTTAAGCTTTTATCACTGTATACGGTATTATCACAATATTGAAATAAGTTGCAAAAAAAGTGTTGTCATACTATAACAGGTTTAATAACTTTTTTCTTATAACAAAAAGAACTTTGAGCATTTAAATACAATAAAACAATTCACAATAAATGTATAAAGTAAACATACACTGATCAGGAATAACATTAAGACCACCTTCCTAATATTGTGTTGGTCCCCCTTTTGCTGCCAAAACAGCCCTGACCCATCGAGGCATGGACTCCACTAGACCCCTGAAGGTGTGCTGTGGTATCTGGCACCAAGATGTTAGCAGCAGATCCTTTAAATCCTGTAAGTTGCGAGGTGGGGCCTCCATGGATCGGACTTGTTTGTTCAGTACATCCCACAGATGCTCGATTAGATTGAGATCTGGGGAATTTGGAGGCCAAGTCAACACCTCAAACTCGTGCTCCTCAAACCATTCCTGAACCATTTTTGCTTTGTGGCAGGGCACATTATCCTGCTAAAAGAGGCCACAGCCACCAGGGAATACCGTTTCCATGAAAGGGTGTACATGGTCTGCAACAATGCTTAGGTAGGTGGTACATGTCAAAGTAACATCCACATGGATGGCAAGACCCAAGGTTTCCCAGCAGAACATTGCCCAAAGCATCACACTGCCTCCGCCGGCTTGCCTTTTTCCCATAGTGCATCCTGGTGCCATGTGTTCCCCAGGTAAGCAATGTACACGCACCCAGCCATCCACGTGATGTAAAAGAAAACGTGATTCATCAGACCAGGCCACCTTCTTCCATTGCTCCGTGGTCCAGTTCTGATGCTCACGTGCCCACTGTTGGCGGTGGACAGGGGTCAGCATGGGCACCCTGACTGGTCTGAGGCTATGCAGCCCCATACGCAACAAACCGCGATGCACTTTGTATTCTGACACCTTTCTATCAGAATCAGCATTAACTTCTTGAGCAATTTGAGCTGCAGTAGCTCGTCTGTTGGATCAGACCACACGGGCCAGCCTTCGCTCCCCACGTACATCAATGAGCCTTGGCTGCCCATGAACATGTCGCTGGTTCACCACTGTTCCTTCCTTGGATCACAAGAGCTGCATTTTTGGAGATGCTCTGACCCAGTCGTCTAGCAATCACAATTTGGCCCTTGTCAAACTCGCTCAAATCCTCACGCTTGCCCATTTTTCCTGTTTCTAACACATCAACTTTGAGGACAGAGGCTGTTTCTCAATATGTGTTCTTAAGTGATCTTGCGTCCTTGTGTTCTTGCTCTACGTCATCATCAACCGTCGAAGTTCAATTCCAATACTCAAGAACAGAGGACGCATGAAAGTACCCGGATGTGTTCTTGATATCAAGGATGCATCGAATGCAGACTTGAGAGAATCGAACCGTTAAAAATCCCAGAAGACGCTGTGGGCAGTCGATGTACGGAAGCCTGTAAGCTTTAAAGTTCTCGTTCTCACTTATGAGATTCCCGCTACAAGCTCGCAAATACGTGACGGCTCGTGAAAGTAAACATTTGTCCGTTTGTTTTGCTTAATTTTAATAAAGTGATAACCTGAAGAAAGCCTGCAGCATTTTTATTGGCATATAAAAAATAATCTTAACATTGACAAAGCATATAACACAGAGGCTACTCATTTTCATAAATACACGCGGTAAAATAAACAGATATAAAATTATATGAAAACAATGTATAATATTATGATAGATGTCTTTTAATAGGTTATTACATTTGTTTGTGATGTTATATTGCATTTATTGTGCATTAGCTGCTACTTATAATATGCTGGGACGGTCAGTTGAGCAACAAGATCGCAGCACATCTCAATTTTCAAATGATGCGTTCTGTGTCCTCGCGTCCTTCCGAGTTCGTTCTTTCAAGGTCCAGACTCCACGAGAACGCAAGTCCGTTCTCTGCATTCTTGGAATTGAGAAACAGCCAAAATGTTCACTTGCTGCCTAATATATCCCACCCATTAACAGGTGCCGTGATGAAGAGATAATCAGTGTTATTCACTTCACCTGTCACTGGTCATAATGTTATGCTTGATTGGTGTATGTTTCAAACAGATTAAAGTGCAAAAGAATTATAAAGAACAATAGGTAACACTTTACAATAAGGTCTCATTAGTTAATGTTAGTTAATGCATTAACTAAGATTAACATTGAGCAACCTTTGTTATTGAAGTTATTATTCTTTGTTAGTTAAAATACAACTGATCATTGTTAGTTCATGTTAGCTCGGGTCCATTAATTAATACAGTTACAACTTTTGATTTTAATAATGTATTATTAAATGTTGAAATTACATTAACTAAGATTAATAAATGCTTTAGAAGTATTTGTAATTGTCAGTTTAACTAATCAATTAACTAATGTTAACTATTGGAGCCTTATTGTAAAATGTTACCGAACAATAATAAAGAATCTGAAAATTTTCAGTCAATATCTTGGGCATGTTGTAGTCCAGATTAAAATGTAAAAATGTTTAAGTTTGAAAATAAAAAGCCTTTTAAGTCTAAGTATTTAAGTATTCAGTGCTGAGATAAACACCATTGCAAATACAAAAATCTGAATGACTGTTTAAAACATTTAAATACTTTTAATAAACAGACAGTAGCACAGTTGCTTTGTTTACGGGGGTTACCGGGGTAACGGCTGCATTTCTGCTGTTCCATAAGCCAAAAAAAATGAATGAATGAATGCTGTTCCATCAACATTATCTGCCGTCAGAAAGTAAATGTGCAATTTCATTCAGTGCGTCTCTCCTTCTGCCATGCGCTTCCCATCCGTGTTGGGCTTGTTTACGTAGAGTGCAGATGCAGTGTTGTACATTTAACCAGTTGATGGAAAAGTATTTTTAAAATGCATTATAAAAAACTGAATAATTCATAATAAATAATTATTCACAGTATTTTGAAGTGCCCACGATAACAATACCAGGCATGTTCATTATCGTGATATGTCATAATATTGATATTAATTCAAATTAAATTGCTTTATTTTTAGTCCTTGCTTATAGACAAGGTGGACAGAAGTTACCCACTTTTGTTCTAACAGAGGGTGAAATGTGTCGTTATCTATGCGTGTATCTATGCATGTCACGTGACGTAATATCCCTTTCAAGTGGACGAGAGAAAGCGATATTCAAACCCAGCGCTTCAAATAAAGCAAAACTCATCACAAAGTCAATTGCAATCAATTGCAGTGTTTCCCATACATTGTTTTATATGTGGTGGCCCACCACAATATTAACATTGACCGCCACAAATAGATTTAAACTGTTAAACTGAAAACGGTTCTGGTGGGATGTGTGGGAGAAGCGCAGTATCACTTCATGAATATTAATATAGTAATGAACGCACTGAAAATCTCTTGCGCTACTCATATACGCTTTGCGTCAGATATCAATGCTGAGAGTAGACAGTAGAGCTGCACGATTAATCTTTAAAAGATTGTGATCTCGATCTTATTCCTAAATGACAACAATTCGAAAAAAAAAACCTTTGACAAAATCATATCGCAACATTAAAAACTGTGTTAGCACTGCCGCTGATGCAGAGAGAGCAGTTGTCATTATTTCAACCTCATAGTATCATTATTTCTGATACAGTTCAAATTTTCATAGAAGTACTAGGATAAAAGTTAATAGATTAAACACTGATGTCTAGGTAGCATTCAAAATAGTTATCGCCTTTTTCAAAATGGCACTTCAAATAACGACTGTATCGTTTACATTGTTTCGCCACTAGGTGGCGACAAATGACTGTTAAAAAAAGTGTTTGTCATTGAATCATTGGCTGCATCCAAAAAACTTAGGCAGCTAGCTTGTTGTCTCGCTGCCTTATAGGCAGTGACTCTGCAGGCAGAGTTTGCGCATGAAGGCACCTCACGAAACTGATTTTGGACAGACTTCTGAGGCAGCGTAACAGTTTAATGATCTACAGCAAAATAGAGCAAACTTTGGTGAGAACTAAACAAATATTTAATCACTACATTAGTAATTTCTCGCTAGTAATGACATCAGAAGTGGAAAACGTTGGTCAAAAATGTACATTTACACACAAAGTAACCAGAAACCGCAACTTTGAGACGCCATCTTTCTTTTTCTAGCTCAACTGTCACAGAATGGAACGCATAGGATTGTGGGATATCAAAGGCAGCGAAGGATACATCTATGCTGCCGTCAAAAATCGATCAGATGAAGGTATCTCAGGAGACAGGAAGTGAAGCTAACATTGGATTCGGACGTGCCTTGATGCCTTCCTACCTCGGAATGCGTCCTCCGAAGGCAGCATTTTTTAAGATTTCGGATGCAGCCATTTATTCAAGAGAATGCAGTACTGTAATGTATGATGCTTCTGAAATAAAACTCAAAAAGATGTGATGAATTGTTTTTGTAAATATGCCTCTTACATAGGTCTGGGACAATAAATAGATGCATCGCGATTCGTGGATCGATTTTCGGTATGCATTGCGATTCTCTCTCCAATCGATTCTGAGCTTAGTTTTTTTAACAGCAGATGGCGCTCTAGGCTAGTTTTTAACCGCACGCTCAAATGCTTACGAAGAAGAGCGTGTGCGAGTCCACGTAAGTGGTTAAATGTGCTTGTACCTCAGAATGCTTTTATGACGCAAAATTAATGTAAACACAACCCACTGTGAACGCCCTTGTAATTCGCTTCAACCTTTTCAAACTTTATGAAAGATTATTTTATGGAAGATTCAAGTGGTGTGTGTAAGGAATTGGAAGCAAGCACACAGAGTACGGCTGTTTCTAAAACATGCAGCTCCATCTGCTGTTAAAAACTAAGCTCAGAATCAATTGGAGAGAGAATCGCAATGCATATTAAAAACCTCAAAATCGATCCAGAATCATTTGAAGAATTGCGATGCATTGGTTTATTGTCCCAGCTTACAATATATACATCATGTACAGTCTGTATAAGTGTGTGATTCAGCTTTTCCCCATGGTCTGGTGTTTAAAATAAATAAATAATAATAATAAAAAAGTCCTATACATTGAATCGCAATACTAGTAGAATCACAATTCTTAAAAATTGCAATGCATTTCATATTGGCACCCAAGTATCGTGATGGTATCGAATCGGGAGATAGATGTATCCTCCCAGCCCTATTATATAGCAATAATATTGTGCTGTCCCCTGGCTTACCTGTTATCCAGCAAACGCAAGAAGTGTCTGTCAAATATTTTTCCTATTATTCGGTAGAATTTGTTTTGAAAACATTATCTGTGCCTTTCCCAATAAGGTAATCCATTTGGGGCACATTCCTAGTCTGAAACATTTGACTTTTTTAAAAGCAATATGCCTTGTATTGGAGGCAGGTACTTGTGTTTAGATGTAGTAAAGAGTAAGTTTAAGCTTGAACTTATAAGTGCTAAGGAAAGCATTACAAAGTGCTCTGCAACAGAAAAAGAGTAATTTATCTCTACCTAATTGCTGCAACAGACTGTTAGATGTGATAAATCATGAGTACATGCTAATAGTACAGTTCTCAGTGCTTGTTAAATCCAGTTTATATAGAAGACACTGGAGTTGATAAGGTTTATAAGATATTTATTTTGATAATTTTTTTTAAATGCATTAAACAGCCCAACTGTCCTCTGTTTTTTAGGAGATGGAGTCTATCAGAAAGGAATGGATTTCCTTTTGGAAAGGCTGAATCATGGGGAATGGGTACACATATTTCCAGAGGGTATAGACAGTTGAGGACACTCATAATTTTAACCTTAATATTTGTTTAGTGTACAACTTTCCCAATGTCTTAGGAAATATGGTACATTTTCTCCTTCCAGGTAAAGTTAACATGAGTGGAGAGTTCATGAGGATAAAATGGGGTAAGATTCATGCTCCAATAATTGGATACCACTTGTTTTACCCTGGTTTTTAGTTAAGTAAACCCTTTTGTTTCTTTTCAGGAATTGGACGTTTGATTGCTGAGTGCTCTCTTCACCCAATCATTTTACCTATGTGGCATATAGGTAAGTTATGCATGTACAAGTTCAGGTGACATAAGTTGCTGCAATAGTATTAATATTAATATTTGTTATTAATAAAATATTACTCATTTATGAACCATATTTTTTTCAGGTCTGAATGATGTCCTACCAAATCAAACTCCATACATCCCTCGAGTAGGACAGGTTAATACACATTTTCCTTCTGTGATGTGTCATATCACTTATTTTTCATTGTCACACTTAGCAGAACAGAGAGTTTACTTTCCTTTTGTGCAGCGAATAACTGTTCTAGTTGGAAAACCATTCACAGTCAGACATCTGGTGAATACAATGAGAGCTGAAAACACAAGTTCGGTAGGTGGTCATGTCGCATTGAGATGTGATGTACTGTTTAAAAAGATAATAAAGATAGTCCTGTAGTTAAGTACAAAATTGTTTTCTCTACAGATGGAAATGCGAAAAGCAGTGACAGACTTTATTCAGGGGGAATTTCTCAGTTTGAAAGCCCAGGCAGAGGCTCTTCATCACAGGATACAGAACCGCACATAATGGTGAGGAACTCATCGCAGGATAAAGGGCTATACAGTACTAGACCCATCAGCTAACACTGGCCTTACAACTCAGCATAGACATTGAGCAGAAAGAAACATACAAACTACGTATGAAGAGGTTTACATAATCCTTTTAAGGAGTGTTATATCTGTGATGAAGTAACTGTATCCGTTGATTTATGCGTGGACAGTCAGATATGGGCTAAAGGAAAGCAGAGCTCTTGAGTTGTGACTTTTTAAGCCATGTTCAGGACCTCAGGACACAGTATGTGACTGGAAATGCCTTTCAGACTGTGGAGCACAATATGTCGCATTCTCTCATAGTCTTTTTCTATTTAATTGTACAGAATACTTGACCCATCCAAAAAAAAAAAAAAAAAAAAACATAGAATGATGAAAGTAGCTCCTTTACTAGTAACACATGTCAGTGAGTCATTCTCCTTTTTTCTTTGTATTAATTTTCTTAAACATTTTAACATGTTAAATTTGTTTGCATGCTCAGTTGTCATAGCTGGATCAGTAATTGTCATGACAGACATATTAACAATGCCAAATTCTTGATTTACTGTGGGAATGTTGAAGAATTTACTGAATCTTTACAGATTGAGACATTTGAAATGACAGTACTAGCTGTTAGTTTTTATATTTGTTGCAGTATTTGACTGTACATACACTGTAAACACAGAAATCTGACTGTGAACACAGAAGCTGTACTGAATTATTTCACAATGCACATACATTTCATTTGTGCCTAACCCACATAATTTTCATTCTCGTTTGCAATGATGGAACAGACAGAATATATAAAAGTCTGCTGTACTATAATACTTAAAATCATATCATGAAATGAGAATTGATTAGAAGCATGTGAAAGTTGACCATGTTTTGTTAAATACATTTTAGGGATAAATAGACATTTGATCTTGTTCAAAATAAAAATCAGCTAAAATAAAAAGATAATACTGGCTACATTGTCATTTTTATAAAACATTATTTTACAGCCAATGTTACTTTCTTACAGGAGTACACTATTGAACCAGGGACAATAGTAATTTAAAGGGGTTATGAACTCCATTTTTAAAATTATTTTATAATGTTTTCTGAGGTGTGGTCTGGAACTTCATTAAAAAATAAAGTTCATCCACTCTTTCCTAATGTTGGGATCAGAAGGAAGGCAATGCAAAGACTGTTTTTCTTGTCTTCTGAGCCATCTTTATTGTTTAGTTTCTGCACAGACCTGCGTTTGCCTCTCATTATTTACTACATGCGCAAATTGATAGGCGGGGCTAAACAGGCAGTGATGTTTGATCTTTTTCTGCAGAGGCAGTGTTTAGCCACACTATTACAGTGCTCAGCGTAAATGAGTACACCCCCTTTGAAAAGTAACATTTTAAACAATATCTCAATGAACACAAAAACAATTTCCAAAATGTTGACAAGACTAAGTCTAATATAACATCTGTTTAACTTATAACATGAAAGTAAGGTTAATATTATAACTTAGATTACACATTTTTCAGTTTTACTCAAATTAGGGTGATGCAAAAATAAATACACCCCACAACAAAAACTACTACATCTAGTACTTTGTATGGCCTCCATGATTTTTAATGACAGCACCAAGTCTTCTAGGCATGGAATGAACAAGTTGGCGACATTTTGCAACATCTATCTTTTTCCATTCTTCAAGAATGACCTCTTTTAGAGCTGGATGGAAAGTGATGCTCAACTTGTCTCTTCAGAATTCCCCATAGGTTTTCAATTGCACTTTTCTAACATGACAATGATCCTAAACACACATCTAAGGCCACTGTTGGATTTCTGAAGAAGAACAGGGTGAAAGTGATTCATTGGCTCCTGATCTGAACCCTCTTGGGCCTCCTCGACAGGAGCGTCTTCTGATGAGAAGGGTTGAAGAAAATCGGCATGCAAGTTCACTGCAGTTATCTAAAGAAGTAGAAAGCCAAACTGGGGTCAAAGGTATAAAGAAATTATTTTCTTTCTCAGGTCTTGTGACATTTCTTTTCCATGTGGTGCCATTGCTGACAGCATGAAATGGGAAGGGGTTTTAACACCCTTTTATAGTTAACTGTCTGCTGGACATCTGTATAATGAATAATTAGACTCACCTGTGGTTGAATTCTTGTTAAATTAGACATTTATAGTCTAAAATTTAGCTTTGCTCCAGAGACTTTCAGTTGGGTGTACTCATTTTTGCATCACCCTAATTTGAGTAAAACGTCTCAGGTTACGTATGTAACCATGGTTCCCTGAGAACAGGGAACGAGACACTGCGTTCGGAAACGCATTGGGGAACGCCATCACGTGAACCGGTGTCTGAAAGCAATTGTCAAATCCTACCAATCCTATTGGCCGGCGACAGCTTATGACGTCATCATAGTGTGACCCAGAAATATATAAGGAGCGCCTAGAGAACCAGTCAGTACCTTATCGTCTGAAGGGACTGTTCAGCAGGCAGTCTCGTTCAGCAGTCTCGTTCCCTGTTCTCAGGGAACCATGGTTACATACGTAACCTGAGGCGTTCCCTTTCGAAAGGGAACTCTACACTGCGTTTGGAAACGCATTGGGGAACGATATACCCACGCCGCCATGCTGAGGGGAGTGGGAGTGCATGCCAAAAGGCTAGACAAACGTCAGAACTAGCAGCTTCAACTGAAGCGCCAGAACCACTCTCCCTTCGGGTTACACATAGGCTTTCAGTGACAGCATTCCCTATGGCCAACAGCCCAAGCTATAAGCCTCAAAGAGGCCTACCAAGGCCGCTCAAAGGCTTCTGGAACCAGCTTCTTTTAGGAAAAGAGGGTACCTTTAAGGGAATGTGGCCAGGGGGCCCGAGGGAACCCTAGCCATTCACTTGTCAGGGGAACGTACTCGACCCTGATTGCCACCAGGGAGGCCTGACCTGGTCTACTTTACAGAAACCTAGTCTTGGCCAACAACCTGTCTGATCACAGAGTCTCCAATCACATTTCTTCAGAGAAGATATCCAGTAAGAGTGACTGCAAAAGAGGCAGAAATGAACTCAGACCAGAGCGTAGAGACGGGCATCCCGGAGCGCAAGACTGTGCTTTTTTTACCCTTACTAATGAGGGGAGTAATACTCAGCTCAATCCTAGGATCTACTCAGCGCGTGATTATTTGCACTAAGGAGGCTGTGCACTCCAAAGGAACCCAACAAGGGGAGTACATTTAACAGCCTGGGGGCTGATCCTCAATAGGGAGGCCTCAGAGAGGCCTTCAACCACTGACCAGCTTAGGGAGCTAAGTACTATGCAGGACAGATAAACCATACTGTAGGCACAAAATCATGGAGGCCCAAGAGGGGGCCTGCCACATGACACAAATTCTACACGTGTAGAAATACATTACAGCAGCCTTGCTAAAGGCCAGTCTGCTTAGAGAACACCCAGAAATGGGAGGAGGAAGCTTAAAGGGAGGCCTGTGAAGGCCACACACCTGAACAGCTTGCTTGCTGATAAGCAAATCCAGCAGATTAGACTGAGGGTGTCCACATAACAGTCTACCTAACACAATCCGACGAGCAGTGCACTCAGTAAAAACACTTTTTACTCTTTAAAGCAAGAGGAGTACAGCATACGCCAACACGCCCTGCAGGAGGCCCAAAAAAGGGCCTACGACTTCCAGACATGTGGCATCAGCTCACGGCAGTGTTCTAAGCTCTAAGGGAGCCAAGTAGAATAACCAAACTTCTCAAGTGAGGTTAAGTAGCTTAACTCAACCTGGGCTTAAATCTACACATTCCAACAGGCAATGTACTCAGTAACAACACTGTAAACCCTGAAGTAGGGGAGTACAAAGGAATATGTTGTCGTGCTCTGAAGGAGGCCCAAAAACGGCCTACCACCTCAAACAGACACGGACATAAACCTGTGGCAGTGTCTAAGTTCTAAGTGAGCGAAACTCTGACCAAAAACATCCACCAACAAGAGCTTGTGACACAACAAGCTACAGTGCTCTTAGAAGGAGGCTTATCTGAGGAAAGCCTTCAACTCCAACAATGCAACAGAATTCTTGTGGCAGTCTTTAAACTCTAAGGGAGCTAAAAAAGGAACCAAACTGAATAGTGAGGTTCCCAAAGTGAACTCAACCTGAGCTATGCATTCCAACAGGCCATGTACTCAGTAAACACCTTTACTCTTAATGCAAGGGGAGTACAAATTAATCACCATGCTCTGAAGGAGGCTATAAACAAGCCTACTACTACAGAAAACAGGTGCTAACCTGTGGCAGCAATAGAGTATAGCTTCACATTGTGTAGGGCAAAAACTAGAACTTAAAGCATAAAAGTGATGCTTTATTTTTTCATTCACGCCATCCTGAACACAAGGATGGATGCCTTATACCAACCAGAAGTTTACACATCTGTAATGAACCCTAGGGAACGGGAGCTAGATAAAGCTAACACCGTTACACTCAAATTTGAATGTTAATTCAAGGGGTTCAAGGGAAAGGCAAACACAGTATGAATGAAAATTCTAGACAAGTGGGGCCTACGCAACACTAGCATTCTCTTATCCACCTAAAGATAAGGGGCCTACCACCTGAGACAACGGCACCAGGGAGGCTAATGATAGCCTGCTACCTTAGCTGCTATCTGTCTTGCACCTACACTAAAGGGGTAAAGGGCTTTTTGGCCTGACAACTCAGAAAGAGGAGGCCAGAACTAGGAAACTATGCAACCTAACAAGGGAAGTAATGATACAAGGGGGAATGCAAAGCAAACACCTAACGCTAGTTCTTAGCCTAGGCCAGCTAAGCTGTGGGCCCATAGGGCCACACATAAGCATAGATCTGCCTGGGGGCTAAAACTCAGCCTACAATCTCATGAGAGAAGAGGCTACTCTAAAACTCTAAAATAAGAGCTCAAAGAAGCAAAGCTCAACCCAAGCCAACAATGTCAGGCGGCCCAGGAGGCCGAGCTAAACATAGATCTATCTGAAGTAAAGAGTGCTAATCTCAAAACAACTCTAGCTATAACCAGAGGAGAAGCTACTCTACCAATGGTGGCTGTAAAGGTGGCCATTTTGTTTGCCAAACGAAAATAAATCGTTCAAGCCAACCTAATGGTTTTTAAACTTCAGAGCCCTTAAAAACCCTTTATTCTATTTTTCCCTCTACACACCCAGGAAAAACCATACAGGAAAACTTAAGGTCATATCTACTATAATGTAAATATAAACCCAGCTTACCTTCCTGCGGCTCGAAGACCAAAGACTCCTATCATGTAAGGAGTAGCGAATTACAGGTATTTAATTAACTCAAATTATGGGTGAAATATATATATATAATTAAATCATAACGCGTTATGATTAATTATAATATAAATCGACCAAAAAGGGAATTATGCACATATATTGTGAATTAATTACAACAGATTCTAATTAATTACATATATGGTTCAGAATTAGTTCTAGTTTAATAGTCGGTTTAGAAAGACTAGTTTGTCCAGCAAACCATCAGTTTTCTCATTGACTATTAGAAAAGGAGGTTATTCTCTGGCCACGAGATTAACTTCCTATTCTTAGCATTAAATCGTAAAGCAGTTTGTAAAATTGGAATGTAGAAGTGACTTGATTTTCTGAATGAGCAACAGAAACAATAGAGCATGAATATAATGTATTTAATAGATATGAACTACGAATATATGACTAAAAATACAACAAACGAACATACATAGAATAAAACGAAAGTAAAGTCAAGAAAACAGAGGTGATCAAAGAAATGGCAAATTACAAACAGTTAAAACCTTTGAGAGCCAACAAGGAAACTCAACTTACACGTGGAGTTTAAAACGCTTCGAAAAGAATGGTTCTATACTTGCATAGGTTCAGGTGCTGTGGTTGCTTCGTCTTTCTGCAGGAGTTTCAGTTCGCGCGGCTGGAGCGATTGGTCCTTTTCCGAGAAAGGGTTCTTCGGCGGGATTTTCAAACAAGGTTTTAACTTAAAGAGTAAGATAACCGGAAAATAAAGAAGAAAGAGTCCGTCTCCTAGGCGATGAAGAGTGAAGACTTCGGGCGACGGATGAAGAAGGCTTGACAAAAGAAAACTTGTTGCGACGAAGAGACGCGTGTCGCTGTCTTTTAAGGACGAACAAACCAGAACGCCTCCTTGGATGCGCCAGCCAATGGCGAGGGTGAAAGTTTGGCGGGCAAACTTTTTCTTTGTCTCCATTTACGACCTAATTTGCATAGTTTATGAGGTGTCAGATCTGAGGATGTTTTCTTCGCAATACTATTAAAAATAGAAAAATGCATTTTACAGTAACACAACATACATTGTTAATTAGAACATTCAGAGAGGTTTACAACAAGACTAAACTTGCCAGGTGTCAAAGACATAAAGGGGGAGATACAGTTTATACTTGATTTTATCGTTTAGAATAAAACTAACACAACTACAGTCATAGCTAAGCTTATATACTGGGGATACATACATGCAGCTCGAATACAACAACGGGTACATTTTGGCATAGTCATATTTTGAGGATAAATGTACATGCAGTCTTCCATGCGTGTTTGTGTGTGTGTGTTTGTATGTGTGTGTGTGAGATGTGTATTGGGGTTTTGGCTGGTGTCTGTGACCACATGGCCCTTAGCCCCACCAGGGTGACTCTTTGAAGTCCCTGGAGCTGGTAAGGATATCTTCTGTTTTGCTTCAATGAGGGTAACAAAGGTGCCAATGGGGCGACTAGTCCCAGACTTGCCGGAGTCGATTCGTGATTTACATCCACAGTTCAGGGGCTAAAAGCATTCTGAAAATTCTAAAGTTGGTTGGATAGTTTGATCTTGTGCATACACTACAAAGGGATGGAATCTAGGGTCCTATTAAGCCTAAAGGAGCCTTTTTACTATCAAACCAGAAGGTGGGCCATCAGAATTTTATTCATCATGGGCCCCGTCCTCAGCCTGACTGTAAGAAAGCCTGAGCGTGTTACGTTTTAAAATTCCATAACCAGGAGGTGGAAGAAGAGAGGAGAGGGTAGAAATGAACTACCCTCGCAGAGAGGAAACCAATCACTGACGCTGCTGGCGTCTGTGGTTGATTACCTCCCTCAGATCCTGCTTCTTCTTCCTAGAGTCCCGCCTTCTCTGGGACTTACTCCGAGGAGGAGGAGGTGCCTGAGAGGCAACACTGGACCTCTGGCCCGGTCTCCGATCCTCGAATCGGGACGGGCCAGGACCTCCTGTCTGTCTGGGCCCAGGATCGGATCTGAGCGGTATGCAGTTCTTAAACGCCGCCGAGCGCGCATTCGCCTCTCTGAACTTTCCTACCACCGCCTCGACGGAGGTACCGAAAAGTTCAGAGGGCGAAACCGGTGCATCGAGGAGAAAGCCCTTTTCTTTCTCCCTGATGTCAGCCAGGTTCAACCACTGGTGTCTCTCCGTGGCCACCATCGCTGCCATCGATCTTCCAATCGAAGCAGCGGTTTGCTTAGTGGCCCAGAGAGCCAGATCCGTGGTGCGGCGCAGCTCTTCTACCGCCTCAGGGGACAGACCCTGCCCCTGATCCAGATCCCTTAGTAAGTCAGCCTGGTAGGCCTGTAACACCGCCATGGTGTGTAAGGCCGCACCAGCCTGACCCGCTGCCGCGTATGCCCTGCCATTCAAGCGAGAAGTCACTTGGACTTGGAAGGCAGGACCGGAGCTTTCAGTGTCAGGGCCTGCCCAGTGACGAGATAGTTCGCGAACATCTCGTCAATAGGGGGGCATTGACACATACCCATGCTGGCTCAATCCCTCCACAACAGCGAAATTCGCCCGCTGATGCAGATGAATACGAGCCGAATATGGGTTCTTCCATGCCTTCTCGATCTCCACATGAAGATCAGGAAGGAATGGAAGGCTCATGGGGGCTGCTTTGTTATGGCCAGAAAGGAACTGCTCGTCAAGCCGTGCGGCCCCTCTCTTAACGCGCTCCCACGGCAGCTGCAGTCTACCAGAAGTGCGTTCCATAACTTCAAGCAGCTCCGCATACGCAGGGCAGGGAGGTTTTGAAGTTTCAGCAGGCTCACCTGCTTCCTCTTCAATAGCCATCTCCTGCTCTCTTGGGCTTGCAGCCAGAAGAGCACTCGCTGCTGGATCTGACGATGTCAAAGACAAGACATAGTCATCATCCAACAGCTCACCCTCATCAGCTACAGAGGGTTGAGAGAGATTTACACCTCTCTCAAATTCCTCCGCGAGCTCCATCTGCGAGCCCCATGATTTCAGCCGCCGCTCTGCCTCGGCACGAGCGGGGCCAGAACCACCAGGCAGCGATGCCGGCTCCTCTCCCCTCCAGGCGAGAGCGGAGCGTCTTCATAGACAGACGCTCACAATTCGCACAGACAGCGCCCTCAAGCACTGTCTGCTCTTCCCCCAGACAGAAAACGCACAGATTGTGTGTGTCACCGGGAGTCAAAAACCTGGGACAGGGATCAGCACACTTTCTGAAACGTTTGTCAGATATAGTAAATACTCTTACCGGATTCGAAGTAATCGCCAAACAGACAAAACAGTCCCTGAAGACTGAGAATGAGATACTGACTGGTTCTCTAGGTGCTCCTTATATACTTCCGGGTCGCGCTGTGATGACGTCATAGGCTGTCGCCGGCCAATAGGATTGGTAGGATTTGACAATTGCTTTCAGACACCGGTTCACGTGATGGCGCTCCCCAATGCATTTCCGAACGCAGTGTAGAGTTCCCTTTCGAAAGGGAACTGAAAATGTTGTTCTCTAAGTTATATTATTAACCTTACTTTCATGTTATAAGTTAAACTGATGATATATAAAACTTAGTCTTGTCAACATTTTGGAAATTAATAAAGATTGTGCACAATACATGTTTGGTTCTGACTCCGTCTGCTAATAAATTGCTTCTTAAATGATTTAGATCTTGACTACATGCTCTGAGTAGTACTGTACAATAAGAATGTTGTTTTTCCATAACCTGGAAATAAACATTTCTTAGAATTAATAAACAATTAACACTGAGTGTTCACTGGACGAACAGGTTAATTGATTGTAATATTAATTTTAATGTAGCTACATCAAGTTAATCTGATTAACTGATTCACACACATATATATATATATATATATATATATATATATCATAATTAATAATCATAATGAGTTATGAATAATTATTAATATTTCCCCTTTGAGTTAATTCACTACACGAGAAAGTTTTGAGTTCTGAAACTTACAGGATGTTTTTATAGTACAATGACCTCTTATATGTCAAAAGATCAAGGGAATTTTGATTTCTCAGTTCATGACCGCTGAATTTAAAATAATAATAATAATAATAATAACTAGATTAAAAAAGTTGTCAAGACAAACTTTGAAGTTGGCTTGAGAAAGCCTGACCAGAAAGTTTGAAAAAGTTAAAATCTGGAAGTTTGAATTTTAAAGTATTTTTAAAGCTTAAAGTTTTAAAGGCAATACAGTCGGATAGATGGATAGATAGGTAGACAGATAGATAAAGAGAGAGAGAGGTGTTTTAGTATGTTGTTAACATGACTTAGCACATTGTTAGCACGTTTTAGCACATTGTTAACATGATTTAAAATTTTGCTAACATGTTTCTAGCATGAATTAACACATTGCTAGCATGAATTAGAATGTTACTAGAATGTTTTTACACATTGCTAGCATGAATTAGCATGTTGCTAGCATGTTTTAACATTACTAACATGAATTAGCATATTGTTAATGTGTTTTAGGATGTTGATAGCATAAATTAGCATAATATTAACATGTTTAGAACATTGTTAACATGTTAACATATTTGAACACATTGCTAACATTAATTAGCATTTTGTTAGCATGAATTAAAATGTTTTAGCAGATTGTTAGCATGTTGCTAGCATGAATTAACACATTGTTAGAATGTCCTAAGGAAGTTGTTAGGCATTGCTAGTGATAGAGATTTGGTGGATGAAGCTTAAATACTCTATTAGAGTTATTGTATAAAAGTTTTGACTTCCTAAATGAAAGTCTATGGGACTTTTCGTAGAGTAATCATCCGTTTAATGAAAAATGTAAGATATAGCACGCTTAAGTCAGAACAGTCTGAAGGTCTGACTTGAGTTTGGTGGTTCTAGCTTGAAAGCCGTAGGAGGAGTTATGGTGCGTTCAATTTATGTCGAATTGATTGTATTTAAGAGTTGAACACACATGAATGCCACCACAAAGTCGTAAATACCAGTGGGAAGCTCTGGATTTTCTTTAAGCCCTGATCTTTACAAGTTAGCGGCGTGTCAGTCAGAAACATGGTGGAATGCCACAATATTTAGCAGTGACATTGTCAGGCTTTACAACAAAATAAGCTAATTTCATGCACAAAATATAGGCTAATAGCATTGTAAAATAACAATATAATATGTAACGATAAAGTTTACAGTGGCTTCATAAATTAATTAAAAACATCAAAAAGCAATTCACACCTGGTGCACATTGTTTGTTCTTCGTTTTCAAGAAGTAGATTTCAAAAACCTTGCTGTATTTTTGAGTGGATACGGCTAGCGTACTTTTCCAGTTGTTTTTAATGGGAGGGCCGCGTTTTTTAAACACCAGGAGCGTAAGGCGCTGAGCATCATTTTCACGCTCAAGCGCTGAGCACTTGGCATTTTTTACCGGTCGCCTTGAGTTGAAGAATGTTCAACTTTGAGTAAAAACGCTGCGCTCATGGGTGGGACAAATACAACACCGACCAACACCGACCAACTGTCACAACATTCTTTCTGTACAACGACATCAACAAGCAGAGAATGGAACAAAATATGTGGATATTCCGTATCATAGCAACAAAGCGTCTCAACTGAAAAAAACGAGCTGTGATGCCGAATCGCTCTCAAGCGCTCTCTAGGCGTTTTCAGCAGAGCGTCTAGCCTTTTCAGCTGGCTAAAAACGCTTTGGTGGAGACGCTGCCTTGAGTTGAAAATTTTAGTCTCGGAAGAATAATAATATTTAAATAGCATTTCAATAATAATAATAATAATAATTTTAAAAATATTTTGAAAATAATATTAAAATGTGTAGTTTATCGTAATATATACACAGCCAGTTTTTTTTTCACTGAGATATTTATTTGTGAAGGAATAATTACCTAATAATTTTATTGGAGTCATGATGTCTGCTGTGCCATTAGAAAAATGAAAATCTGTCGATCCAAGGTCGATCCAAGGTATAATCCCTCTCCACCCGTCAACACCATCAAGCCCCCATCCTCAACTCGGGGGTCTCGGATTACACAATCCACTCCATGCATGCCAAGGCGCCGAGGACTTCCCTCTCCCCGCCGGCGAGACACCGGATCCCTGCCATAGGAAAATGGGTTGTCAAAGGTCTGAGACAAGCCCTGATGAGCTCGGATATCAATTTCTCTTGTAGAATAAATAAAGCAACCTGTATGTCTCTCTCCAATCTACTCACCCTTCTCCTACAGCTTCCATCTCATTTGCTCGAGTGGCCCCTACCTCACGTTCTGCTGCTTCTCCACCCTCCATTGCAGTGCCGGGTCCTCCTCCTGCGTTATGCAGCCACAGGCCCTCAGCAAGCCTGGGCCGCTCCCTAGAACCCTGTTGCAGATGGGCTTCACACTCTCCCTGCTAAACTCTTTCCCACAGCTCCACCACACCGCACTCTACAAGCACAGCCACCCACGATGCCAGCTACCCATCAACCTCTCAAACCTGACCTTTTCCTCCTACCTCTTGTGCCAAGTTTACACTACAGGACTTTAAACATCGGCAGATCGCTGTGCTGTTCAGACTACATGACTTGCTGTGGAGTCTTTAAGTCTTTGTGGTGTTCACACTAGGTGACACTACGTAAATGATCCGCAACAGGGGGTTACACACTACACGAGCTGACAACAACTGTCACCCAACGAATTTATTTGAAAATGGACATTGGGAAGAAATTAGATTAATTTTTTAATTAAATTTAATTCAAATTAAATGAACCTTTTCACACATAAGTTTAAAATATTCTGGCTGACCTCCCAGAGTTAAGGCCACCATTATAACATTTCCTTTATTGTTTCCATGACGACGCGTCATAATTGTCACATGACACACCGCGGCCACACTGTATGACAGATGTATCGCTTTTCTCACCATGTCATCATCTGATATTCCGATTCTCTTATATTTGCAAGTGAGTGTTTTGTCATTTAAAAACCTACATCATGATCTTGATCTTAATCTATAACGCGAGATGGGCACCACCTTGTTTGTTTGCGCTTTAGTTCAGAGAGTCCTGTCATTCGGATTTATAGGCTACAGCACGTGAATTCATCCATTTGTACCGAAATACATGTGGCCGGTGAAGTGAGCTTTATAGTTACTTACACAATGTGTATCTGATATGAATAAACGTCGGCAAATTATAGGCTATTTGAATGGATTGTTATTGCTGCTTCCATAGACATCAGTGTATATTTCATTGGCTGTTGCGTCGCGACACGTGACACCACAGGATATCGAGTCGGCCGACAGCTGCAGATATTTAGCATGCTAGATATTTGTGTGGCGTCAGTGAGGTGTCTGCGACGTGTCAGCAAGCCTTTACGATGCGTCGTTGAGTAGTTCACACATAAAGATTGGCGAGCGGCAATCGCCCGCTGATTTTCCCCCGATCACAGCCCGACCTGTCGGCGAGCTCGTTAGCTTGCAAATCGGGCTTAAATCGGGCTTAAAATCCTGTAGTGTAAACTTGGCATTACCCTTTTCCCTATCAGTGGTTTCCAGCCCCAGGTGCACACCGTAGTGTGAGGATGCCTCTGCTAGCGGCACAAGCCCTGACGTCATTTCCCCCCTCCCGTTCCCCCCTCTTCAGCTTTTCCTGCCCCTCCACCTGTCCAGGGGGCTGACTTTAGCACAAGGATGCCTCCGCAAACAGCCACAGCCCTGGCCCCCCTCCCTCCTAATAATTTTTTCCATGCTCAATCTTCCTTCTCTCTCTTTTCAGCAACACCGCTACCAGTCCAATCGCCAGATGGACTGCGGCAATATTTCTGTTACGTTAAAAAAACAATACTGAAAATTCTTCTTGCATACTATCTCTTGCTGAATTTTGTATTGCTTTCAGCTGCTACACAGAAATTCTTTGCCCTGTGTGACGAGCAGGGCGGGCGAGAGGGAACGGCGCGAGGCCGGTGACGCGAGTGTTAATGAGCATCAGCTGCGCGTTGCACCGGTCTCGAGTCTCTCACGGAGGAGCTCCGGAAGCATAAAAGGGGAGCGACGACAGTGAAGGACGAGAGAGGACCAGGCCTGGACTTTAAGTTATGTTTTGTTATGTTTGTGTGGCCGGCAGACGTCCGTGAGGGTCTGCCGGCATTACTTTCGTTTTGTATTTGTTTATTTTGAATTAAAGTTTGTTTAAACGTTCGCCGGTTCCCGCCTCCTTCTTCCCGTATCTACGAACTGCGTTACACCCTGCTTTTCTCCATAGACGGTGTGAGCTGAACGATTATCTTTCTATCATAGCGGAGCTCACACTGTCTTAAGGTGCATTCACACTAACAGCAAATTTGTCGCTGCATGTTGCCAGTGGCTGGCAGTGGTGTCACTAGTGGCCGTTCCCACTACTTGTTGCCTAGTAATGTTTGTAAATGACATTCACGGATGTTACTCCATGTTGTAGACAACAAATCAGTTTTCTTGCCGCTACAAACAAACATTTTGGAAGGAAAAGTCTAAATATAAATGGAATCAGTACATAAAATGCCTAATATTAAAGATGAAAGAGAAATAGTGATTAGCTAGTGATATTTGCCATCTTGGCTATTTGCAGCAAAAGGGCAAATGCTGGTTGTTGTACTGTAACTTAAATTAGCAAAACAATAAAAGATATGATGGCACCAGGGTTCCTTGGATTTAGCACTCTTTAATCCAGACCGAACTCTCTTCCATGTGTACTCACTCTTGTCTACTTTATATTCCCTTCTCTAGTTCCATATCTCCCCCTAGTGTTCATTCTTTGTAATAACAGTCTATGTAGACACAACATCCCCCCAAGACGCAAGTTTTGTTCTCTCTACCTTAATCTTACAACTAATTACAATGAAATAACAATAACAAAATTTCCATAACAAGTAATTACACAATGTATCCATGGAAGTACGATTATTTAAACATTACCCTTTTTTCCCTTTAAGGACTTCCTGAACAGAATATTGCTTGAACACAAAACAACCAAGCTTATCTTAATTATAACAGGCAACATAACCAATGTATAGGCAATGAATAACTATACGTTTATGTCTTGAAATCTTTGAGCCATGAGGGAGTTCTATGTGCTCTTGATGGACGTCCCTCGGCCCGCTGAGAGTTCTCCATTTTATTGCAGACGGAGGTTTCCTCCGCAAGCTCGGGTGCAGGATTAGACATCTGAACAGCTTTTGCCAATTGTGAAGAATGCCATTTCCTTCCATCCTCTAGTAAGTAGGTATTTGGACCCACTTGTTCCTCAATTCCAGCAGGGTTGGAAAATTTGCAATGTCCCTTCGGCACATGAAAGGGCTTGCGCACCCGCACCATGTCCCCCTTTTTCAGGATAACCAGTTGTGCACTACGCTTTGTGTCAGTGTAGCGCTTAATTTGAGATTGCACAGAACAACTCGCTTGCGAACAGCCGCTGGCTGGAGAGTGCTGGTAGAAGGATGAAGGGTAACGTTTTATTACCATTCAGTTTTGTTCTCATCTTCCACCCATGGAGCAATTCAAAGGGTGAAACTCCCATGGTGGCATGTGGAGTAGAACGGTAAACTTGGAGAAAGTCAGTAACAGTTAGCTTCCATTGCTTAGACTGTAGTATAGCCGACTGTACGCAGTCCTTAAGAACCATGTTAAAGCGTTCTATGGCACCATTCGACGCTGGATGATACACAGCTGTGCGGACTGGAGTAATGACTCTTTCTCGCAGAAAGATTGTGAACGTGTCCGAAAGTGATTTGTGGCCCATTATCCATAACCAACTCTCCCGGGTAACCATGGCGACTAAAGACACCATTGAGAAAGTCAATCACAACCCCAGTGGTCACAGATGATGTAAAGGCAACTTCCGGCCACTTGGAATGGTAATCAGTAATTGGCAGGTAATAGCGTACTTACAGTCCCAAACAGCAGTGTCAAACAGGCCAACAATGTCCATGCCCAGTTTACTCCATGGTGCATCTCGGAAAGGTCCTGGTTGAAGGGGGGCGGTAACGGTCCGAGCAGATTTATCCAACTTTTGACACAACTTGCATGAGAAGACCTGAGTCTGGATCACTTTATACATTCCAGGGAACCAGTACAGTTTGTGTTAGCACTGCTTTGTCCGCACGATTCCCTGGTGACTCTCATGCATGAGCGCTATTACCGTATGTCACAATGTCACTGGAACTACTAGACGGGTGTCTCACATTGTCCTTGACACTCAGTTAATTCCTTACATGATAGTAGGGCTGAAGGTTGGTATGCACAGCTTTTACGGAAACTGGCTATCCTTTAGCGATTTGAGTGTGCACAGAGGTCAGTTCAGGACACAAGGTTGCAGCAGTTTCGAACTCGGATGGTGAAATCGCAGTCAGGGCAGTAGACAGTAGAGCAACTAGCTCTGGCTCATCATCAGAGGTGGAAGCAGAGGTAAGAGGAAGAGGTAACCGTGACAGGCAGTCAGCAGCATGATTTGATGAGCCAGCACTATACACAATGTCGTACGTGAAGCACAGAAGGCGAGCTGACCACCGAGCAATGCGTATCCCGGCACGACCAGCTCCCTGTGTGGACAGCAGGGTTGTTAGCACCTGATGATCAGTGCGTATTGTGAAGCATCTGCCCCAGAGGTATGTTCGCCATTTCTCAATGGCACAAACACACGCTAAAGCCTCTTTCTCCACAGTTGAATAACGCCTTTCGGCTGGGGTTAAAGTTCATGAAGCAAATGCCACTGTGCGTTCACTGTGATCTGGGTGTACCTGTGATCATTTTGCTCCCAGACCATAATCTGTTGCATCATTGGACACTATGACTGGCAGTTCTGGGTTAAACAGAGCAAGTGCTGGATTGTCCACTAAGCATTTCTTAACATCCATGAAGCTTTGTTGGGCCTTATCTGTCCATTCAAATTCAGAATCCTGGCGCAGACATGCACGCAATGGCTCAACGAGTGTGGCATAATTAGGTATGAACTTGTTATATCAGGACAACATAACCAGGAAGGAGCACAGACTGGTGACATCAGTTGGGGCTGGGGCCTACGTTATTGCTTGCAGATGTTCTCCATCAGGTTAGATACCGTGTCCATTCACCATGTTTCCAAGAAAGCGCAGACAGGATTGACGGAAACAGATCAATGGTGGAAAAAACTTGCTCCTGACAAGGCAGCTAAAGTCTCGTACATGTGTGGCAGAGGGTAAGAATCCACTATAATGGCCTTATTAGGCTCCCGCAAGTCAACACACATTCTAATTCCTCACGTTTTCTTTTGTGTTACAACAATCGGTGAGATCCATGGTGAAGCATCCACCTTCCCTATTACATATACTGTGAAGGGAAGACGTCATAGTTTTTGTCGCACAGGTACAGCAGAGGGTAAGACTTCAACTTTGTGCATAAACCTTTTCACACAGCCTGTCGCAGCATAAGGTGCAGAAGAGGAGAGCTGCATCACCGGTGTCAGGGGAAGAGAAGCAGGTAAGTTAAGAAGTAATTGTATTTCCTTCATTGCAGAGGTGGAGAGCAGATATCAAATCCATCCCCATTAGAGCGGTTCCTGACTCCACAATAAAGAAGATAGCAGAGCATTTGGCATTGTCTTTAATGACAGTAGCTGGCATACAGCCGAGCACATCAATAGGCGAGCGCGAGTAAGTAACTAGTTGTGCAGTCAATGGCTGCAGATGTGTACTCTTGAAATTTTTCTCATACACAGATCGAGGCAGGGCTGATACTGAAGCACCGGTATCCACTGTCAATTCCACAGTGGCGAAGGAATTTGGCGTTTGGATGCCCACAGCACACTGGATTTTATTTAGTATGCTGGATCCTTGGATTAACAGTAAGGTATACTCGGGTAACTCAACTTCTCTAACAGTGTGTGTTGAAGTTGAACGACACACGCGTGCAAAGTGTCCTTTCTGTCCTTTCTTTTTAGTTTTTACACATTGCTCTTGTTGCTGGGCACTCCCTTGCATTAGCCAAGTGTCCACTAGAACCACAACAAAAACATGTGCATGTGCATGTGCAGCAGGTGTATGCGGTTTTGGAATAGTCTTTGCGGTGGACGTGGTTCTTTGCTGTTTGTGATGATGGGCCTTTTGTTCAATTTTAACAGCTTGTACAGGAATGCTCCGCTCTCCTATTGCCTTCGCTTGTTCTGATGCAGACTCAACTTGGGTTGCAGTTGCGATAGCTTCTGCCAATGTGGGGTTAGGTTTTAGAAGCAGTCTCTCACGAATCCGGGGATCCGACACATGCTCAATGAGTTAGTCTCGGATCATGTCCTCTGTATTAGGAAAGCCACAAGTTGCTGCTGTCTAAGTGCAGCAATATAGTTGGACTTGTGAGCAACTTGCACCCGTTTCCGGAAATCAGTGTTAATTTCGTTGACGAATAATTTTCGTCATAATTTTCGTCAACGACAATTTTTCATGGACGAAAACGAGACGATGACTAAATAAAAATGTGTTTTGAATGACTAAAACTATGACTAAAATCTACTCTAATTTTCGTCAACGAATAAAAACGAGACGAAAATGAAAATGGACGATTTGGGAAGATATCCAGTCAGGACTGCTGTCCTGTGTGGAAGATGCGCACATTTGAAGTGTAATGTGCTGATCTAACCGCGGGAAACGCGGCGCTGTTGTGCACTCTACAGGCTTCGCAATTAATGAATAGCGCACATTTATGCCAAGCGATTGCTTAAAAGCTAATGTTGATGAATTATGACAATGTTTACTACACGATGTTTATATGGTAGTACGTTTTAGACGGTTGTAAGAATGCATACTTTATCACCCTCATGAGCAGCCTGCTACAATGCAGACTGCAGACATTTCAGAATAAGAGTCACGGTGTATTTCGGGATGGTTTATAATTATTATTTTTTCCTGGTCATTATTGTTATTTTGTTTACACAATAAACTGTATTCAATTTAATTTCTGTTTAATTCATAGTAAACTACTGTATCTTCTGTCACAGGAAGGAAAGACTAAGAACATTATTTGACACATTATTCAATATATTTTACAAGTATGAGGGTTATTATAGTTAACTAAACCTAAACCAAAGAAATATTCATTACTTGAAATAAACGTTAACTGAAATAAAAATAAATATATAAAAAAAGTAAACTTATTTTATTTAATCTAGTTTCTAAGCATTAGCTTAACCTGAGGTATTAAAATAACAGAAATAAAAACATAGACATTTAAAAGCAAAAACTAAAAAACATAAACACACAAAAAATTACTAAAACTTTTAACTAAAATTACAATGAAAGCAGAAAAACTAAAAATCAAATCTAATAAAAAATTTAAACAAAAACTATAATAGTACCTCAATGATAAGTGTGTCAATCCCTGAAAAGTACTGAATTTTGCTCTTTCGTGTTTTTTTGCACTTGAACGATCAAAAACCGTCTGCTTTGGCGAGCAAAGTACAGTTGGGTGAACATAAACAGTTTGAGGAATATCAGATGTACCTATATCAGTGTATAGGATCTGTGTATGGTTAGAGAAATGCTTAATGCATTACAATTTAACTAAATTAGATTTTAGTCGACTAAATCTACTGTAGATATCTACTTATGATATTTAGTCGACTAAAACTAGACTAAAACTAAAACAATTTCCGATGACTAAAATATGACTAAAACTAAATGGCATTTTAGTCAAAAGACTATGACTAAAACTAAATCAAAATTTGCTGTCAAAATTAACACTGCCAGAAATGATGACGTTCTACCATGACATTTATGGCAGGTGTGAAATGTGTACTCAATGCATTGATAGCAGAGTCTAGTGTATCTCCAGTCTCTGGTAGGGTATAAAAATCCTTTGCCCTTCAGTCCCTAAGCAATGAAGCAGCAAGGCTCGTTTCCTTCCTTTTGGCCAAGCATCACCTGTAGCTCCCACGACGAGGAAGATAGTTGTGGAACATCCTGATCCACGTTGTGAATGGAATGTATTTCACCTCTCTCACAACCTGCCGTTTCCTGATTTTTCTCTTTTTATCCATTACATCGTTCATCTTTTACCTTAACTAAGTAAAAGGCCTCCAAGCCGGCCATCTAAGCGGCATTCAATTTTTCCATAAACTTTTTACTCTCCTCGTTAAGTCCCAAGCAAAGCATGCTGGGAACTACAGTTTCAGCAAAAAACATTTTCGAGTACTTGATTAATTCACATTCACCCTAAATAATTTAATCTAGTAGATTGCACATTTTGGAGAATTACATTAATCTAAAGCAAAGTAATCAAGTTTAGAAGAGAAACAAAATTTTTTTGCGTGGATCACAAATATATGACAATATGTGTTATCCCGTTTTTTCACTGTAAAGCTGCTTTGAAGCAATCTGTATTGTATAAAGGGCTATAGAAATAAAGGTGACTTGACTAGAGTAAACAGTGAATCCAGTGATCTTTTAGTCTTGACCTGATCAATATTTAGAGGATAAAAAACCCCTCAACTAAGCAGTTTACTTGAAGGAACAAAAATTACAGTTACATATTGACCTTTGGTTAATTTCTTCAGACTTAGAACCTTTTATTTTAGATACATCTATATTGCCTGCTGCTTTAACTGACCATAAAATTATTAGCCTTAAAGTTGCATTATCTGGGTGTAAGGATCATAGAATTGAAATTTGAAATAGGATGTGCTGTTAGGACCTATTGTAAAAAAAAAAAAAAAAAAACGCTATTAAAAGAAGGGCAGACTTAATTGAAATTTCAGGGGAAATTAATAATTTAATAGAGAGGGGAACTTTCACTATTGAGGATCAGGCCTCTTTGAATAAACTCCAAAATAAACGTAACAAAACATATGAAGAAAAAGCCAAGGTGCCTTTATTAGATAAAGAAAGCAGTGGTTAGAGAAGGGAGAAAAAAAGTAAATATTTCTTTCATTTCAAAAAAAGAAGAGTGGAGATAAATGCGATTAGGAAAATGAAGATTGATGGTGTTATTTGTGAGGATTCAAATCTTATCCCATATAACAGAATTTTTTGGTAAATCATGTGAAAGTGATTCTAGTGTTATTGACCCTTTTCCTATTCATTTCCCTAAGATGGTTTAATATATTCCTAGTTTGTGCTTGTTGCTTACAACACATTACAGAATAACTGACCTTAAAGAGAAAAAGAAATGGACTTACTATCACTGCGTCTCCTCCTCCATGAGCGGAGGACATTGGTAGAGTACCTGGGGTTGGTGTTGCTGCACAGCAGTTCCCCTATCACTATCTGCGAAACATAGAAGGAGCCCGAGCCTGAGCCTACTTCAGACCTAGTGTTAGAGCATTCCATCTGGGTCATCCCAGAGTCAAAGTGCACTGTCCAGTCCATCCCAGAGCCAGGATAGACCTTATAGAGCCTTATAGACCTGTGGTCCATGAATTCATTTCCCTCCCGAGCCCCCACCCTTGAATCAACGCCTTCTTCGCCGGTCTTGTCCGGCTACTTGGATTCTCCCGTCTCTTCTGGAGATCTTCCTCCTCCCATGTTCCTCCTCCCATCCAGTCCCCTGGATCTGTCTGCTTCACTGGTGTCATCCAGCTCCTTGGCTCTGCCCCTGCCGCTAACTCTGTGCGGCTCTTCAATTCTGTCTCAGGCTTCCCGACCACCAGCTCGGCATGAGGTTGAGTCCCTGTCTCCACCTCGACCTGTCAGCCCGTCGGCTCCGTCCCAGCTCTGCATTCCCTCATCTCCGCTGTGGACCGTCAACACCTGGACTCCTCCAGGCTCCCTCGTCCCTCCAGCTCAACCTCTGTCATTCATCGCTGTCCCTCCGCCACGGACTTCCAGGCCTCTGGCTGCGCCTCGACCCTCCACCCCTTCGGCTCCACGGGCTTCTCCTTCCCTCTGGCTTCCTCGCCGCCCTCACTCCCTCTGTCATCGCCCCGTCTGCGAAACGCCCGTCTCCGCCCTGGCCCCATGAGCCAGCAGCTCCACTTTGGGCTTCCGGGCCATGGATGTCACCCTGGTCTGTTGGCCTCTTTGCTTCGCCGGTTTCTCCACGCACTGTGGTTCTTCCAACGTCAGTCGGTCCCCGGGTTCCGTCCGAACATTCAGCCAAAGCCCCACCCTGGCTCCTCCCACCATGTGGTGTCTCTCTCCACTGTCTCCTCCTCATCCCTGTCCATCACCAGCTCCACACCCTCCTCCAAAGCCCCCTCCCTCCACAGTTGGATGTTCAGTTATGCCGCGAGGATGCGCCTTCCTGGAGGGGGGACTGCTGTCACGGTCTTGGACTCTTATTTTGATATTCTATTGTGTTTCCCTTAGTTCCTGTTTCCCTGCTCTGTTTAGTTTAGGTTTCCTTGGTTTCTGATTATGGGCAAATTCCCGGAAGTGAGCATCCCTATGCCCTACTCATTCCGAAGGGAAGAACCCTTAATATTACTTAATGTGAAATGCATGGCGAAAATATGTATAATATATCACAACAAAACAAAACAAAACAACTTGAATTATTCTGTTTATAGGTTAACTCAAACTCGTGAAGGGATTCATTTGTTCAGTTGTTCACTTTCGTTTGGAACTCCCCTACAAATGGCATCCCCTTCCTGAAAGTGCCCTTCAAGGGTACAAAAACGCTGTTTGTCATTGTCATTTTGTCATTTTATGTCCCTGTTTGTTTCTGTGGTTACTTATAATTATCAGCTGTCTTATTTAGTTCAGTGTTATCTCCTGCATATATACTCCCAGTTCAGTCCTCTGTCGGTTATTGTCTGTATGTAATGTGCTGTTTATTTCTTTGTGTTCTTCTAATGATTTCCTGCGTTCATTAAAGACTGTTTAAAATATTCCTAGTTCATGTGTTTTGCTTATGACATGTTACAAAAAGGTGGTTCTAAGAAATAAGATTAGTGATGGGGGACTTGGAGTTGGTTACTTTACCCTGTTTTACCATGTGTTAAAAGTAAATTGGTTAAAAATATTCATTAAAAAACACACTGTATGTGGAACATATTTTCTAATTTTGTTTTTAAGAAGGTTGGAGGTATTGGATATTTGTTACATTGCCCCTTCTCAGATTTCACCCACAGGCTTTTTTATCGTGGTTACTGGTTTACAAACATAATTTTTCACCTTACTGTTGTTTTATTTGGACCAATCAAAATATTATTTACAGAAATAAATGGTTATTTAAAAAAAAAAAATATATATATATATATATATATATATCTCATAATCAGTTGATAGATGACAATGATCAGTTTTATTCCTTTTCAGATTTCTCCAGAAAATGGATTTTCAATGCCAGTATAAGAACTCTCTTGAAAGGAGAGCAAACTTATTAAACTTATATTTCTCTGTGTAACACGTCTATTTCAACTGAAGGAATTTTGATTACTGTTGACAAATTCAATAACTACTTTGTTCATAATCATATCAACAGAAAATCTATTCTTTTTTTTTAAATGGATGGCATTATACAGTGTGAACTGGAATTTCGTCTGGTCTCTTCTATACAAATATGTATTAACAAACAAGATAAGAGAAGTCACTTTTAATAGATGCTACCCTTGTAATAGTGTACTCAATAAGTATATTCAAAAGCTATAGTTATATAGAGTTATACCTATCTCAAAAAAAAAAAAAAAAAAAATTTCAGAATAGCACTTATAACACTTATTATATACAATATTATTTTTCTTTATCACAACTAATCATTGTTAATCTACTTGGCAATTTTTTATAGTACACAAATGCAAATTTTAGGGTAAGAGCTACTGTCAAATTTTCTGGTAGACTATAATTCCTATGCTTTGTCTTTGATGGGCATAATTTGTTTTGAAAAGTCAAAAATTACTTTCAGTGTTTTAACCTTGTATAACTTTTTTTTATCCGACCCCCCCCCCCCCCACCTCCCGCTCTGGCTATTATTTTTATGATATAGGCCTATGTCTTATTTTCTCTTGTTCTTGTTGTCGTGTACTTGTTACAGTTTCATGTAGCCTAAGTATTTTGGCATTAATAAAAGAAAAAAAGAAAAGAAATGAGAAGCACCTCGAGGAACTGAGGAAGAACTGATGACGGCACGGTTTGATCTTTGGTTAACCAGTCAGCGGAAGAGAACGTCATGGCTCAGCCCGCTGAAGATGGCTGGTTGTGACGTCACGGCTCATTGTGCTGAAGATGGCCGCTTTGAGGACGGTCTCTGGTAACGCCAGGATGATTTTACACTTTTTTCTCTGTGTTTTCGCAGCAGCGAAGAGCGATGAGCAAGTCCCTCTGGTCGCATGGGCGAGTGACGGGTAAAGGACTGATTTTATATGAGATTAGTCATGGAGAATTGATGGCGATAGTTAGCATTGGCAGTTTGCTAGTGAATGACACGGTCGCTGTCCAGTGCTGAAAACCCTTCTGAGCAAACACATTTAAGCATTTAAATTCTCTAACAAACCCCACATATTTAGTAATCTAATTCCATATTTATAAGCAAACTTAAGCGTGTTTACATTAGTGTTGAGCGATGATGGCTGTCTCAACCTAGTAACCTGTCAAGACAGCATTTGATCGTCATAGATGTCTAGATAAGCAGTTCACTGCTAACATTTGTTTGAAGCCGATTTTTGCGTTGTTTGTAAAAGTTGAAATCATAACTCTAATTGTATGGGTTTGTCTAATAATCATGATATGTGTTTTTCTAGACCTGTCTTCTTATGTTTTGTGCATGTGTAGGTTTGTCTTGTCTCCTGTGAATGCTCCATCAGCAGGACACACTGTGTCTGTGGATGAGCTGGAATCATATCTGAACCGAGCGCTGAGCACTACACCTCATAATCTACTGCTCTTCCTGCAGGATAAAGTATATAGGATATACATTTACACATTACACAGATTTATATCTATTCATTTTATATTTCTAAAAATTCCTTCTGCAAATATATTAATAATCCAGATTTTTGATTGAAAAAGGAGTCCTATAACAAATGGTCTCTTAATTTCGTGACTGCATACATAATGCACTATGTCAGTGTGTTGCCACATGTTTATAAAGGACAAAAATATAAGAACCACAACAGCCACAAAAAAGATCACAATATCACCCATGATAGATATAGAATTCTGAATGCTTTAACATGAGAAACATTATTAAAACTGAACATTATTTCTGACAAAGACAACAATCTGAAGTGATTGGTTCTTGCTATTGTGAAATGTAAAACTCAAGTGACACATGAACCCAGTGCTGCTACATTAGCACTATCAACCATTGGCATAAGGCTAGTTCAGACAGTGCTGATCTTATCATTTGAATTCCCTCTTTGTTTCATTCAGTTGAGTGTTGATGACTTCACAATGTACGGAGGAGTATTTGGGAACAAACAGGATAGTGTCTTCCAAAATCTTGAGGTATGTTGATGTGTTTTCCATCTGTCACTGCTTTTGATACTGCTTATGATTTTGACTTCACTTAACTTACAGGAGGTTGTTTTTGTGCTATCAACTGAGATTAGTGTCAGGCAATATAATTCTTCAAAAATGTGTTATGAAACTAAATACTTATGTTTTGTGAAGCCAAGATATACTCTTTAGAATACACCAGTGCTCACCAAGGTGTATTATTTCAGATATGAAAAGTGCTTGTTAGCACAAATATTAACAAGCATCTCTCAAGTTTTGTTGATATATGAAGCTCTTTTCGTGTTAACAGGCGGCTTTGCTGTCCTCCTCTTCCTTATGGTTGCCATCTGTATCATCGTCCGCCACTGCTTTGGTTTCTACACTGCTACAGAGTCAGATTGATGCAGCTCCTCTCTACATGAACCCAGACACTCTTGCTCAACTCCGCCTCAATACATCTGTTGCTGCCTTGCTGGTGTTCCGCCTTCCTTACAGCGGCGGGTAAACCAATCTCTTTGACACTGGTTTGAGTTCAGAATCTAATTACAATTTTTAAACAGTATGTGAAACAATTCATTATGCAATGGGATACATTTCAAACAGTACTGTTACACTGGCACATGACCTCATTAATGCAAGTAGTAAGTGCCTTCCAGTTATCATCTCCAAAAAAAAGTTATTAGTGCAGGGTAATTTCACTACAGTGGTTCATGCTGTGGGAATGCTGAAATGCCTGAAGAAATGTGAATAGTATGATGATATAAACAGATTTCTCATGTATTGCCACCCTCTGCAACTTAAATTAATGATGGAAATGAGCACAGTAAGAGTAGCATACCATGTAGAAAATATTTGGGATGTGATGCTTTTGTAAGGCAATAGGATAACTAGATTTGCACAGTTTGTAAAAAAAGATGATTTATTACAGCTCTGACTTGAGGTTACACTTGAAATGGTAACTTCATAGTAAATGCATGAAATAATAATATTTAATAGTAACATTAATTGTAGTCAAGTCACCTTTATTTATATAGCGCTTTTTACAATGTAGATTGTGTCAAAGCAGCTTTACATTGATAACTGGTACATTATTTGGCTGCACAGCAGCTCTTAAAGAATAGTGTCAATGCAGGTAGATCAAAGCACTGTTGAATATCAAATGTCAAGTCAAATGTCAAGTGTCCCCAACTAAGCAAGCCAAAAGGCGACAGCGGCAAGGAACCCAAACTCCATCAGGTGACATCAGGTGGCAGACAAGTGGCAAATAGGTGTTTAAATGGAGAAAAAAACCTTGGGAGAAACCAGGCTTAGTCGGGGGGCCAGTTCTCCTCTGGCCAACAGTGCTTTGTTACGATTCAGGTTGCCATCGTAAGTCCAATAGGATCGCAGCATTCAAAGTATTTATTCCAGTTCCATCCAATTGAGGATCGTATTCATCACGCCGGTATGGACGGTTGTTGAGGAACTGTGTCGTGGCTGTCATGTCGATGAGGCCCTCACAGTGGATGATCTAGTTGACTCAATCTCTGCTGATACTTCAGGGCTGCGTTGTGGTCGTGTCAAGGCGCAGGTCCTCGGTCTCACCTGGATACGGCCCGGATCCGGTTGACTACGGTGAACCTCGGGATAACCAGAAAGACTAATGTTAGCGTAGATGCCATTCTTCTTCTGATGTAACGAGTACATCATGTGTTATAGGAAGTGTTCCCGGTTCCGGCTGACCTAATTTATGCAGCCTAATAATCCTTTAACGGATTTGAAAATATAAATTGGTAATGTGTTATGTGTATGCCAGGTTAAAGAAATGCGTTTTTAGTCTAGATTTAAACTGACAGAGTGTGTCTGCTTCCCGAACAATGCTAGGAAGATTGTTCCAGAGTTTAGGTGCCAAATAGGAGAAGGATCTACCGCCTGCGGTTGATTTTGATATTCTAGGTATTATCAGCTGGCCTGAATTCTGAGATCGCAATAGACGTGAAGGACTATAATGAATTAAGAGCTCGCTCAGGTACTGGGGAGCTAAACCATTTAGTGCTTTGTAAGTAATTAGCAAGATTTTAAAATCTATACGATGTTTAACAGGAAGCCAATGCAGTGTTGACAGAACCGGGCTAATATGATCATACTTCCTAGTTCTAGTAAGAACTCTAGCTGCTGCATTTTGTACGAGCTGTAGTTTATTTATCAGGCGAGCAGAACAACCACCCAGTAAAGCGTTACAGTAATCTAGCCTTGAGGTCATGAACGCATGAACTAACTGTTCTGCATTTTTCATTGAGAGCATATGTCGTAGTTTAGATATATTTTTAAGATGGAAGAATGCGGTTTTACAGATGCTAGTAACATGGCCTTCAAATGAAAGATTGGTATCAAAGAGCACACCCAGGTTCCTAACTGACGACGAAGACTTAACAGAGCAGCCATCAAGTGTTAGACAGTATTCTAGGTTATTACATGAAGTTTTTGGCCCAAAAATTAGAATCTCTGTTTTTTCTGAATTTAGTAGTAGGAAATTACTGGTCATCCAATTTTTTATATCAGCTATGCATTCCGTTAATTTTGTGAATTGGTAAGTTTCGTCAGGGCGCGAAGAAATATAGAGCTGAGTATCATCAGCGTAACAGTGAAAACTAACGCCATGCTTCCTAATGATATCTCCCAAGGGTAGCATGTACAGAGTGAAAAGCAACGGTCCTAGTACTGAGCCTTGCGGTACTCCATATTGAACTTGTGATCGATATGACATCTCTTCGTTTACTACTACAAACTGATAACGGTCAGATAAGTATGATTTGAACCATGACAATGCAATTCCACTAATGCCAACATAATTTTCGAGTCTATTTAAAAGAATATTGTGATCAATAGTGTCAAATGCAGCACTAAGATCCAGTAACACTAATAGAGAGATACAACCACGATCTGATGATAAGAGCAAATCATTAGTAACTCTAATGAGGGCAGTCTCAGTACTATGGTACGGTCTAAATCCTGACTGGAAATCCTCACAGATACTATTTCTTTCTAAAAAGGAACATAGTTGTGATGATACTGCCTTTTCTAGTATTTTTGACAGAAAAGTGAGATTTGAGATCGGCCTGTAATTGACTAATTCTCTAGGATCAAGTTGTGGTTTTTTAATAAGAGGTTTAATAATAGCCAGCTTAAAAGTTTTTGGTACGTGTCCTAGTGATAAAGATGAATTGACGATATTAAGAAGAGGATCTATAACCTCTGGAAGCATTTCTTTCAATAGCTTAGTCGGTATAGGGTCTAACATACATGTTGTTGATTTTGATGATTTAACAAGTTTAGACAATTCTTCCTCTCCTAAAGCAGTAAATGAATTGAATTTTTCCTCAGGGACACTACAATGCACTATCTGACGCGATACTGTAGTAGACGGTTGCATGGTTATAATTTTTTCTCTAATATTATCAATCTTGCAAGTAAAGAAGTTCATAAAGTCATTACTGCTGTGCTCTTTGGAAACATCAGAAGTTGAAGCTTTATTTCTTGTTAATTTAGCCACTGTATCAAATAAATACCTAGGGTTGTGTTTATTTTCTTCTAAAAGTTTTGAAAAATAGGCAGATCTAGCAGATTTTAGGGCCTTTCTGTACTCAATCATTCTCTCTCTCCACGAAATGCGAAATACTTCTAGTTTTGTTTTCTTCCAGCTGCGCTCCATTTTCCTGGCTGCTAACTTTAGGGCCCGAGTGTGCTCATTATACCATGGCATTGGATTAATTTCCTTAATCTTTTTTAAGCGCAAAGGAGCAACTGAGTCTAATGTGCTGGAAAAGACAGAGGCAATAGTTTCTGTTGCAACATCGAGGTCTTCTAAGCTTTCTGGTATGCTAAGGCGATGAAACTGATCAGGAAGATTATTTATAAAGCGATCTTTAGTGGTAGAAGTGATGGTTCTACCATATTTATGGCATGGAGGCAGTTTAGCCGCCTTGACTAAATGTAGTATGCACGAGACTAGATAATGATCAGAGATGTCATCGCTCTGCTGCAGAATTTCAACAGCATCAATATCAATTCCATGTGACAATATTAGATCTAAAGTATGATTACGACAATGAGTGGGTCCTGACACGTGTTGTCTAACACCAATAGAGTTTAGAATATCTGCAAATGCCAATCCTAATGTGTCTTTTTTATTATCTACATGGATATTAAAATCACCAACAACAAGGACTTTATCTGCAGCTAGTACTAACTCCGATAGAAAGTCAGCAAATTCTTTGATAAAGTCTGTATGGTGTCCTGGTGGCCTGTATACAGTAGCCAGCACAAATGTCAACTTACATAATGTTACGTAAAGTACCATCACTTCGAAGGAATTATATTTGAAAGACTTCTGACTAATACTGTAAGTATTACTATAGATTACAGCAACACCACCCCCTTTGCCTTTCTCACGGGCATTGTGTCGATAATCATAACCTTGAGGACTAGACTCATTTAAAGTAATGTAATCATCCGGTTTTAGCCAAGTTTCTGTCAAACACAGCACATCTAGATTATTATCTTTGATAATATCATTAACAATAAGTGATTTTGAAGAAAGGGATCTAATATTTAACAACCCGAGTTTTATCATTTGTTTAGCATTATTATCACTATTTTTTATTTGTTGAACATCAATTAAATTTTTACCATTAAATGGGTTTGGAAGTTTTTTGTTTTTACTAATTCGGGGTACAGACACAATCTCTATTTGAAAATATCTAGGTGTAAGAGTTTCTATGTGTTGGGAGTTATCTGAATTATCTGACTTCTGTAACGTGAGGCAGCTAGCAGACGGTCGGTTTAGCCAGTATGTCTGCTTCCTGACCTGGGCCCCAGTTTGTCATGTTTCAGCTCTAAGACTATGTGCCATATTACTAGAGAGAAGAGCAGCACCATCCCGGGAGGGATGAATACCATCTCTTTTCAACAGGTCAGGTCTGCCCCAAAAACTTTTCCAATTGTCTATGAAACCTATATTATTTTGCGGACACCACTTAGACAGCCAGCCATTGAGTGATGATAATCTGCTAACTATCTCATCACTCCGACGAACAGGAAGGGGGCCAGAGCAAATTACTTCTCCTGACATTGTACTTGCGAGTTCACACACCTCTTTAATGTTAATTTTAGTGATCTCCGACTGGCGAAGTCGAACATCATTAGTGCCGACGTGAATAATAATCTTAGAGTATTTACGATTAGCATTAGCCAGCACTTTTAAATTTGCTTTGATGTCAGGTGCTCTGGCTCCCGGCAAACATGTGACTAAGGTGGCTGGTGTCTCTATTTTCACATTCCGTGTAATAGAATCGCCAATAACTAGGGCACTTTCAACAGGATTCTCAGTGGGTGCGTCACTGAGTGGGGAGAACCTGTTTGATGTTCTTATTGGAACGGAAGAGTGGTGTTTTCCGCGGCTATGCCGCCTCACAGTTACCCAAGTGCCCTGCTGCGCGGGCTCTACAGCCGGAACCGAACAATGTACAGAGTTCACTAAGCTAGTCGCATCCAAAACAGTATCTGAAGCCCTTGCATTCTTACTATCCTCGATTAAAGTTTGGATGCGTGTCTCTAATTCTGAGATTCTCTCTGTCAGCCTGACTATTTCCCTACATTTATGACATGTAAATCCCTCGTCGCTGACAGAGAGAGCTATGGTGAACATGTGGCAAATGCAACAGGTAGCAATGCTGGGAGAGGATGACATGACTCACCGTGTTTGTAGACTGATCCGACTTACCACAGCTGTTTGAAGAACGCGTTGAAAAAGGAGCGCGCGAGAGACTGTTAACAAGTTAACAAGCTAGCGCTGCAAATGCAAACGCGTTGTAACAGCGATTTAGATTCAAAGATTACAAGCTAGCGACGTCAGATTAGTGTGGTAGGCAATATTACATATAAGGTAATAAAAAAATAATAATAAAGTAAAATAAGCAACAATGAATAAAAGTAAGAGATTCAAAACAAAGCTATACGGAGTTACAGACGCAAACCAATCTGAGCAGCGAGGCAGACGAGGCAGACAGGAGCAATCGAGCAATCGAGCAATCGAGCAATGACAAAGAAGTGTTTTCCCACATATACATGCTGTAGCCAGCATGTATATGGAAATTTACCTAAAAGAAAGAGAATGACAGGTAGAGAAAGTCTTTAGAAAAGCCACATAATAAAATAAAAAGCCACATAATAAAAAGGCAGAGGCCTTATAGTGTGCTATGTTGTATTCTGTACATTTTGAAATAGTAGTTGTCATTAGAGTGTTTCATAATTACAGAAAATTTGCTTATTATGCACATACTGCAGAAGTATTAGAGTGGTACGATAGTATATTATGCAATTCTGAACACAGCCATTTGTAGGGTTAGCATTTCTTTACATAAACGTTTTATTTAAAGTGAAAACATACCTTTTGGACCTTCTTTAAATCTGAAAAGGAGATGAGGAAACCAAAACTCTTGATATTATGAGGACTGTAAGTTGTCTTTTTCTTGCAGGGCTGATATGATGTCTACTAAAGAGGTGCTCAGTGGAAATGGTATGTGTAGTATTCAAACAGAACTAAAAACCAAAAGCCTTGTGCTCCAAAGTTATTATTATTGTAAAAAGCCAAGATAAAATGACAAAGAAGTGTTTTCCCACAAATGAATGGCATTTTGTTGTTTGTTGTAGATGAGGTAATTGGTCAGGTGCTGAGCATCATGAAAGCTCAGTCTGTACCATATACTGCAGTGTTCACTGCGCTGTGGCCCTCAAGGGTAAGTAAGACCTCTCAACAACTCTGCGTTACACTTACACACCTTCAGCTAGGGCTGGGTAGTATGACCAAAATCTTATATTATAATACGAGTAATTTTATATGATAACCATGATATACAATGCAATATTAGGTGCTTTCACACTGGGTATTTATAGGAACCTAGTTATAGGAGAACTAAATGTTCCCCTAGGGCCATTTTCCTGGTTGCATTCGCTGAGCACACAGCGCTTCCATTCTTCTTCTTCATTCATTTACGATCTGTTTAACAGTCTTGTCTAATATGTTATTAGATAGAACTGTTATACAAAGAAAGTAAGAAGTATATGAAAAAGTATTAGCATTTGCCGTGTGGTTGATGCCCAAGCTAGCTGAGCAGAAATACATAATGTTTGCTTGGTCCCCTCAAAATTGCGTTGGATTTCCTCCTTAGCATAAAGGTTGAGAGGTCCATCTATCACATTTACATGCACTCTCATAATGCGATTATAATGGGATTTTGGCAATATTGCGATTAAACTTTACCTCATGTAAATGCAATACTTCAATACCCCCCTCGTTGAAGTCGCTATCTGATTGCCCAATCCTAACCCCTCCCCCACACCTAATCTAAACCTACCAATACTAGGGGGGTAATAATTTGGCGGGGGTAGGAATTCAGCACAACACCCGTAACATGCACACTGTATACCTATCTGAGTGTGGTATAACCACTTATTAGCGAATAATCAGAGTAATGAAAATTGCATGCAAACTGGAGTGAAGAGTTCTGCTCGTGTCATGTAAACATCTTACTGCGATTAAGACCTTACTCTGATTATGAGAAATAATTGCATTATTGGTGCACATGTAAACGTAGTCACTGTTTTTCTGCCAAATGATTTTAGCATTTAATGATGTATGAATTTTAAACTATGGCCACGCACACACTGTTAAGTTTCAGGAGTGACAACTGCATTGAAATGCGGGAGTGACCTCCCAGTTACCTGTTCCTGGGGCATCTCCTAATCGACACCCGAGCGTCTCCTAATCGACACTCAATAAATTTCCTGATCTTTTGGAGCGTCTCCAAATCGACACTCAATAGTACTCGGAGCGTCTCCAAATCGACACTCAATAATATATGATCTTTCGGAGCGTCTCCAAATCGACACTCAATAATATCTCGGTCAACGTCTTGACCCTCAAAAACCTAGTGTTCCCTAACCTGACTTGCTGCAGCAATAACCAGAGACTCCAGTTTTTGTCCTTCAAAGCTTTAATCACGGCCGGGAGAGTTCCCATCAATTCCAGAGAATCTCTCTCCGAACAAAGGAATACAGCAGGTTTTATAGGATTTCAGGTACATTTCACAGTCAGTATGGCATGATCTATTACTCATTATCATCAGTCTTAATATGATTGGTTCAGATTTAAGAAAAACATCTCAGTTCCTCTGTCCTGCTTACTGGCGGAGTAAATTTAGATTAGAACAACTGAATCACAAGATCATCAAAAAATATCACCAGGTTAATAGTTCAGATTACTCAATAGGTTAAAACTATTTTTCAAAGACTATTTTTTATCCTTAGAAGGATGCTGTCTAGCCAGCACAGCAGAATTTTTCCACTTGTTACAACACTCAGTCCTAGTGACTATTTCTCTATTTCAAAGTTAGCTTATTAGGCCTGTAGAAGAAAAGAAATGTTAGTTCATTATTAATTAGTTCAAAATTTCCATCACACAGAACACAACTCACTCCTGAAACTACAACGATTGATGGCATGGTAACCATAGCAACCTTATGGCCTCTCGCATGTTTAGTAACCGCTATACTGACCAAAGAAATATTATAGCGACAAAAGACTTATGTTCAGCAATGTTAACTAAAGCACAGTCGATGGAGACGTCATATTTTGCTTATGCTTGTAAAGGCTGCTTCACAGAGTGCACTCTTGCAGTGTTGCCATGTCCACTTATTATAAGCACATTTGTGCTTGTTGTTTAAGCTTGGCTCATAAAGCAATCAAGTTTACGGAGTTATTAAAGTCAGCAGGTGCAGGTCGTGATATTTTGGTCTTATTTTCAGCAAAAAGCATTTGGATTTATTTTGATTCATTGTGGGCTTGTTCTTGTTCGCTGTTTTTATAGAAAGATCTGACAAAACGAATGAGTCAAGGGTCGTGCACATAAAGAAGAGAGAAACATTTCTGATGCTTGTTAAAATACATCATTAACAACTAGTTGCTCAGTTCAGTTTCATACACACTATGTAGAATTTTTGTAAACATGGTTGCACTACCTGCATTTTCAGTTATTTCAGTTGTAGAATGTGGTTGTCACTCTCGTAAATTATTGAACTGTGTGTACAGAACAGGATTAAGCACTAAAAGGTGAATTGACAACCGAATTTAGTTGCAGTGTGTAGAACTTTAATGTAAGCACAGTAAATTGAAGGTAATTTGAGGTGGCTTGTATTTGTCTCAGGTGATTGAGGATGCGTCTCCAGCTGTGCACTCTGTCTGGTCAAGATCCCTACTGCAGTCGCGTCGTGAGGAAACTTCTTCTCCGAACCCGCCATTGGAGTTTAAGGAGAAGGGCTCCACCTGCATTCTCATGTGGGCTGAGAAACTGGTGGTCAGCCAGTATCGCTCAGGAAAGTGGGAGAGGCATGACCTTACCTCCAAAACCTTTGGTAAAGGTGTGATACCTGACCTGTCTGGATCATCCTGCAATGAGTCTCACTCCCGGTAAATAGTGCCCAACTGCTTGTGGGGTTTAGCAAATTTTTAAAGACCTATGGTGAAAATCAAGTTTTTAATGTTGTTTATATGTCTATATGGTGTGTTTAATATGCTTTAAGACAAACCATGTGCAAATTCATCAGTCAACACCATTGATTGCCACTGAGTATTTTGCCATTTAACACCATTGAGTATTTTCTCCTTAAAACTGCAGTGTACCAAAGACAGTCTCAAAAACGCGCTTTGAAACCGCCCCTAATTTCTACGTCACAAACTTGTAACCAATCCCATGAATGTGGGGCGGGGTTTTTCTAGCATTATTTCTAAGGATGCAGATTTTTAGAAGGCAGCTGTCTGACTGACATCTCAACAATAAAACATGAGATCAAGCATGTGAACTTGCAACAGAACACATTTTACATTATTTTACATTTGATTATTTTATTTACACTGTTCCAAATTATTATGCAAGTGACATATCAGTAGGATTTCAGTACAATAAACATTCAGATTTTAGTTTTTCTAAGAAAGTGTTTGTTTGTTTATTTATCCATGTCTTTTTAGATAACTGGTATCAATCTCAGACAAAATAATTTGCCAGGTCTACGTAGGTACACTACCAGTCAAAAGTTTGGAAACATTACTATTTTTCATGTTTTTGAACGAAGTCTCTTATGCTCATTAAGGCTGCATTTATTTCATAATAAATACAGAAAAAACAATAATATTGTGAAATATTATTACAATTTAAAATTATGGTTTTCTATTTTAATATACTTTAAAATATAATTTATTTCTGTGATGCAAAGCTGAATTGTCAGCATCATTACTCCAGTCTTCAGTGTCACATGATCTTTCAGAAATCATTGTAATATGCTGATTTATTATCATTGTCGGAAACAGTTGTGCTGCTTAATATTATTTTATAACCTGTGATACTTTTTCAGGATTCTTTGATGAATAAAAAGTTAAAAAATATCAGCATTTATTTAAAATAGAAATCTTCTGTAACAATATACACTACCGTTCAAAAGTTTGGGGTCAGTAATTTTTTGTGTTAAACACGGATGTGTTAAATTGATAAAAAGTGATAGTAAAGATTTATATTGTTAGAAAAGATTTATATTTTGAATAAATGCTGTTTTTTTTAACCTTTTATTCATCAATGAATCCTGAAAAAAGTATCACAGGTTCCAAAAAAATATTAAGCAACACAACTGTTTTCAACATTGATAATAACTGAGTATCAAATCAGCATATTAGAATGATTGCTGATTGCTGAAGGATCATGTGACACTGAAGACTGGAGTAATGATGCTGGAAATTCAGCTTTGCATCACAGAAATAAATTATATTTTAAAGTATATTAAAATAGAAAACCATAATTTTAAATTGTAATAATTTTTCACAATATTATTGTTTTTTCTGTATTTATTATGAAATAAATGCAGCCTTAATGAGCATAAGAGACTTCGTTCAAAAACATGAAAAATAGTAATGTTTCCAAACTTTTGACTGGTAGTGTAAATGGAAACCCTACTTAGAGGTTGTTCCACATTATTTAAGGGATAGTTCACCCAAAAATGAAAATTTGATGTTTATCTGCTTACCCCCAGGGCATCCAAGATGTAGGTGACTTTGTTTCTTCAGTAGAACACAAATGATGATTTTTAACTCCAACCGTTGCAGTCTGTCATTCGTATAATGCATGTCAATGGTAACAAAATCTATGAGAGTAAAAAAACATGCACAGACAAATCCAAATTAAACCCTGCGGCTCGTGACGACACATTGATGTACGTTACCATGTTTAAAATACATCAGAGCGCGTACACACCTCACGCACCGGATGTCGTGCGCGCGCTCAAGGCAGTTGGACATAGTGGTGTATTAGAGCTAAAAAATTATATAAATACTGTTCGGTTTCTCGCACAAACCGATCATTTCGTGTCTTAGGACATCAATGTGTCGTCACAAGCCGCAGGGTTTAATTTGGATTTGTCTGTGCATGTTTTTTTTACTCTCATAGATTTTGTTACCATGACATGCATTATACGACAACGGTTGATAAAGGCTTATTAAGGAAAGTTTCTGTCAAACAAGTTAATTGTATTAAAAGAGCAGCTATAAAAAAGCCAGTGTTGAGCAGCAAACAGGTATTTGAAGCTGCTGGTGTCTCTGGAGTCTTGAGAACCTCTCCATGCAGGCTGGCTGTTATGTGTAAAATTGCATTTTAGCCACCACTAACCAAACCTCACAAAGAGAAACATTTACAGTGGGTGTAGAAATACATTTTCAAACAGTTTTATTGCTGTGGTGTTTTTTTGCAGCATGGGATAGTGCATAGTGCATTGTATTTCAGAAGGCACTATCCTTCTTTTCATACCATAGCTGAAAATGGCCAGTAATTAACTCCACATATCTTGATGAAGTCATTTTGACACCCTCAGAGACCCTAAAGGGACCTTCCATCTCACTTCCCAATATTCCAGCCCAAATCATCACCCGCCAGCTGACGTCACAGTCTTGTTGGAACATGGTGGCCACTCACCAACCATCCAGAAATTCATCAGTGAATAAAAAATGAGTTTTTATGTATTTCTAAACCCACTGTAAATGTTTCTCTTTGTGAGGTTTGGTTAGTGGTGGCTGAAATGCATCTTTACGCACAACTGCCAGCCTGCATGGAGAGGTTCTCAAGACTCCAGAAACACCAGCAGCTTCAAATACCTGTTTGCTGCTCAACACCGGCTTTTTTATAGCTGCCCTTTTAATACAGTTAATTTTTTTGACAGGAACTTTCCTTAATAAGCCTTTATCTGACCGAGTTCTGCTGTGCTCTAAATCACTCACAAATATTATGATAATTCGATAATCTCCATTCAGTTTTCACACAGTATTAGTTGTTTTCATGCCTTTTGCACAACATTGCACCATTTCATGCTTTCATCTTCAGAAAGATCTTTCTTCCTCCCCATATTGCATGAGAACTGTGACATGCTTAATAATGTGGAACAACCTCTGAGTAGGGTTTCCATTTACCTAAGTAGACCTGGCAAATTATTTTCTCTGAGATTGATACCAGTTATCTAAAAAGACATGGATAAATAAACAAACAAACACTTTCTTAGAAAAACTAAAATCTGTATGTTTATTGTACTGAAATCCTACTGATATGTCACTTGCATAATAATTTGGAACACAGTGTATTTATTTTTTTTAAAGAACTCCTCCAGGATACGTCTATGTGTCTTAAGCAGTCATTCTGTCTGGAACCACTTTTTAGCCAATTCTGCAGCTGTTACCTGGATGGGATGATTTTTTCATTTTTATTTCATTTACTTAAACCTGCAGTCCGTAACTTTTTTTGGTTAAAAATGATCCAAAATCAATTTTTGAGCAATTACATAACCAGCCAGTGTTCAAAACTATGTCATTACCTTAGCCGATGCACAACGGTAAGCTTGAAATAATGTTTTCTAATTCGGGTGGTACTGGTGGGTTTCCGCGGGAAATTCAAGCATGCAGCCGTTCGTCTTTGCGTCATTACGTCACGTCTGTTTACATAAAGAAGGAGTCCCAGCTAGTAGGCTATATGCCATGTGGCGGATGCTGCAGATGGCGGATCATTTATAGCCTTTTCTCACAGCAGCTGCAATAATTAAACGTATTTTGATGGCGGATTGTAATCCAGAAAGGTCCAAATGACAATCATCAGTGACAACTGGAGATTCACCCATAGTCAAAAGCAAAAGACTTCCGGTTGTGGAGTGGCTACAGAAATTGAAATCTACAGGTAACGCTAATACACACTAAATACACGTAGTCACGCAAAGCTGATGTTGTTAACATTAACAATTTGAGAACAAAGTACAACAATAATAATAATTTGCACGGTTTGACGTGATCCGAGCTAAGTGATCATTAGATTTAATCACCATTGGCAGCACGATTTATTGTAATGCTGTTTATTGTAATTTATTGTAAGTGGCATACATGTTACTTACTTGTTCAGATGACATTTTCCGGTGAAAATTCTTATTTTGGTCATACTTAGAGTACAAGTACAGTATCCACACCAGTGTGGTGACTGACAGCAAACATTAGATTCATCCGTGCTGAGGAGTCGTGCCGATGCACAACCCACGTAAAGATGATAATTCCGCAAATAACTGCAATTGCAGGTTTCAAACAGAGATGGCGACAAAGAGGCAAAACTCACAGACTGCAGCTTTAAATTAGGACTCCTTTATATAATTATTTGTAACTCTTTTTATGAATATAACTTACTTTTTATATATATGAATGATAAATTAATAAATAACATTTATAATCTTAATAACATTCTAATAAGTAATAAAATATGTATAATATTATTACCTAATAATAGTAATAATATTACCTAATAATTATCTAAATAACATTATTTTGATAATAATTAATAATCAGTCTAATAATGTTTTAAATTATAATAATTATCTGTCTACCCAGCTCTGATAATGTATTGAATGCTATATTAATAAATTTTAATATATTATCCAAATTAAAAACAATAGGACTATGCATACCCTTTAGCAGCACAGTCCACCACTTTTCGGAAAACTGTGCAGTGCATTGATAACTTTTTTCCCCATTCAGCCATATATTTGAAGAGCCTCTTGCTTTTAATGGGCAGACTTGAGCTCGACATGCTTATGAAAAATGTGCGGGTTTGCGGTGCTTGATCTCAAGACTCCATCGCTATAGAAGCAAAGATGCTAAAATGCAATAGCGCAAGCTTAAATTTGTCAGCCAATATTATTTAAGCTTTTAAACACATGTCTAGAGCCCTGGCAGATACACCAGTCAGAGCGTTTGGTGGCACTGCAATTTTATACATGTTGAATACAATCACATAGATTTCTCTAAATAACATATGTTTTTAAAGTTTTAAGATTTCTCTAAATAGCGCAGAAGGTATGTGCTAGTTGGTCGTTGGCTGTAGTCTTTGCAGTGTGTTGCAACGTTTTTTGGTCCAGATGCAGGGTGATGCGAGGCGACAACATTGCTTTCGTCACTGCTAGTTCTTTGATGTCAGCATGGTGTTTTCACAGCCTTTAATGTTTACAGTTCATGAACCACAGTATTTCACCTGTGAATTTTCTCTTGAAATACAGGTTGGTTCTGAAGTATGAAGATGTCCTGAATTACCGTATATTCAAGCTCATGTAAGCGTCTCATTTTCTTCATTCACAAACACACACGTTGGGTTTTCATGTTTTGTGGGGACTTTCTATAGACATAATGATTTTTCATACTGTATAAACTGTATATTCTCTCCAACCCAACCCCAACCCCTAAACCTACCCATCACAGAAACATGCAAAACACAAGATTTAAATCAAAACATATTGTGGCTGATTTATAAGCAGTGGTGGAAAGAGTACTGAAAATTTGTACTCAAGTACAAGTACTGTTACATTGCTGAAATAATACTCATTTACAAGTAAAAGTACTGGTGTCAAAAAAGTACTTGAGTAAAAGTACAAATTACTCTTCAAAAAGCACAAGTCTCATAACAGTAATCAATTTGAATGGAGCGGTTTAATTTAAGTCTTCTGAAGAGTTATGTCCGCTTTATACGATGAACAGATTTTAATTTAGGGTTTTGTTTACATATTTAAACATTGATCAATTAACTTTACAATAATCTCACTTAAACATTTGCTCACTCTTCAATAGGGTAACTTTGTTGCAATAGCTCACACGCAGCACAAGAAAGCTTGATTTCAAACTGAATTGAATTTACAAAAAAGACAAGTAATCAGTCAGTGATAAAATAAGAACAAATAAAACAAATTACCTCAATTCAGCTGAGGTATTTGAAATATAACAACACTGAATTTTTATATGCTGTGTATGTTAATGAAAATTCTGTCATTAATTACTCACCCTCATGTTGTTCCAAACCTGTAAGACCTCCGTTCTTCTTCAGAACACAAATTAAGATATTTTTGATGAAATCTGAGAGCTTTCTTACCCTCCGACTGCAACGTTATCACTTTTTATGGCCCAGAAAGGTAGTAAAGTCCATGTGACTACAGTGGTTCAACCTTAATGTTATGAAACGATGAGAATACTTTTTGTGCGCAAAAATTTTAAAAATTTTTAATTAAATTTTTAAAAAAAATAATGACTTTATTCAACAATTTCTTCTCTTCTGTGTCAGTCTCTGACGCTGTTCACGTAGTAAACACAGTGCAGCGCTTCCAGGTTCTACGTCAGAACGCCGGCTCATTATTGGCCAGCTCCTGCATCAGAATTACATGCATGCGTCATGGTGCTCACATGAACAGTGTCAGAGAGTGACACAGAAGAGAGGAAATTGTTGAATAAAGTCGTTATTTTTGTTTTTTGCACACAAAAAGTATTCTCGTCGCTTTGTAACATTAAGGTTGAATCACTGTAGTCACATGGGCTATTTTAACGATGTCTTTACTATCTTTCTGGGCCATGAAAGTTGCAATTACGTTGCAGTCTGGGGTCAAAAAGCTTTCATTTTTGGGTGAACTAACCCTTTAAGAGCCAAATAACATGTTGTTTATTTAGATAAAAGGAACATCAGAAGGGTTTGACCTGTGATGTCTGTACAATGTAGTGATGTAGTTAGACAGACTATAGGTTATTTATATGTACAAATCATTAAAATGCCCCATTCTGAAACATACATTTACATTGTAAATAAATTAAAGGTCCACCTTTGATTGTTGAAAGACTTTCTGGTGCATTTTACTTATAGCCAATAAGATTCCCTGTAGCATTTTCATCGGTCAGGCATGAGGGTCTATTCTGATTGTTTGATAACTTTTGACAACGTTTCATTTAAGAGCACGGAGAGATTAGTGATTGCACGGGACACAGTCTGAGAGCGCACACTCATCTGAGTGAAAGTTTAAAAATAATAATAATAATAATAATAATAATGACTTTATTCAACAATTCAACAATTTCTTCTCTTCTGTGTCAGTCTCTGACGCTGTTCACGTAGTAAACACAGTGCAGCACACTGTGAGGGGCAGTTCACTTGTATATTTGAGAGCTCGCATCGTTTTTAAAATTATGCGCAATACCTGCAATCCCGTGCTGTAACTGAAATGAGTGAGTGACAGCAGGAGGAGGCAGGTGTGTGTCAAACTCGCTGACGGAGAGATGAGAGAATGAGAATGCGCCGCTGGTAAAATATCAGGGTTTTCATTGGTCCGTTTACGATCGGATATCTTTATTGGCTACCGATAAGCCGGTCAAAGGTTTGAATATTAATTCAAATTGTAGGCGTACTCAGTAACGGAATGTGATTTTACAAGTAGCGAAGTAGATTGCTTAGCTTAATTTGTACTTAAGTACAAGTAAAATTACAGATTTAAAAATGTACTCAAAAAAGTACAAGTACCCCAAAAAGCTACTTAATTACAGTAACTTGAGTAGTTGTAATTCGTTACCTCCACCTCTGTTTATAAGCCTTTTTAACTAGCGAGGACCAGTATTCCTCATGAGTCAGTTGTCATAATATTTCACTATATAAGTGAGGACATTTGGCCCTCACAAGCATAGCCAAACGTGTACACACACAAACACACACACACACACACACCTACACACACACACACACACACACACACACACTCTGTCTACTGGGCTTGAACCGTGTTCTATATTCTTCTCAGTTTTGTAATGAACCGGCGTCACTATAAGGTTTCTGCCCGTCATTGGTTCACCATGGATCTGGTTCAGCTGGAGTATGATGGGAAAACTGCCTCATTCAATGCCAGCCGTCACATCTATGCCCCAGCCGAGTACTCGTACCGCTGTGAATCTGTAAGCAGTTCCTACTACCCTCAGCTGTCACCCCACTCAGATAAGGACAATGCCAACGACTGGCAGATTTCTTTTGATGACTTCCAGGTAGGTTCTGAGAAAATGAAACTAAAAACAACTACTTCATGGTTCCCATGGTTTAAAGTCTATAGTAAACACGTTCCATAGTAAGTCCCAATAAGCAGACCTTAGTCTCTGGTTGCAGTGAGCAAGAGAAAATCTTTCCTAATTCCTGGAAAAACACCCGACTAAAACTGTTGGACATTAGTGTTCCCTCAGAGCTCCTACATCTATTGCAGAGGCTGGATACATTAGGGTTCATTTTATGACTACGTTCACTTTGTCTATGTCTACCTGCTAAGTAGAAGGGTGCTTGTCTCACATGCCGCTTTCCAGTCTGCTACTTGAAATTCCTCCCCAAGATCAACTCCCAATAGTCCCCTTACTTTTTCTGAGTTATCTCTGTTAAAATTCATGAGTATATTTTAAAAGTGCCAGTCGAGGAGAGGACATTTAGTTTAGCTGTTCCTCTAACAGGGATAGACCAAACCCACCCAGAACTGTCTTAAGCTTCTTAGACACAAAACTATGTATTTAGTGATATGATAAAAATATATTTCTGATCAAAATTATATTTTGTAGCAATTTGTTCAGTGGGCATCCATCTCCCATATCACAAATCCCTTGGTGCCATCCCCCCCATTCACCCCTTTAGGGAACTCTTAAAGAAATGCAAAAATTTTGCATGTATGTAAATTTTGTTTGTGTATCAGAGTGTATCTTCATGAAAAAAGGTGTAAAATTAAAACTTAAATCTCGTCATTTGACTTTGAACATAGCTGGACTAGCGTGAGACATGATCTATGTGTGATGCCTGTGGCGTGGAGTTTCTTTTCCAGTGTGTGACCCACTTTATTGTGGTCCGTCCACTGTGTGCTATTCTAAAGATATTTTATAAGGTTTTCATAGTCTTTCGTTAAATTGTACTGACTTTCTCCACTTATGAAATGACTTGATTGTTAAATCAACTTAAATCCCATCCTATATTGGTTTCCATCAAATGTCATGTTCTACTCAACAAAATGAAAGACAGGTGAAACCCTGGAATGGTATTTAAACCAGGAATCTCTCTCTCTCATGTGACAGATCCAGGGCTTTAACATAGCTGGGAAGGATTTCTCTTACGCCAGTGACTGTGCTAGTTTCTTCACTCCTGGTATTTGGATGGGTCTTGTCACGTCTCTGCTCATGGTGTTGGTTCTCACTTATGGCCTGCACATGATCATGCAGCTCCGCACCATGGACCGCTTCGACGACCCCAAGGGTCCTGCCATCTCTGTGCCCCAGACCGAGTAAAAGACACAGATCCAGTTTCCTTTCTCATACTCACAGCACCAGTGTTTGCTTTAGAATATTTTGTTAATGTTATTCATTTCTTGTTGTTATGTGTGATTGGGGTGCTGCTGGATTTTTTCTGTGATAATCATTTTATTAATATGTTTATGGATGAATCTCAGGAATACTTGTCCAGAACAAAAAAGAACAAATACATATTGTTACAAATACATACATATATAAATAAATGATAAAGAAGAATCATTTTAGGATCATTAAGATTTTTTGCATTGTGACTTTATTGTTACAATTACAAGTATAAGTTCCCCCAAATTTGCATTATGGTTTACTTTTGGTTTTTTGTTAATTTTTTACTTTCTCAGTGGTGATTCTCTTGAGACTTTCATTACTGTAATGCAAAGCATTTTTAAATAAAATTTCCAGAAATTTCAGGACCCCCCCCCCCCCCCCGGGCTTCTTTTTATGCAAAAAATAATTTCCTTAGCATGTCCTTGACAAGTTTTGTGAGATTCATTCTTAAGACTTCTTTTGAACTAAATATCTACAAATCTAGTACATTATAATTTCTTTTTATATTTTGTTTACATTTCCAGAAAAAAAAATCTTATTATATTTACAGATTGGGGCACCATTAAATGTAAATTGTACACTTTACACAATAAATTATTCGTATAAAAGAAATATCTATTAACGGACAGCTTAATGTTTTTAGTGTGCTGTAAATATGAAAAGAGGATTTTTTTTTTGCTGTATAAGTTATAAGACTAAGTATTATTTATTAGTGATATGCATATATGTTTGAATCCAGTGTTTGTTTTTGAGTTCCCCCACTGTATTTGCCTCATTCTGTGTCCAGTGTGTGTTCATAGATGTTTCTGTGAGTTGTTGTGAGAACTGACATGTTTTATGACCAATATGGGTTTTGATTTAAAGGGAAACATGTTGTGAGCCATATTTAAATATTAGAAAAAAGGTTACCAGAGACATTCTGACATATTGTTTTTGTTTAAATATCAGCATAATGTGTCTTTTTATTGTAGTGAATCATTTGCACAAATAGCTCTCATAAATAATGTTAAAAGATGGCACGTCTGGTTTATATTTAAAAGCTTAAAAGGTTGTCTGTTGTCATCTCATGCTGGCACGTTTTGGAGGTGTATGCTCTTAAATGTGTATATTGTGTCTGTGTTAAATAAACTTAATTGAAACACAACTTTTGAACTTTTTTTTTTTTTTACCTTACAGTTTATGTGGTTATGAAGGTTTATATGGTTATGGTCCAGGCTACAAAGTCACATTTGATTATAATTTCATAAGTTGCCATGCCCATCCAGTCTAAATAGTTATTGGTAAATTAACTTGGCTCAAGCTCCTAGCTAAACCCCCCTATAATGGTGCTACTTAGAGGAAGAAAGAGAGATGGGGAGGTGGAGGGATCCTGGATGAATTGTTGCTGGGATGGTGTAGTGACTGCTGCTTTTGTATGCATGAAATGATGATTGACAGGACTGAATGATTAGGCTCCTCCCGAACCTATGTTTGGAACTTCATTTATTCTATCCCATAGCTGTTTAGTTTAGGAACTAGGTAGGAAAAGGATCTATTATAGGATTTTGTGGATTTTTTCATTTTGGGTATTATCAACAGGCCAGAATTTTATAATACAATAAAGCAAGGCAGTTCAAGGCTTAATTAGCAGAATTTTATAACCGAGACAAAACCTGACAGGTACTTAATGTAGATAAAATTGGGCTGATGTGATCATATTTCTTTTATATAACATTACTCTGTGTGTTCGCTTGGTGGCTGGTATGAGAGACTTGTTGCACTTTGCAGTAATCTATATCGATATTAGAATCATATTAATACAAATTAATATTATCATATTAATAAAAAATAAAAACTGGATGACTTGCATAAATGACATGCAATTCATTTAAAAATATGATGGAAAAAGCTCTCTCTGATTATGCTATGTTAGCCACTTGACAAAATAGTGTTGTGTCTGAGGAATGGTAAAAACATGGTACTCGTCGTAAATCAAAAAAACAAAAGATTCAAACAATAAGACTAACCATGTTGAGCTATATAACAATTATTAGTTTTTCATTGATAAACGTATCTAAACAGTTGCTTACCTGTCTAATAAAACACATAATATATTAAAGCGTTTCCATGGTTTCTTCAAAAGTAAAACTGGAAATCGAGGGTATGTGGATATGACGTCATTGACAGGCAACAAAATGACATGGTCCGTGTCCTGGTTAAAATTGCTGCTTTCTCTGGATTTAAACATTGTTGGAAATGTTTGAGATAATGTAAGTACACACATCAACAAAATATATAACATTGTACTAGTGGTTTTTGGATATTTTAATCTAAAAATTGTAGCGATATTAGCTCAAAGGGGAACTATTAATAATTATTCATAACTCATTATGATTATTATGATTATGAATATTTGAATCAGTTAATCAGATTAACTTGATCTAGCTACATTGAAATTACAATCAATAAATCAGTTCATCCTGTGAACACTCAGTATTTATTATTAATTAATTCTAAGAGAATGGTATTTTTCATGGCCACAGAAAATTATTCTTTCATAGCATTAAGATCTGATCATTTAAGAGCCAATCTATTGCAGACAGAGAGTCAGAACCAAATATATATTGTGCACACGTTTATTAACTAAATCACGAACACATAACTAAACTAACAAACACATACATACATACATACACACACACACACACCAGTCACACGTACATGGATAAAAGGATAAATGATAGAGTGAAACCGGAAGTGGGAAACAGGAGGAGCTAGGGAGATAGTCAAAAACAAGCAGGAAAAGGACCATCAGTGTTCTCAGTAATAAAGCACCTTTGCTAACAAAGGTGGTTCACAAATTAATACTAAACCACTGTTTAGTGTTCAAAATGTACGATACTTGCAAAATGCCTTTAATGTTAAGGAGCATCGGATCTGCAGGCTGAGGAGAAATCCTTGATGGTTTGGTCTGAAGTTGTAATCAATATCTTCTGCGTTGGATGAAGAAATATGAAACAACTTAAGCTGTAAATTTGACTCTTGTAGTAGGAAAGAGCTCTTTCTCTCCTAGTCAAGCACATGGCTGGGGGTGCAGGACAGGCCCACAGGCCTTGACCTGAAGAGGTCGCCCTGCAGAGCGTCAGTCCGTTGAAGCAAGAGAGAGAGGGAGGAGCATTGTGCGCTGGCTTTTAAGGTCCGGTGCTGGCCATTCCTCCTTTCAGTCAGTGGCCAATCATACTTGAGCTTCCGACAGGAAAGTTTACGATCTTTGTCTTAAGCAGATCGTGTGCATGTAACTGAATTGGTTACAGATGGAGAAGAAACTATTAAAGATTCTTGTAATACTAATGTGCCACAGAGTTAGCAGCATGTAACATAAATTACCAAATGGGAAACGAAAGTTGGAGTCCATTGTTACCAAACATGCTACCCATGTGATTTTAGTTAACCATACAGTAGTATGCAACTCTGAAACATTAATACACAGGAGTTCAAAAGAAAGAATTAATACATAGGCCAAACACTGTAAAAGGAAAATCATGAGAGGGGAAAATTGGATACACGTTTATACATTTCTCACGTGGTTATATATAGAATATATATAGGATTGAAAGGGTTTATTTGTCCTTCTTCAGAAAGAATTAAGTCACAAGTCTCTGCACATTCTTGACGGCAATAAAACAGGAACAGGACACCTATTCTGCCTGTGTGTTGCAGTTGCGGGGGATGGGTTAGCAGAACTTGTGAGGGAGAGTTTCTGGATTATTCATTAAATAAAATGAATAATTGTCTGGTCCAGATGCTACAGAATCTTACATATTATGCTTTTAAGACTAGTCTCAGACTAAAATGCATTTCTGAGCTGTTTTAACTGAAAGTATGTCTTAAAATATGTCACTGCCATAGTTTTCTCAAGATGTACAGCAGTGATTTTTTTTCTAAGACAAGTTTATAAAAGCTACTTAAATGTCCTAATTGAACTACGGCTTGCTTAATCTAAGCCCTGTCTGTGAAACCAGGCCATAAACTCACAATTCTGAGGAAAAAAAAAGTCAGTCTTTTTTTACTCAGAATTGGACTTTATAACTCGCAATTGCGAGTTTACAGGCCTCATTTATAAAATATTGCACAGAAACTGTCCTAAATTTGATCTTACGATCATTTCTCAGACGCGCGTACGTGTGATTTTATAGAATGAACGTACAAACAGAAAATGAGCGTACACCTCTCTTTCAGATGTGAAATGATCTTGAACTTGCGCGCAGCTGAATGGTTTCAGTTCTCCGCGTTGTAAAAGACACCTAATTAATGTCATTTACATATAAAAGATCATCAGTCATCGTCCAAATCCTTTAATTTAGAATGGCGTGCGCACGCTTTATAAATGAGGCCCTACATCTACAATTCTGAGAAAATGGGTCCGAATTGCGAGATATAAACTCGTAATTGCCAGAAAAGAAGTCCGAATTGCGTGACATAAACTCGCAATTGTGAGAAAAAAAGTCTGAATTGCGATTTTATATCTCACAATTCTGACTTAACTCGCAATTGCGAGTTTATATCTCATAATTCTGACTTTATAACTCGCAATTGTGATTTTATGTCACAATTCTGAGAAAAAACTCAGAATTGTGAGATGTAAACTTGCAATTGTAAAAAAAAATAAAAAATCAAAATTGTGAGATAAAGTCACAATTATCTTTTAAATGGTTTTATTCCACAGAAGTAACAATGGCAGTGACATTTTAAGATATGTCAGTGCAAGTTGCTTAAAAAGTTAAAACAGCTCAAACATTCATTTTAGTCTGGGACTAGGCTTAAGCCTAAGCCTAAATCTGTGAAACCGGGCATCCATGTTATGTTTTAATGCATGACTCAAGGAATAAAACAGGCCAAAATTCTCAAAAGCTTTATTCTGTTTTCATGAACAAGCAGACAAGTAGAATTTTGTTAATTTGATAGATAGGCTTGAAAACAATACAGTGTCAAATGTAAACTCAGTTTTTACAAAAAAAATATTGAAAGATGTGGATTATGGGAATCCCTTTAGGATAATTATTTCTTTCCCGGTGTAAAACAGACTGTAGTATTATGTAATTAAATTTGAGAAATAATTTGAGGAATAGAGCAAAACATTAGACACACTTTGAGTACCTTTTTATTATTTGAAATTAGCCTTTAGGAAATCAAGTCACAAACATTTAGGCTCAGATTCCAAATCTGATCAGAGTATATCTAATCATAACTGATTTACTGAATAAATGTGAAGATAAAATGTTTTCAGTAAAAGAATGAATTGGTAAACAAATTAAACCCAAGGAAAGTCTTAAATCTACACAACTTGGCCTTGACTTCAAAATATGTTTACAAGTGTGTACAATAATTGAAGCTTCTTAAAATATTGTCCTGGAAATTATAGTCATATTAATAAATACATCATAGACTGACAGATCCTTCTCTCTCTCATCTTCCTTGAATATTTACTATCCTTTCCTGTGACAATCCAGGGAGAAACACCAGGAAGACATTCCTTCATCATTTATTCCACCCCTTTCATGAACTCCAAGAACTCTGCAATATAAGGATAGTGGAGATGCATAAGGATAGATTTGCATCACGTTTAAAGCAATCTCCCATCGTTCCAAAACATCACAGCATGGACACTGCCTCCTGACACCATTGCTGACTTTTTTGATCAAAATGAACAATTTTAACTCTTTCCCCATCAGAGTTTTTTTTTTAATTTTTTTATTTGTTTGATGCATAATAAGGTTCTCCAACTTATTAGTTTCAGAGAAACAACACTTTCCATAAGATAGCGTAACTCTTCCAAAGCCACACCCAACTTAATCATGCACTTTATATCACTCATGGTATTCATTTAGCAGTTGTGTTAGTTATTCTTGTTTATCTTTTGTTAATAAAATGTATTTATTTTATTACACTTGTGTCTTCCTTGTGCTGATAATACAAGGTCTAAGAGGCTCTACAAGTTAACGATCTTACCAATCTTTCAGATAAATCAGCTGACCAATTCCTTTCAGTTTACATTGATTTTAAATGATTGAACAGCCCCCTGATGGGAGTCTTCTCATACTGCCAAGGTAAAAGACCTTGACTGGTGCCCCGAACTAAGAGAGAGTGGAAGTGGTCATCTGATGTACTCATAACCACACCTTAAGTGACATGTGATGCAAAAATCACAACATCAGCAGTGACGTGAGTATCAATCACTACAGTATTCAGTGTTATGTTGTATGTAGCAGGAAACAGATCTATTAGATATATCTCTACTGACACCACGTCTATTCCATCAGAATCATATGTGAGGGGGGTTAAGTGAACTTAACACAACAATAACACATGCTTACCATCATAATCAATTTTTCCATCATTGTTTTTGTCTCCGTCCCTCATCAGTTCCTCAATGTCTTCTTCAGTGATTGCTTCACCTGTAGCTTCCAGCATCAGCTTCAGTTCATCAAGATCAATGTACCCATCTGCATTCCTGTCCAGATACAATCAAAAACTATCAGAAACCACTAAACCCATCACAGGTCAGTTCTTTTAATTCAGTTTAAGGACACACATACTTATCAAACATACGGAAGAGTTCTGCCAGTTCTTCCTCCGACTTTCCTTTGCTGTCATCTTTCATGCATCTCACCATCATGACTAAAAACTCTTCGAAATCCACCGTACCACTGCCTGCATACATGCACCAACAATCAAGTTCATGACAGTGAATTTCAATGACAGTACATGCACTGACATTTTATTTTTTTATATGCTTTAAACTGCATTATTATTATTATTATTATTATTATTATTATTCGGCTAAATAAATAGATTAGTGTCGATGGTAAACACGTTAAAAAACCCTACATTTCTAAATATGATACCAAACTTTTTTAATTCGATACGATACCGACACTTTTTGTTACAATTTTAATGATACCGATACTGATTATTTCTTAAATGGGTATGTGATTTTTGAAAATAATGTTCTTTTTTTTTTTTTTTTTTAAATTACACAAATCATTACACAAAACTAGATGACACATACTGGCCATTAATAACAAATTTATCACAAAAGCAAATATGAGCACAATTAAAAATGTGTGTACCAGTAGGTGTAAAAATAATCTCATATTTTATAGAAATGTTGTGATTAATAATAAAGTAGATTATTATAACATAAATATGAATAAACTAAACTAAAATACCATGTATCATACTGTATATCAGTGCATCTTGCTGTACATTTTGCTACAGGTGAAAACTGTTTCCTTTTCTGCCATTCTCTCTATCTTTCTCAGTTTAATGTGGAAGTGAGTGTCTCTGTGCATGTGCGGTTGTGCATAGCTCTACGCTCACTTTTCACAGTCTTGTGACACAGGCCAGCTAAATATCCCAGGGGTGTTAGGAGTACTTAAAACATTTTAAAGTAATGCCAAAACCCACATTTTGTATTATCTTTTAAATATGGATGTGCTCATCCCTACTTGGTAGTTGTACAGATTACTTTTACGCTTTACATGTCCTGAGTAAATGAAGACAGAATTTTTGGGTGACCTATTCCTTGAATGGAGAAAGTTGGACTATAATATCAAAATCTCTGAGATTGTAGGATTTTATGAAGATTTATCATTGTAACATGTTGTTAAATGTCAAAGTTGCCTTGCTATTCCTGTAAGATAGGAGATTTCTACAACTGAGTGTATTTTAGTTGATATTAGTGTTTTAGTACCTCATTTGTGTTGTATTGTTGTGCTGTAGAGACCATTTTTTGAAGGTCTTGATCTCGGTCTTGTCTTGGTCTCAACTCGCTTGACTCGCTCCTTTAATCTCGGTCTCAGACATGCACTCAGAATTTTAAAGACTCAGAATTTTATTTCAAGACCGGTCAAGACCACAACAGTGGGGATATCACTAAATTGCTGGTAAATTGTCTGATTTATTTGTTAACATCATTACTGTGATTGGCCAAAGTGACCATTTGGTTGATGCAACAGCAGCCACAGTACAATGGCACCAGTGCACTCACCACACATCTAGTTTTCCCATACAAGTACTGAACAGGCTCAACTCTGCTTAGCTTCAGTGGGCAACCAGTCTTGGGCTATAGGGCTGTGGCCATATCAAATTAAGACAAATGCCCACAAATTCAAGATATGATTGCAAAAATTACTTGTATAAGATCTTGTTTTTTATATTATAATATATGATATATCACAAGAGCAAGAACTGTTTTCACAAAAATGCGCACAATTGCAAACATGATATTGATTTTATACAAACATTCAATAAACAAAATTTTATTTTTAAAATATTAATCTCAACATTATTTATTGCAGTAATTGTAGCTTCTGTGCCACCTCTGCAGTGCAAAGATGAATTTTGTTGTTAGTGATTTAATTTGATTGGTAACAACTCTATATAGTGTCTTATTTTTCTAATTGTATTTATTGATTAAATATAAGACATTTCTCAGGCAGTAAATATGGATATTTTAGAGGAATTTGAGAAGAGCTGGTCTGGTCTTAATCTTGATTTGACCAGTCTTGCCCTGCCTTGGTCTAGGTCTTGTCTTGGTCTCAACCCCTCAATGTCTTTGTCTTGTCTAGGGATGGGCATCATTAAGGTTTTAGCTGTATTACTACTCTTACTGATACTGATTACCGGTACACATAATTAACATTGCTTTATATTCTGAAATGTAAAATAAATATCTATAGAAAAAGAAACAGCAATGTTTAAACAAAATGAATATAAAACATCTATTTATAAAAGCACCAGTGTTCAGACATTTTTTTGTTTTATAAACATAAGATACAATAAAAACAGAAACAAAGTACAAACAAATGGTCAAATAAATACAATAAATGTACAATAAAACAAAGATACAAATGCAGTGCTTTCATTTCAGGAATATCTACTAATATTACTGTTCAGGTAAGTAATATGGCCTACAAAAGAAATCTAATAAAGTAATCAAATGTAAATAAACTAGGTGTGTAAGGGTACATGTATTCATCCCAAAAGTCACGGTTCGGTTCATGCAGTTACACGACGAATACAGTCAGTCACAGGCGATCCACACTCCAATCCAGAAGGGGGTGTGCGCGGTAATTCAACGATGTTTGCTTAACTGCCACAACAGGAAAAAGCGCAGAAGAAGAAGAACAGACGATCTGGATATGCCTGTAATCTTTCAAGCAGTGTTTCAGCCGCAGAAAGACATCAATAAAGCAGCTTGAAAATAATATCTCACGTAGCATATTTACCTCAGGCAAGTCATTTACTGTCCACAGCATGTTAGTTCACTAGAGAAATGAACTCTAGAGGGGAGCATTTTGCTAAATATATACACTATATTAGCTTATACTTTACCTGTTAGTAATGTCTTAATTATTTAATATATGTTTAAATAAATTTGTAATGAAAACAAGTTATCACAGTAACTATGTAAATGATTATATTTCTAAAATGAACTGAAGTAATAATTTTATAATTAGATTAAGAAGGTTTTTTTTTATTTGATTGTTGATTATTATATCTAAAAATAAACAGCAACTGAATTTAATCGTTTGGGCTCTGTTGTTAATTGTAACCTTTAATGTTATAGTAATGTGCAAGAAAGGGCTCTCTGTATATAGTTTACAGCATTAGCTGAGATAGATTTTTTTTATCCTTAAGAAAATGTAAATTATACTGTAATTGAATTTTAAGAGACACAAATTGTTCAATAAACCACTGTTTAATAAAAAAAGAAGGGAAAAAAGCCATTTTATATTTATTTTTTTCCCCCTGCTGTACCGAACCCATAACGAACCGTGACTTCAATACTGAGGTACGTACTGAACCATCAAGTTTGTGTACCATTACACCCATAAAAATAACACTGCATATTTTTCACTGTATAAATTGATAGATTAATGATTATTAAAGCTAAAGTTATATTTTGTTGTTTGATTCACATTAATGGCACAGTCGTCGGCAGGTTTATTAGACTGCTGCCACTTTAAGACCGAATGCAGACCTAGTAATACACATATTTTCTCCCCACTATTTTCACCAGTTTAAGTGAATACTCTCCAAGCTGGTCATTTTTACATATTTTTGTGTGTATTTGATCGTTTAGATGTGCACACGAAGCCTAAAGTATAATTTGCTTGTCTAGTTGCGGTCCGTTTCAGAGCACACACACAGAAAGGTGCCTTGCAGTTGGAAACAGCATCTCTTGCATGGATTATTGTGCTTTTAATAGCTCTTTTTATTATCAAACACGTCTCGTAATTTAGCAACAGTAGAGACTGCATTATAAAACAATCACCAATTGTGCTGCCTTTTAGGGAGGAACGAAGGCGCACCGCTGTGAAGGGAAGGACGTTGCACTAGACGGAATGCGGCTAGTTTTTAATAGTTTTTTTTTTATAATCCTTGGAAGCCAAAATCAAAATATAATAAGTAAAATTAGATTCTCACAGGCCTCAAGTGTAACCAGACGTTTGAATGTTTAGTTCTCTCCTTCATTGTCACTAATTAAGCAGGGGCTTTTGTACACGCTGTAGCTCCATGAGAGATCTCTCTTCTGGATTGCGAATATCAACAAATGCATAATAGACAAATGTCTTAATATTATCGCATAAAGAAAAAGCTGGCAAGATAAAATTTGCAAGATAATGTCTATATAGCAATAATAAATAGGCCTAGTAAGTGTATTTTCTTAATTTCTCCAGTACTGACAGCAGAACAGATAGTGCCAAAGCTTATTGATACTGCGGTCTTTCATAATTTAGCTCCGGGGCTCATTTAATACAGGGTTTCGGTACCCATCCCTATTCTTGTCTTTGTCTCAACACACACTGGTCTCAGTTTTGACTTGGTCTCGTTTTAGGTGGACTTGACTACAACACTAGTTGAATTTACAGGTTAGGGTTCTGGAACGTTACTTATTCTGGATTGTTCTAGACTTTACCGTCCTCATCCACCTCGTCAATCATCTCCTGGAGTTCTTCCGGCGTGGGGTTTTGGCCCAGCATCCTCATCACCTTTCCGAGCTCCTTAGTGCTGATACAGCCATCTTCAGCGTCCTGAACGAAAATATCAAATGCTGCGCGGAACTCTACAAAACACGACCACAGATCTTTAGCAGCTAGTTAAGCAGTTGTGTACAGTATAGTGTCTTTCTCATGAACAACTTAATGATATTGTTAATGTAAGTTAGTTTAGTAAATCTTTATTGCATATACCCCAGCTGAAAACCCAGCATAAACCAGCATTAATTCCATGTTTGTCCAGGCTGCTTTATTCTGGCTAGACCTGGAATAGTGCTGGTCTAGCTGGCGGACCAGCATAGTCATGCTGTTCTCAAGGAAAACTGGTGTAGCTGGTCCACAGGCACTTCTGCTTCCCATGCTGGGGATAAGCAAACCAGCAGCCAGCATCCCATGCTGGTCCCAGCGTGAAAAACACACCTTATGCTGGTGACCAGCAATGCTGGATTTTTAGCAGGGAGACTATAAATAATTCTGTTGTTGTTTTTTATTAGTTGGGCATGGGTGTTAAATTCAGCCAATTTGTTTTCATTGGTAGTGATGCAATTTCACAATTGTTTCAAATTCATAAACATACAGTACTGTGAAAAGGTATTACACACCGTAAAAATATGTATAAAAGCATAGGCCACATCTATATCTCAAAATGTTTGCTGTTCCTCTCTGGTGGAACTCAATGACTGGAACTCAGTGACTAAAAAGCAATTGGTGGTGTTCAGGCAGTTCCTTCTTCACCAGATCCAGGAGCCGGAGACTTCCTTGAGCTAGCCCTGGCCAGGCCCTAGCTCCTCCCAGAGTAGAAGGGCGGGGCAAAGGGCCACTGTGGCTGCCCGTGCTCCCTCTCATCAAGATCAGGAGACTGGGCATTGCACACAGCCACCTAGGGCTAGGGCTGATCTGAGGACGATCAGTGCTGCTATGATGGCTAGAAAGAAGCAGTCCTGATGGTTGTGAACGCAGGGTGTTCAAGGTGATAGAATGTAGGGCTGGATTCTATGGTAAGGCATGACCTAGGCTATGTCTGTACGCCTTTCCTACTATTGCTCTGCTCTCCGGAGTTCTAGCCAGAGTTCGTCAGGACAAAGTTCTCCTATTGCTAGTAGCTCCATTCAGACCTGCCCAAGCATGGTTCTTGGACCTAATATCTTTACTGGTAGG
>CM077446.1:22823861-22853861 GCA_039654765.1 Mylopharyngodon piceus | reverse complement strand
TTCTCCTATGCTGTTTAAGTTGTAGACGCAGTGCAGAGCTTCCAGGTTCTACGCTGAACGCTGTATTGGCCAACGCTGCACGTGAGAAGCACAACGCATGTGTGTGATGCTGATGCAAGAGCCAGCCAATAATGAGTTGCCGTTATGATGTAGAACCTGGAAGCTCTGCACTGTGTGTACAACATAAACAGCGTAGGAGAATGACAGAGAAGAAGAGAAGAAATTGTTGAATAAAGTTATTTTTGTTTTGTTTTTGTGCACAAAAAGTATTTTCGTCGCTTCATAACACTGTTGAACCACTGTAGTCACATGGACTATTTTAAATATGTCTTTACTACCTTTCTGGACCTTGAATGTGGTAATTACGTTGCTTTCTATTGGGGATCAGAAACCTCTCGGATTTCATCAAAAATATCCTAATTTGTGTTCCGAAGATGAACAAAGGTTTTACAGGTGTGGAATGACATGACGGTGAGTACTTAATGACAGAAATTTCATTTTTGGGTGAACTAACCCTTTAAGCCTTTTATTAAGAAACCACAACTAGATCCAAATGAATTGGCAAATTACAGACCTATGTCAAATCTTCAATTTATGTCTAAAATACTAGAAAATGTGTCTGCTCAATTGTGCTCCTTGCAAAATTAAAAATTAAAAAATTAAAATTACAAATAATTCACTTCAAGCTTCTGACCAAGACTGCATCTCAATACTAGTTCTACTTGATCTTAGTTCTGCATTCAACACTATTGATTATGATCTCTTAGATCGATTACAATATTACACTGGTAATCAGGGACAGGCATTAAAGTGGTTTAGATCGTGTCTATCTCACCGCTACCATTTTGTATATTTAAACAGGGAATTATCCAAGTTAACATCAGTAAATTAAGGAGTTCCGCAAGGGTCTGCTTTAGGCCATTTTCTATTTTCAATATGCATGCTGCCCCTTAGTAATATTATTAGAAAACCTGGAAATAGTTTACACTGTTATGCAGATGATACTCAGTTATACATTTCATCATGACCAGATAAAATCTCTAAATTATCCATGCTGACAGAGTGTGTTAAAGATATAAAATACTGGATAACCAGTAATTGTCTTCTATTAAATTCAGATAAGGTATGAGATGAGGTATTACTTATTGGACCAAAAGGCTGTACACAGAATCTCTTAGAATACAATCTGCGTCTAGAAGGATCGTACTCGGTTACTAACGTAACCTCGGTTCCCTTAGATACGGAATGGAGTACTGTGTTGTCTGCTGTTTAGGCAAGACACAACGGGGAAACTCCTGTTTTCAATGGAGGCGGCTTGGGGGGCATGGCCGGCAAGTGACGCACTCAGAAATTCGCCATTTTACCACAAACACCAATGAAATTATTATTTTAGAAGAAGTACATTCCATGAGTCTCACCTGATAGTTACAGGGGAGATTGTCATGACATAATGCTGTTAGTGCTGCACTCAGCTGAACCCTAAACAGCGTGCGCAGCACCGGGAAATCCCCTGCTGCAGGAAGAGGGAGACACGCGGGATCTAGACCAGCGAGAACTCACTTAGTCCCGTTCACTGGCCGTGTAACCTTTTGTTTCTCATCTCAGCTTGAGAGAAGAGAACAATGGAAAACGAGGGAAGGAGTTGCTTTTTAGAAAAAGCAGTCTGTGAACGCAGTGAAGCGAGGCTCGCGCTCTCATAGTGAGAGCGCTCGTTCTCAATGAACGCGGCTTGCGGGGGCGGGGGCGGGGGCGGGGCCGGGGCCGGCAAGCGAAACGCTCAGAGGTTTGGCATTTAACAACAAACACCAGAGGAATATGTTTTCTGAGAGTAATATTCCATGAGTCTCACCTGAGACAGGGGAGAGCATCATGTCATATTCAACTGAGCGCTGTAAGCATTGAGCCCGTTCTCGTGCTCTTGTAGTGAGAACGCACGCCCTCAATGAACGCGGCTTGCGGGGGCGTGGCCGGCAAGCGACACGCTAAGAGATTGGGCATTTTACAACAAACGTTGGAGAAATATACTCTTTCAGACTGAATATATATCATGAGTCTCACCTGAGTCAGGGGAGAACGTCATGTTATATTCAGCTGAGTGCTGTCAGCATTGAGCTCCCTCTCGCGTCCTTTGTAGTGAGAGTGCTCTTTCTCAATAAACACGGCTTGCGGGGGCGGGACCGGCAAGCGACACGCTCAGAGATTCGGCATTTTGCAACAAACGCCGGACTCTTTCAGAGTGAATAATACACCATGAGTCTCGCCTAAGTCAGGGAAGAACGTCATGTCATATTCAACTGAGCGCTGTCAGAAGTGAGAGAGCACTCGTCCTCAGTGAATGTGACTTGCGGGACAGGGCCGGCAAAAGACGTGCTCAGAGGCTCGGCATTTCGAAACAAACACCAGAGAGAATGTGCTTTAGTAAAATTAAGCTTTATACTCACCTGACGGAAAACGGCAGGCTGGATGAGCCGAAACAGGTGTTCTAGGATGCTGAAGGCGGCTCGTGAGTGGCGCGATCAATTGAAGAAGAGCAGGCGCAGCATGTTATATTCGCCAGACCGTGTTTGAGAGTTGGTCCGGCTGCTGCAAAACACCGGGATGCACGCGCTCGGCGCTGTAGGCGGCTCGGGGGCGATGCGCTGACCAGGCTACTTGAGAGTGGCGTGGAGAGCAGAGCTGCTTGAGAGCGGCGCGCTGATCAGAGCTGCACAAGAGTGGCGGGCAGAGCGGCGAGCTGGCAGAACGGCAAGCTTAACAGGCTGCAGGCTGCTCATGAGCGGCGAGCTACTTGAGAGCAGCGAGCTGTAATAGAGAGAGAGGCGAGCAGAGGATAGGTGAGCTGATCAGCGGTGAATTCCAGCTGCTTGCAGGTGAAGGCAGCTTCAAGTCTCGGGATCAACAAAGAGATGTGATCTGTGTCGCTGAAGTAGAATGAAACAGTTTGTCAAGGCGAGACGGCTGCTGATATAGCCCGAGACCCTGCCCATTTTGGCGGACTCGAGCGGGCTTGCTCGCCATTTGTTCGTTTACTTAAACTCCACGAACCAATGGCCGTGCAGTTTCACTGCGCGATTAAATAAGGCTTCAGAATCGGTGAAAACAGGAGTTTCCCCGTTGCGTCTTGCCTAAACGGCAGACGACGCAGTATGAAGTGTAGTATCGAAAGGGAAGAACTGTTACTTCATCCTCTAAAAGATGGGTGTTACATTAGTCAACAACTTGCCTTTTGAAAATCATATCATGTGTTACAAAACGTCTCGGGTTACAGATGTAACCCTGGTTCCCTGAGTAGGGAACGAGACGCTGCGTACAACGCATTGGGAACCTTCTGCGTGATAACATTATTGAAGCACTCATGTATCTAACCAATCGCGTAGCGAGACGTCAGAGGCGGGAGACGTCACGGACCAGGAAACTATAAAGCATACCCGAATGCAGAGATCGCTAGCTTCTGGGATAAGTCTGCTGGGGGTACGGCAGGAGACGCAGCGTCTCGTTCCCTACTCAGGGAACCAGGGTCAAGTCAAGTCAAGTCACCTTTATTTATATAGCGCTTTTTACAATGTAGATTGTGTCAAAGCAGCTTTACATTGATAACTGGTACATTATTTGGCTGCACAGCAGCTCTTAAAGAATAGTGTCAATGCAGGTAGATCAAAGCACTGTTGAATATCAAATGTCAAGTCAAATGTCAAGTGTCCCCAACTAAGCAAGCCAAAGGCGACAGCGGCAAGGAACCCAAACTCCATCAGGTGACATCAGGTGGCAGACAAGTGGCAAATAGGTGTTTAAATGGAGAAAAAAACCTTGGGAGAAACCAGGCTTAGTCGGGGGCCAGTTCTCCTCTGGCCAACAGTGCTTTGTTACGATTCAGGTTGCCATCGTAAGTCCAATAGGATCGCAACATTCAAAGTATTTATTCCAGTTCCATCCAATTGAGGATCGTATTCATCACGCCGGTATGGACGGTTGTTGAGGAACTGTGTCGTGGCTGTCGTGTCGATGAGGCCCTCACAGTGGATGATCTAGTTGACTCAATCTCTGCTGATACTTCAGGGCTGCGTTGTGGTCGTGTCAAGGTCCTTGGTCTCACCTGGATACGGCCCAGATCCGGTTGACTACGGTGAACCTCGGGATAACCAGAAAGACTAATATTAGCGTAGATGCCATTTTTCTTCTGATGTAACGAGTACATCATGTGTTATAGGAAGTGTTCCCGGTTCCGGCTGACCTAATTTATGCAGCCTAATAATCCTTTAACGGATTTGAAAATATAAATTGGTAATGTGTTATGTGTATGCCAGGTTAAAGAAATGCGTTTTTAGTCTAGATTTAAACTGACAGAGTGTGTCTGCTTCCCGAACAATGCTAGGAAGATTGTTCCAGAGTTTAGGTGCCAAATAGGAGAAGGATCTACTGCCTGCGGTTGATTTTGATATTCTAGGTATTATCAGCTGGCCTGAATTCTGAGATCGCAATAGACGTGAAGGACTATAATGAATTAGGAGCTCGCTCAGGTACTGGGGAGCTAAACCATTTAGTGCTTTGTAAGTAATTAGCAAGATTTTAAAATCTATACGATGTTTAACAGGAAGCCAATGCAGTGTTGACAGAACCGGGCTAATATGGTCATACTTCCTAGTTCTAGTAAGAACTCTAGCTGCTGCATTTTGTACGAGCTGTAGTTTATTTATCAGGCGAGCAGAACAACCACCCAGTACAGCGTTACAGTAATCTAGCCTTGAGGTCATGAACGCATGAACTAACTGTTCTGCATTTTTCATTGAGAGCATATGTCGTAGTTTAGATATATTTTTAAGATGGAAGAATGCGGTTTTACAGATGCTAGTAACATGGCCTTCAAATGAAAGATTGGTATCAAAGAGCACACCCAGGTTCCTAACTGACGACGAAGACTTAACAGAGCAGCCATCAAGTGTTAGACAGTATTCTAGGTTATTACATGAAGAAGTTTTTGGCCCAAAAATTAGAATCTCTGTTTTTTCTGAATTTAGTAGTAGGAAATTACTGGTCATCCAATTTTTTATATCAGCTATGCATTCCGTTAATTTTGTGAATTGGTAAGTTTCGTCAGGGCGCAAAGAAATATAGAGCTGAGTATCATCAGCGTAACAGTGAAAACTAACGCCATGCTTCCTAATGATATCTCCCAAGGGTAGCATGTACAGAGTGAACAGCAACGGTCCTAGTACTGAGCCTTGCGGTACTCCATATTGAACTTGTGATCGATATGACATCTCTTCGTTTACTACTACAAACTGATAACGGTCAGATAAGTATGATTTGAACCATGACAATGCAATTCCACTAATGCCAACATAATTTTCGAGTCTATTTAAAAGAATATTGTGATCAATAGTGTCAAATGCAGCACTAAGATCCAGTAACACTAATAGAGAGATACAACCACGATCTGATGATAAGAGCAAATCATTAGTAACTCTAATGAGAGCAGTCTCAGTACTATGGTACGGTCTAAATCCTGACTGGAAATCCTCACAGATACTATTTCTTTCTAAAAAGGAACATAGTTGTGATGATACTGCCTTTTCTAGTATTTTTGACAGAAAAGTGAGATTTGAGATCGGCCTGTAATTGACTAATTCTCTATGATCAAGTTGTGGTTTTTTAATAAGAGGTTTAATAATAGCCAGCTTAAAAGTTTTTGGTACGTGTCCTAGTGATAAAGATGAATTGACGATATTAAGAAGAGGATCTATAACCTCTGGAAGCATTTCTTTCAATAGCTTAGTCAGTATAGGGTCTAACATACATGTTGTTGATTTTGATGATTTAACAAGTTTAGACAATTCTTCCTCTCCTAAAGCAGTAAATGAATTGAATTTTTTCCTCAGGGTCACTACAATGCACTATCTGACGCGATACTGTAGTAGACGGTTGCACGGTTATAATTTTTTCTCTAATATTATCAATCTTGCAAGTAAAGAAGTTCATAAAGTCATTACTGCTGTGCTCTTTGGAAACATCAGAAGTTGAAGCTTTATTTCTTGTTAATTTAGCCACTGTATCAAATAAATACCTAGGGTTGTGTTTATTTTCTTCTAAAAGTTTTGAAAAATAGGCAGATCTAGCAGATTTTAGGGCCTTTCTGTACTCAATCATTCTCTCTCTCCACGAAATGCGAAATACTTCTAGTTTTGTTTTCTTCCAGCTGCGCTCCATTTTCCTGGCTGCTAACTTTAGGGCCCGAGTGTGCTCATTGTACCATGGCATTGGATTAATTTCCTTAATCTTTTTTAAGCGCAAAGGAGCAACTGAGTCTAATGTGCTGGAAAAGACAGAGGCAATAGTTTCTGTTGCAACATCGAGGTCTTCTAAGCTTTCTGGTATGCTAAGGCAATGAAACTGATCAGGAAGATTATTTATAAAGCGATCTTTAGTGGTAGAAGTGATGGTTCTACCATATTTATGGCATGGAGGCAGTTTAGCCGCCTTGACTAAATGTAGTATGCACGAGACTAGATAATGATCTGAGATGTCATCGCTCTGCTGCAGAATTTCAACAGCATCAATATCGATTCCATGTGACAATATTAGATCTAAAGTATGATTACGACAATGAGTGGGTCCTGACACGTGTTGTCTAACACCAATAGAGTTTAGAATATCTGCAAATGCCAATCCTAATGCGTCTTTTTTATTATCTACATGGATATTAAAATCACCAACAACAAGGACTTTATCTGCAGCTAGTACTAACTCCGATAGAAAGTCAGCAAATTCTTTGATAAAGTCTGTATGGTGTCCTGGTGGCCTGTATACAGTAGCCAGCACAAATGTCAACTTACATAATGTTACGTAAAGTACCATCACTTCGAAGGAATTATATTTGAAAGACTTCTGACTAATACTGTAAGTATTACTATAGATTACAGCAACACCACCCCCTTTGCCTTTCTCACGGGCATTGTGTCGATAATCATAACCTTGAGGACTAGACTCATTTAAAGTAATGTAATCATCCGGTTTTAGCCAAGTTTCTGTCAAACACAGCACATCTAGATTATTATCTTTGATAATATCATTAACAATAAGTGATTTTGAAGAAAGGGATCTAATATTTAACAACCCGAGTTTTATCATTTGTTTAGCATTATTATCTCTATTTTTTATTTGTTGAACATCAATTAAATTTTTACCATTAAATGGGTTTGGAAGTTTTTTGTTTTTACTAATTCGGGGTACAGACACAGTCTCTATTTGAAAATATCTAGGTGTAAGAGTTTCTATGTGTTGGGAGTTATCTGAATTATCTGACTTCTGTAACGTGAGGCAGCTAGCAGACGGTCGGTTTAGCCAGTCTGTCTGCTTCCTGACTTGGGCCCCAGTTTGTCATGTTTCAGCTCTAAGACTATGTGCCATATTACTAGAGAGAAGAGCAGCACCATCCCGGGAGGGATGAATACCATCTCTTTTCAACAGGTCAGGTCTGCCCCAAAAACTTTTCCAATTGTCTATGAAACCTATATTATTTTGCGGACACCACTTAGACAGCCAGCCATTGAGTGATGATAATCTGCTAACTATCTCATCACTCCGACGAACAGGAAGGGGGCCAGAGCAAATTACTTCTCCTGACATTGTACTTGCGAGTTCACACACCTCTTTAATGTTAATTTTAGTGATTTCCGACTGGCGAAGTCGAACATCATTAGTGCCGACGTGAATAATAATCTTAGAGTATTTACGATTAGCATTAGCCAGCACTTTTAAATTTGCTTTGATGTCAGGTGCTCTGGCTCCCGGCAAACATGTAATAGAATCGCCAATAACTAGGGCACTTTCAACAGGATTCTCAGTGGGTGCATCACTGAGTGGGGAGAACCTGTTTGATGTTCTTATTGGAACGGAAGAGTGGTGTTTTCCGCAGCTATGCCGCCTCACAGTTACCCAAGTGCCCTGCTGCGCGGGCTCTACAGCCGGAACCGAACAATGTACAGAGTTCACTAAGCTAGTCGCATCCAAAACAGTATCTGAAACCCTTGCATTCTTACTATCCTCGATTAAAGTTTGGATGCGTGTCTCTAATTCTGAGATTCTCTCTGTCAGCCTGACTATTTCCCTACATTTATGACATGTAAATCCCTCGTCGCTGACAGAGAGAGCTATGGTGAACATGTGGCAAATGGAACAGGTAGCAATGCTGGGAGAGGATGACATGACTCACCGTGTTTGTAGACTGATCCGACTTACCACAGCTGTTTGAAGAACGCGTTAGGTCTGTTAGGTCTGATGGCAGCTGCGTCCAATGTGATACCTTTTGGCCTTCTGCACATGAGACCCTTACAGTGGTGGCTCAGGACCACGGGGTTTTCCCCGAGGGGAAATCCTTTTTGCATGATCAAAGTCACGCGGCGATGCCTTCATGCTCTGACCATGTGGAAAAATCCCTGGTTCCTGTCCCAGGGACCTGTGCTGCCACCTGATGTCACCTGATGGAGTTTGGGTTCCTTGCCGCTGTCGCCTTTTGGCTTGCTTAGTTGGGGACACTTGACATTTGACTTGACATTTGATATTCAACAGTGCTTTGATCTACCTGCATTGACACTATTCTTTAAGAGCTGCTGTGCAGCCAAATAATGTACCAGTTATCAATGTAAAGCTGCTTTGACACAATCTACATTGTAAAAAGCGCTATATAAATAAAGGTGACTTGACTTGACTTGACTTCTGGTTGTCGTGTAATGCTTACGACAGATGCTTCCCTCACGGGCTGGGGGGCGATCATGAGTGGTCGCTCAGCTCAGGGGTTATGGGAGGACCATCAGCTCTCCTGGCACATAAATCGGCTGGAGATGATGGCGGTGTTTCTAGCATTGAAACACTTCCTCCCAGACCTGAGAGACCACCATGTGTTGGTCCGCACGGACAACATGTCAGTGGTCTCATACATAAACCATCAGGGGGGTCTGCGGTCTCGCCAACTATATTACTTGGCCCGTCGGATCCTCCTGTGGTCCCTAGGGAAGCTGCTCTCGTTAAGGGCAGCTTACATCCCGGGGTATCAAAACGTGGGAGCAGACGCCCTGTCGAGGCAGGGGCCGAGGCCCGGGGAGTGGAGACTCCACCCAGAAGTGGTGGATCTCATATGGAAAAATTTCGGTCAAGCGGAAGTCGACCTATTTGCTTCGGGAGAATCAACCCAGTGTCCACTCTGGTACTCCCTAACATACCCAGCACCTCTGGGTCTGGATGCCATGGTGCAGACGTGGCCGAGGCTACGTCTGTACGCATTTCCCCCGTTCGCTCTGCTCCCGGGAGTTCTGGAGAAAGTACGCCAGGAGGGGGCCAGCCTAATACTGGTAGCCCCGTTCTGGCCAACCAGGATATGGTTCTCGGACTTAGTGTCCCTATTAGACGGCTCCCCAATGGAGCTTCCCCTCAGACAGGATCTCCTGTCGCAAGCGGGCGGCACGATAATACATCCTCGCCCAGAACTATGGAAGCTATGGGCCTGGCCTCTGAGGGGGCCAGGTTCATAGATGCTGGTCTCCCAACTGAGGTTGTGGAGACCATCCTTAACTCCAGAGCTCCCTCCACGAGGAAGCTGTATTCCTATAAATGGAATTTATTTTCTACTTGGTGTAGACGAAATAATACGGACCCTGTCCACTCTTCTATAAGCTTCGTGCTAAGATTCCTCCAAGAAAAGTTCTCGGAGGGCCTATCTCCTTCAACCTTGAAGGTTTATGTTGCGGCTATCTCAGCCTATCATGCTCCTCTGGAGGGGGATTCCTCGGTAGGACGAGACCCCCTCGTTGCACGCTTCCTCTGTGGTACACTGAGGTTGAGGCCTCCAGTGCGCACAAGGGTTCCGGCCTGGGACTTGGCCGTGGTACTGCAAGGGTTAGCCGAGGCTCCCTTCGAACCATTAGAGGAGGTTCCAGAAAAGTTCCTCACTCTGAAAACTATTTTCTTACTTGCTATCACTACTCTGAAGAGGATAGGAGACTTACAAGCACTTTCAGTTGCTCCATCTTACCTGGAATTTGCTCCAGGAATGGTGAAGGCATTCCTTCATGCTAGGCCTGGCTATGTGCCGAAGGTCCCCACTAATGTCCCAGGTCCCATTGTGCTCCAGGCCTTCTATCCTCCTCCCTTCGTGACTTCGGATCAGGAAAAACTGAATCTGCTCTGCCCAGTGAGGGCTTTGGATGCGTATGTCCACAGAGCTGCCCTGTGGCGAAAGTCAGATCAATTATTTGTCTGTTATGGGTCCCCTAAGAAAGGGGGCCCAGCATCTAAGCAGAGAATGAGCAAGTGGGTGGTCGAGGCCATCTCACTTGCATATGAAGCGGCTGGACAGCCTTCTCCATTGAATGTCCGCGCCCACTCTACCAGGGGTATGGCGGCATCAAAGGCTCTGATGTCTGGTATCTCCATTAATGATATCTGTGATGCAGCTGGATGATCATGCCAGCACACATTTATCAGGTTTTATAACCTTGATGTTGGCTCCACTCCGGGGTCTTCTATTCTGTCAAGCTAACAATGGCAAGTACTTGAAGCTACGGCACAGTTGGGATTGAGTTCCCAATGCGTTATACGCAGCGTCGACAGTTCCCACGAAAGGGAACGTCTTGGGTTACAGATGTAACAGATGTAACCCTACTTTTGATATGAAGCAAAGTCTCAGATTTCAAATGACGTCCATCCTATTATGAGATTCAAAAAATAAATACCGTTTTGGCGCTGTTTAATGTGACGTGCTCGATTGCTCCTGTCTGCCTCGCTGCTCAGATTGGTTTGCGTCTGTGACTCCGTATAGCTTTGTTTTGAATCTCTTACTTTTATTCATTGTTGCTTATTTTACTTTTTTTTTTTTTTTTTATTACCTTATATGTAATATTGCCTACCACACTAATCTGACGTCGCTAGCTTGTAATCTTTGAATCTAAATCGCTGTTACAATGCGTTTGCATTTGCAGCGCTAGCTTGTTAACTTGTTAACAGTCTCTCGCGCGCTCCTTTTTCAACGCGTTCTTCAAACAGCTGTGGTAAGTCGGATCAGTCTACAAACACGGTGAGTCATGTCATCCTCTCCCAGCATTGCTACCTGTTCCATTTGCCACATGTTCACCATAGCTCTCTCTGTCAGCGACGAGGGATTTACATGTCATAAATGTAGGGAAATAGTCAGGCTGACAGAGAGAATCTCAGAATTAGAGACACGCATCCAAACTTTAATCGAGGATAGTAAGAATGCAAGGGTTTCAGATACTGTTTTGGATGCGACTAGCTTAGTGAACTCTGTACATTGTTCGGTTCCGGCTGTAGAGCCCGCGCAGCAGGGCACTTGGGTAACTGTGAGGCGGCATAGCCGCGGAAAACACCACTCTTCCGTTCCAATAAGAACATCAAACAGGTTCTCCCCACTCAGTGATGCACCCACTGAGAATCCTGTTGAAAGTGCCCTAGTTATTGGCGATTCTATTACACGGAACGTGAAAATAGAGACACCAGCCACCATAGTCACATGTTTGCCGGGAGCCAGAGCACCTGACATCAAAGCAAATTTAAAAGTGCTGGCTAATGCTAATCGTAAATACTCTAAGATTATTATTCACGTCGGCACTAATGATGTTCGACTTCGCCAGTCGGAAATCACTAAAATTAACATTAAAGAGGTGTGTGAACTCGCAAGTACAATGTCAGGAGAAGTAATTTGCTCTGGCCCCCTTCCTGTTCGTCGGAGTGATGAGATAGTTAGCAGATTATCATCACTCAATGGCTGGCTGTCTAAGTGGTGTCCGCAAAATAATATAGGTTTCATAGACAATTGGAAAAGTTTTTGGGGCAGACCTGACCTGTTGAAAAGAGATGGTATTCATCCCTCCCGGGATGGTGCTGCTCTTCTCTCTAGTAATATGGCACATAGTCTTAGAGCTGAAACATGACAAACTGGGGCCCAAGTCAGGAAGCAGACAGACTGGCTAAACCGACCGTCTGCTAGCTGCCTCACGTTACAGAAGTCAGATAATTCAGATAACTCCCAACACATAGAAACTCTTACACCTAGATATTTTCAAATAGAGACTGTGTCTGTACCCCGAATTAGTAAAAACAAAAAACTTCCAAACCCATTTAATGGTAAAAATTTAATTGATGTTCAACAAATAAAAAATAGTGATAATAATGCTAAACAAATGATAAAACTCGGGTTGTTAAATATTAGATCCCTTTCTTCAAAATCACTTATTGTTAATGATATTATCAAAGATAATAATCTAGATGTGCTGTGTTTGACAGAAACTTGGCTAAAACCGGATGATTACATTACTTTAAATGAGTCTAGTCCTCAAGGTTATGATTATCGACACAATGCCCGTGAGAAAGGCAAAGGGGGTGGTGTTGCTGTAATCTATAGTAATACTTACAGTATTAGTCAGAAGTCTTTCAAATATAATTCCTTCGAAGTGATGGTACTTTACGTAACATTATGTAAGTTGACATTTGTGCTGGCTACTGTATACAGGCCACCAGGACACCATACAGACTTTATCAAAGAATTTGCTGACTTTCTATCGGAGTTAGTACTAGCTGCAGATAAAGTCCTTGTTGTTGGTGATTTTAATATCCATGTAGATAATAAAAAAGACGCATTAGGATTGGCATTTGCAGATATTCTAAACTCTATTGGTGTTAGACAACACGTGTCAGGACCCACTCATTGTCGTAATCATACTTTAGATCTAATATTGTCACATGGAATCGATATTGATGCTGTTGAAATTCTGCAGCAGAGCGATGACATCTCAGATCATTATCTAGTCTCGTGCATACTACATTTAGTCAAGGCGGCTAAACTGCCTCCATGCCATAAATATGGTAGAACCATCACTTCTACCACTAAAGATCGCTTTATAAATAATCTTCCTGATCAGTTTCATTGCCTTAGCATACCAGAAAGCTTAGAAGACCTCGATGTTGCAACAGAAACTATTGCCTCTGTCTTTTCCAGCACATTAGACTCAGTTGCTCCTTTGCGCTTAAAAAAGATTAAGGAAATTAATCCAATGCCATGGTACAATGAGCACACTCGGGCCCTAAAGTTAGCAGCCAGGAAAATGGAGCGCAGCTGGAAGAAAACAAAACTAGAAGTATTTCGCATTTCGTGGAGAGAGAGAATGATTGAGTACAGAAAGGCCCTAAAATCTGCTAGATCTGCCTATTTTTCAAAACTTTTAGAAGAAAATAAACACAACCCTAGGTATTTATTTGATACAGTGGCTAAATTAACAAGAAATAAAGCTTCAACTTCTGATGTTTCCAAAGAGCACAGCAGTAATGACTTTATGAACTTCTTTACTTGCAAGATTGATAATATTAGAGAAAAAATTATAACCGTGCAACCGTCTACTACAGTATCGCGTCAGATAGTGCATTGTAGTGACCCTGAGGAAAAAATTCAATTCATTTACTGCTTTAGGAGAGGAAGAATTGTCTAAACTTGTTAAATCATCAAAATCAACAACATGTATGTCAGACCCTATACCGACTAAGCTATTGAAAGAAATGCTTCCAGAGGTTATAGATCCTCTTCTTAATATCGTCAATTCATCTTTATCACTAGGACACGTACCAAAAACTTTTAAGCTGGCTATTATTAAACCTCTTATTAAAAAACCACAACTTGATCATAGAGAATTAGTCAATTACAGGCCGATCTCAAATCTCACTTTTCTGTCAAAAATACTAGAAAAGGCAGTATCATCACAACTATGTTCCTTTTTAGAAAGAAATAGTATCTGTGAGGATTTCCAGTCAGGATTTAGACCGTACCATAGTACTGAGACTGCTCTCATTAGAGTTACTAATGATTTGCTCTTATCATCAGATCGTGGTTGTATCTCTCTATTAGTGTTACTGGATCTTAGTGCTGCATTTGACACTATTGATCACAATATTCTTTTAAATAGACTCGAAAATTATGTTGGCATTAGTGGAATTGCATTGTCATGGTTCAAATCATACTTATCTGACCGTTATCAGTTTGTAGTAGTAAACGAAGAGATGTCATATCGATCACAAGTTCAATATGGAGTACCGCAAGGCTCAGTACTAGGACCGTTGCTGTTCACTCTGTACATGCTACCCTTGGGAGATATCATTAGGAAGCATGGCGTTAGTTTTCACTGTTACGCTGATGATACTCAGCTCTATATTTCTTCGCGCCCTGACGAAACTTACCAATTCACAAAATTAACGGAATGCATAGCTGATATAAAAAATTGGATGACCAGTAATTTCCTACTACTAAATTCAGAAAAAACAGAGATTCTAATTTTTGGGCCAAAAACTTCTTCATGTAATAACCTAGAATACTGTCTAACACTTGATGGCTGCTCTGTTAAGTCTTCGTCGTCAGTTAGGAACCTGGGTGTGCTCTTTGATACCAATCTTTCATTTGAAGGCCATGTTACTAGCATCTGTAAAACCGCATTCTTCCATCTTAAAAATATATCTAAACTACGACATATGCTCTCAATGAAAAATGCAGAACAGTTAGTTCATGCGTTCATGACCTCAAGGCTAGATTACTGTAACGCTGTACTGGGTGGTTGTTCTGCTCGCCTGATAAATAAACTACAGCTCGTACAAAATGCAGCAGCTAGAGTTCTTACTAGAACTAGGAAGTATGACCATATTAGCCCGGTTCTGTCAACACTGCATTGGCTTCCTGTTAAACATCGTATAGATTTTAAAATCTTGCTAATTACTTACAAAGCACTAAATGGTTTAGCTCCCCAGTACCTGAGCGAGCTCCTAATTCATTATAGTCCTTCACGTCTATTGCGATCTCAGAATTCAGGCCAGCTGATAATACCTAGAATATCAAAATCAACCGCAGGCGGTAGATCCTTCTCCTATTTGGCACCTAAACTCTGGAACAATCTTCCTAGCATTGTTCGGGAAGCAGACACACTCTGTCAGTTTAAATCTAGACTAAAAACGCATTTCTTTAACCTGGCATACACATAACACATTACCAATTTATATTTTCAAATCCGTTAAAGGATTATTAGGCTGCATAAATTAGGTCAGCCGGAACCGGGAACACTTCCTATAACACATGATGTACTCGTTACATCAGAAGAAAAATGGCATCTACGCTAATATTAGTCTTTCTGGTTATCCCGAGGTTCACCGTAGTCAACCGGATCTGGGCCGTATCCAGGTGAGACCAAGGACCTTGACACGACCACAACGCAGCCCTGAAGTATCAGCAGAGATTGAGTCAACTAGATCATCCACTGTGAGGGCCTCATCGACACGACAGCCACGACACAGTTCCTCAACAACCGTCCATACCGGCGTGATGAATACGATCCTCAATTGGATGGAACTGGAATAAATACTTTGAATGTTGCGATCCTATTGGACTTACGATGGCAACCTGAATCGTAACAAAGCACTGTTGGCCAGAGGAGAACTGGCCCCCGACTAAGCCTGGTTTCTCCCAAGGTTTTTTTCTCCATTTAAACACCTATTTGCCACTTGTCTGCCACCTGATGTCACCTGATGGAGTTTGGGTTCCTTGCCGCTGTCGCCTTTGGCTTGCTTAGTTGGGGACACTTGACATTTGACTTGACATTTGATATTCAACAGTGCTTTGATCTACCTGCATTGACACTATTCTTTAAGAGCTGCTGTGCAGCCAAATAATGTACCAGTTATCAATGTAAAGCTGCTTTGACACAATCTACATTGTAAAAAGCGCTATATAAATAAAGGTGACTTGACTTGACTTGACAGTTTCTGGAACTGTTTTACAGTGAGTGACTGGCCTAATTTCACCCCTTTCACGGTTGCGAGAATGGAACTCACACGAGCAGGGGACAGATGTGCCCGCATCGTGGTGGAGTCCCAGACTACACCTAGATAAGTGGTAGTCTGAGCCGGAGCTAGCACACTCTTTTTGGCATTGAGCCTCAGCCCAAGCCTTTTCATGTGGGACAGAACAGCATCTTGATGCTGAACTGCTAGTTGCTCTGATTGAGCTAGAATCAACCAATCGTCGATATAATTCAGTACGCGGATGCCCTGGAGTCTCAGTGGAGCCAGAGCTGCATCCACGCACTTCGTGAACGTGCGGGGTGATAATGACAGGCCGAACGAAAGAACCCTGTTTTGGTAGGCTTCACCCCCGAAAGCAAACCTGAGGAACTTCCTGTGAGAAGGATGGATGGACACATGAAACTACGCATCTTTCAGGTCTATCGCCACAAACCAGTCCTCGGACCTGATCTGTGGGATAATCTGTTTGAGTGTAAGCATCTTGAATTTTAGCTTTTGTATAGAGCGATTTAGCACACGTAAATCTATGATAGGACGTAGTCCCCCATCCTTCTTTGGAACAATGAAGTAGCGGCTGTAAAAGCCTGACAGCTTGCTGGGAGGAGGAACCCTTTCTATAGCTCCTTTTTGCAAAAGTGTCATAATCTCTCGTTCCATCACCAGAGACTGCTCGGGGGTCACCACTGTGGGAAGAACCCCGTTGAACCTGGGCAGGCGAGACCCGAACTGAATTCTGTAACCCTTTTCTATGATAAGCAGCACCCATTTCGATATATTCGGTAGAAGTTTCCATTCTGCCATAAAATCTACTAAGGGAACCAGTCTCTCGAGACTGGCCTCTGGTGTTTTTTGAGCACTTGATTCGACTCTCTGAAGTGGCACACCGGCAGAAGACAGCCGAATCAAGTGGTAACCGGCCCTCCTCGGAGGGTTGGTGGAGACTGCTGCGCCCTGACGCACACTGGGTGGCAGGGTTAGCACAACGGTCCCCTGAGGGCACCGAAGGGAAGCGGGTGCCAGATATCCTAACACCAGGCTCCCTCCGGAGGGGGCCGCCCTCATGGGTCCTGACCCACAGATGTCAGGACCGCTTTGAAGCCTTCTTGGCGATAATAACGGCCCGCAGGTCCGTTTTACCCCTCGAAGGCTTCTGCTATGTAGACCGCCCCGATCCCCAGGTTTTCTGCGGGGGAGTACGGGTGGCCACACTGATTTTTTGCTGCGCTCTGTGGTGCGCGGAGGAGCTCGTGGACGGCCGAGGCTGCTCCCGCTCAGCAGCCTCGGGGGGAATTTTTGAACGGCGGGGGAGGAACCTCTGGAACGCCGCAGATTGTTTCTTGGTCTCCTGGAACCTGTTGACAACTGATGTTACAGCGTCGCCAAACAGGCCCGCAGGAGACAGTGGCGCGTCCATAAGGGCAGTTTTGTCTTTATCCCTTATGTCCGAGAGGTTCAGCCACAAGTGCCTCTCCGTGGCCACCAAGGCTGCCATAGAACGGCCTACTGATTTGGCCGTCTCTTTGGTGGCACGGAGAGCCAGGTCTGTCGCTTTCCTAAGTTCCTGGATGCACTCGAATGTGGCCTCCCCGCTTTCATCAATCTCCCCCAGCAGGTCGGCTTGATATGCTTGCAGCAGTGACATTGTGTGTAAGCATGCTGCTGCCTGACCTGCTGCCGCATAAGCCTTGCCCACCAAGCCCGATGTTGTCTTTAGGGGCTTAGTGGGCAGCGTCGGGGTTTTTAGGGACGATGCGGACTCGGGCGAGAGATAGCTCGCGAGCGTCTCCTCTACCCGAGGCATTGCCCCATAGCCGTGCTGTTTCAGCCCCATTATATTGCTATAGATCGAAGTCTGGGGGCTGAAAACTCTATATTGGACAGGCCTTCTCCATGATCTCGACACCTCGGTGTGGAGATCGGGGAAGAAAGGCAAACCCTGACGCTGGGGTAGTGACCGGGCAGGGAGAAATCGTTCATCAAGTTTGCTTTTTGGTTTCGTTTCTGCCTTCTCTACTGGCCAATCGATCTTTAACTTATCCACAGCCCTAGTCACTACCTCCAAGAGCTCCTCATATGCAGAAGAGAGGTGAAGCGCCGGTGTCTCTCTCTGGGGGGAAGAAACCGCAGCGCGTGCTTCCACCACCAGAGGAGAGACACTGGATCTGGCAGGTGAGGGCTGAGATAAGGCTGGGCCCGTCTCAAACCCCTCTGCCAGCTCCATTTGTGAACCCCATGAATGAAGTCTGTGCTGTGCCTCGGCAGCAGCGGGACCCGATCCGCGGGGAACACCGACCAAGGCACCCTCTCTATCAAAGAGTGCCCGGCGTGATCTTAATACTCTGAGGGTGAGCTTGTCACAATGCACACAGACAGCCCCCTCGAGAGCTGCCTGTGCGTGCTCAACCCCCAGACAAACAACACACATTTCGTGTGTATCCCCAGGTGTTAAATATCTGTCACAGGGATGAACACACTTGACGAAATGTTGCTGTTTCTCCGCCATTTTTCGTGTCTTATATATATATATATGTGTTGCAACTGAAAGAAGGTTGCAGAAGGTTCCCAATGCGTTATACGCAGCGTCGACAGTTCCCACGAAAGGGAAACAGCCTTCTTCCACCTCAGAAACATTGTTAAGCTACAGAACATGTTATCTGTTTCTGATGTGGAAAAAGTAGTTCATGCATTCATGACTTCTAGACTGGATTATTGTTATGCATTACTAGGTGGTTGTCCTGCATCCTCAATAAACAAGCTACAGTTAGTTCAAAATGCAGCTGCTAGAGTTCTTACCGGTTTAAGAAAATATGATTACATACTTTACTGACTTACAAGGCCCTAAATGGTTTAGTTCCTGTGTAATTAACCAATCTTCTATTGCCCTACAATCAATCATGCTCTTTAAGGTCACAAAACATTGGACTTTTGGTAGTATACCTAGGATATCCAAGTCCACTAAAGGAGAATGTTTTCACATTTGGCTCCTAAACTGGCTGAAACAGTCTTCCTGATAATGTTTGGGGCTCAGACACACTCTCCCAGTTTAAATCTAGATTAAAGATCATTATGATCACAACTTGTAATAACTGCTTTAATGAGCTCATTGTTTCTGCCTAAAATTAATACATGATGTTAGCTAACTGCATGATTTGTAATATCTTAGAACTGTACATTTCTGACTTGAACACGTTGAGTAATTTGCGTTTGTTGCTCCGTATAGCTTTGTTTTGAATCTCTATTTTACTATTATTCCTTGTTGTTTATATTGCTAAATATAATTTAATCATCACCATATGTATATTATAACATTACAGTTTTTCTCAGTTGATTTGATACACTTCTCCAAACTCAGATCACTGCTCTCAAAACAATTAACACAGTGATCTGAGCACTTTGTAATTGTCCTAAACAGATTGTAAGTTTTCATTCATTTCATACAAATTACAAATCATAAGCATAATTTTCTCAAAACCTTGTGTACAAAATTCTCAAATGTGTTCACAGTTCACACAGCCGATCAAAATTTGAATATATCATTTGCAGCTCTTTTTGTTTATTTTACAAAAATCACAAACATTTATGTACCATTTTTTCCAAATACAACAAAGTCAGCAATTTGTCATATTCTCAATTGCACATGGAATGATTTCATTTGGCCCCAAACTGGTAAATGCTGGATTAACATACACTCATTACAGGAAATGCAATTTTTCTAATTGTTTACACAGCTATCACAATTGACAACTGCATTATCTATAAAAACTATTTTCAAACGTAACAAACATTGTTATACAAAATGAAAAAAAGGGAATAAGAATAATCATGAGAAAGGGAAAAGAAAGAGGTGTAAGAGTAAAATGTGGTGAACAGAGTTGAGAATGGGTGTAATGAGAGGCAGAGGAAGAGAACAGGTAGAAAGAAATGAGGGGAGAGGAGGAGAGAGTTTAAGAAAAAGAGAGGGCATAGGAGGAGCAGAATTGGGGAAAGGGGAGGGTGAAGAGATGGGTAAAGTGGAGGAAATTATATATAATATATATTCTTATATATTATAAGAATAAGAGGAGAATTTTTTGGGCTAGGGGGAAAACATAACCATTATTTAATCAATTTACGATAAACATGTATTTTCATTAGTGTATTTGTGTGTGTGTTTATAGCTGAATATGCTATAAAATCAATAGAGAACACACCTGTAGTTTTAAGGATTGCATTTACTTTAAATGCAGTGCTTCATTATGCAGTGAATATTGAACTGTTTCGTCAACATAAGAGTGTTTAGTGTGCTGTGTTAATTGTTTTGAGATCAATGTAGGATTATTCCTGAACGAAGCCCACCAAATTTACACAACTCCACATCCCAAAGATCAAAGAGATCCAACTCCCCCCACCGAACCATTTGTGAGCCATAAAGTTGAACCTGGGGACTAAAATGGCCGATCGAAGATGGCTCCTCCATGTCTGCTTAATTACAAATACATTTGATTGTGGTAACAGAGCAAAAGATCAAAGAGACCCTCTTTCGTTTTGTTAACTTTAAGAAAACAGATGGATCAGCAAACACCAGGACGCAAGGTGTAAATTCCCACTGTTATCAGGAAACTCGGACTTGCGACACATCTCGAGGTGAAAATCACAGCAGGCCATCACGGGAATCACCTCCAGGAAACTTAGGAACTTATCACCAGAAGTACCCTTTAACATTTCATCAGAGGCGCAATGAAGAGTTTTAAGGGGGATATGCAAGACATAATATTGGGCCCCCTTCTTCCAGATGAATGTTTATTTATTTATTTTTTTGACGTTTAATAAGATATTAACATTTACAGGTGCTGGTCATATAATTAGAATATCATCAAAAAGTTGATTTATTTCACTAATTCCATTCAAAAAGTGAAACTTGTATATTATATTCATTCATTACACACAGACTGATATATTTCAAATGTTTATTTCTTTTAATTTTGATGATTATAACTGACAACTAAGGAAAATCCCAAATTCAGTATCTCAGAAAATTAGAATATTGTGAAAAGGTTCAATATCGAAGACACCTGGTGCCACACTCTAATCAGCTAATTAACTCAAAACACCTGCAAAGGCCTTTAAATGGTCTCTCAGTCTAGTTCTGTAGGCTACACAATCATGGGGAAGACTGCTGACTTGACAGTTGTCCAAAAGACGACCATTGACACCTTGCACAAGGAGGGCAAGACACAAAAGGTCATTGCAAAAGAGGCTGGCTGTTCACAGAGCTCTGTGTCCAAGCACATTAATAGAGAGGCGAAGGGAAGGAAAAGATGTGGTAGAAAAAAGTGTACAAGCAATAGGGATAACCGCACCCTGGAGAGGATTGTGAAACAAAACCCATTCAAAAATGTGGGGGAGATTCACAAAGAGTGGACTGCAGCTGGAGTCAGTGCTTCAAGAACCACTACGCACAGATGTATGCAAGACATGGGTTTCAGCTGTCGCATTCCTTGTGTCAAGCCACTCTTGAACAACAGACAGCGTCAGAAGCGTCTTGCCTGTGCTAAAGACAAAAAGGACTGGACTGCTGCTGAGTGGTCCAAAGTTATGTTCTCTGATGAAAGTAAATTTTGCATTTCCTTTGGAAATCAGGGACCCAGAGTCTGGAGGAAGAGAGGAGAGGCACACAATCCACGTTGCTTGAGGTCCAGTGTAAAGTTTCCACAGTCAGTGATGGTTTGGGGTGCCATGTCATCTGCTGGTGTTGGTCCACTGTGTTTTCTGAGGTCCAAGGTCAACGCAGCCGTATACCAGGAAGTTTTAGAGCACTTCATGCTTCCTGCTGCTGACCAACTTTATGGAGATGCAGATTTCATTTTCCAACAGGACTTGGCACCTGCACACAGTGCCAAAGGTACCAGTACCTGGTTTAAGGACCATGGTATCCCTGTTCTTAATTGGCCAGCAAACTCGCCTGACTTAACCCCATAGAAAATCTATGGGGTATTGTGAAGAGGAATATGCGATATGCCAGACCCAACAATGCAGAAGAGCTGAAGGCCACTATCAGAGCAACCTGGGCTCTTATAACACCTGAGCAGTGCCACAGACTGATCGACTCCATGCCACGCCGCATTGCTGCAGTAATTCAGGCAAAAGGAGCCCCAACTAAGTACTGAGTGCTGTACATGCTCATACTTTTCATGTTCATACTTTTCAGTTGGCCAAGATTTCTAAAAATCCTTTCTTTGTATTGGTCTTAAGTAATATTCTAATTTTCTGAGATACTGAATTTGGGATTTTCCTTAGTTGTCAGTTATAATCATCAAAATTAAAAGAAATAAACATTTGAAATATATCAGTCTGTGTGTAATGAATGAATATAATATACAAGTTTCACTTTTTGAATGGAATTAGTGAAATAAATCAACTTTTTGATGATATTCTAATTATATGACCAGCACCTGTATATTATTTCAAGTAACATTCCCCCTCCACCCCCGAAACACGATTGTTTTAATTTGACACGTACGATCACACCGGTGTGATTAGAATGTTCAGTGCGTCACTGATAATTCAAACATGCAATAAAGTTTACTCTATTCTTCCCCCAGCCACTTAGCCTAATTTCATGTATTTCGGGGAACGACACAACACATTCATGTCCACATATTTGACAATTGGAATATATCATACAATTCATTATATAGTTAAGTTATATATTCAATATTTTGAATAAAAAGGAAAAACGAAATAAACGCGATACATATCTGTCTGCGTGGCTGCATGATGCGTCGCCAAGGAATTAAATACATTCTAATAATGTTCTAAATAAATAACGGTTGCCTCAAAAAAACTCACCCTGGTGGCTAATATATAGAGCCCATAGAATACAGAGATATCCCCAGCCAACACAACCAAATTCAGGAATAGTGATTCAAGGTTTCTCTGAAGAATAAAGTTACGTTTTTCAATTGCGGTTTTGCACCCACACAGAAGACCGCTTACAAGCTTGAGTTAGGTCTTTCGACACATATCCACGACCAACAATCATTTCCAATATTTTGTTTATTCTTATTTGTATAAGGGCCCATTTCGTAAGGGAAACTTCCTTTTAACGTCTTCATCCCGACTTTTTTTACATTTTTACTTTTGTGTTCCTGACAGGCGCTTCTTTCCATCGATCCTATTCTTTTTTATGCGGTTAACACGTCATGCGCTGTATTTTAAAGTGACGAGAGAGCGTGCTCACGTTCACTTTTTACTTTCTATAATTCACAGATTTAAATTGTATTTTACTACAATATTATTAGTTAAGTTTTCGTGTATGTAAGAAGAAAAAAAATCACACACACACAAAAAATCCAAAGTCGTGATTTGGGGCCCCCTAGCGTCCTGGGCCCAAATGCCTGGCATACTCTGCACCCCCCTAACGGTGCCCCTGCATATCATATGTATTAGGCATGTTTTGTTTGTGTTTATATAACCTGTGTAATTCTTTCTGTGTTTAAATATTGATTACAGGTAAAGTCTTAGGAAAATCTACCTCAATTACAGAAAAGTATGTACTGTTTGGTATGGATGTGATGGATGAATGTTTCCAGTATTTTGATGCAAAAATGATTTATGTAAGATGTACGACTTTTGAACTAGAAAAGTTAATTTCTCAAAGTTCTGACCAAAATCCCTAAAAGTTTAAGAACAAAGGACTGTAAGGACAGTATGCTAATTACATACAAGAACAGGAGAACTGGGCGTAGGACCGCCCAAAACCATATCTGATTGGCTAAAACACTCAGAAAGGTGGAACCAACAAACCATCCAAAACCCAATGCCACGAATTGTTCATGGCTTTTGCCTTTGCTTGTGCTTCTTCGCCTTGGCCTTTGCTGAGTCGGCGGACCGACCATCGTCCTGCCTGCAAGTGAAACCTCTTCAAGAACTCACTCAACCCCCCCTGCAAGAACCTTCGTTGAACTTCACAGAAGAAGACTCGCTCAAAGTCTTTTAGTTCCAGCAACTCCTCGAGACGCCGAGAGAAATCTACGCAGCAACGCGTAACCCTGCAACCACTCACGAAGATTCCATATCTTGCAAAGCCAACTTTTTCCCACAGAACGCCGTCCCTCAGAATTCTTGACCGACTCCAGCCAAGCAACATTGTAAAGATTCCTTCAACTCCATCACGAAGGGAACACACGCTTACAGGAGCATCCAAACGCAAGTAACACAGGTCTTCTAATTTTACTGAGCTGGTGCAATTTTTATTAAGCAAATGAAACTATGGTTGAATTGCTAGTATATTAATTCTCTCAGGTTACGGTCAAAGAATATTGTTAAAGCTAGACAATTGGGTACTCCATTCACATCCTGATAACAATCTCACAATTTCCCTGTAACTGCATGTATGAATGAATGTGTATGTGTGTGTGTGTGTGTGTGTGTGGGGGGGGGGGGGGTCGGTCGTTAGATTAGTTTGTGTGTATTAGATTAGTTAATTCGTTTTTTATTCACTGTAATTTAATTACCTTTGAGTTATAATTGATCGAGTTAATTCTTACATCAACTACATTCATTTATTTTATTGTCATTTATTTAATCAGGTAAAAAAATCTTTCTCTTTTTCAGAAGTGAACTGGCCAAGATAAGCAGCCACAGAGGTTCTCGCAATATTACAATTACAATACATTCATTTGAAGAAATGTATCAAATTGATTGAGAAAAATTGTAATCTGATATTGCTAGCTTTTAATCTAAATCGCTATCACTAGCACAACGTGTTAGCAATTTGCTAGCTTTTTAACTTGTCATTCGTGCTTGCCGTCTCCCTTGTCTCTCTCGCTCCATCTTTTATGAGTCCATCAAACAACTGTGGTAAGTCAGAATCAGTCAACAAACACGGTGAGTAATGGCATTTTCTCCTTTTATTGTCGCTTGCCACGTTTAGCGTACCCTTCTCTGTTAGTAGTGAGGGTTTCATGTGATAAATGCAGGGAAACAGTCACATTGTTCACACCCATACATTGTTTGGTTCCGGTTGTAGAGCCCCCGCAGCAGGGCAACTGGGTGACTGTGAGACGGCATAGTCGCAGGACAAAACACCACTGTTCCGTTCTGATCAAAACATTAAACAGGTTCTCCCCACTCAGTGACGCACCCACTGAGAATCCTGTTGAAAGTGCCCTAGTTATTCTATTGTATGGAAAATGGAGACACCAACCACCATAGTCACATGTTTGCCGGGAGCCAGAGTGCCTGACATCAAAGGAAATTTAAAAGTTCTGGCTAATGCTAATCGTAAATAATCTAAGATTATTATTCATGTCGGCACTAATGATGTTCGACTTCGCCAGTCAGAGATAACTAAAATAACACTGAAGAGGTGTGTGAACTCGCAAGTACAATGTCAGACACTGTAATATGTCCTGCCCCCTCCCTGTTCGCCGGGGTGATGAGATATACTATATTGCCAAAAGTTTTGGGACGCCTGCCTTTACGTGCACGTGAACTTTATTGACATCCCATTCTTAATCCGTAGGGTTTAATATGGAGTTGGCCCACCCTTTGCAGCTATAACAGCCTCAACTCTTCTGGGAAGGCTTTCCACCAGGTTTAGGAGTGTGTTTATGGGAATTTTTGACCATTCTTCTAGAAGCGCTTTTGTGAGGTCAGGCACTGATGTTGGACGAGAAGGCCTGGCTCGTAGTCTCCGCTCTAATTCATCCCAAAGGTGTTCTATCGGGTTGAGGTCAGGACTCTGTGCAGGCCAGTCAAGTTCCTCCACACCAAACTCGCTCATCCATGTCTTTATGGACCTTGCTTTGTGCACTGGTGCGCAGTCATGATGGAACAGGAAACTGTTGTTATGATACCTCTAGCAGTTGACCATGGAATATTTAGTAGTGAGGAAATTTCATGAATGGACTTATTGCACAGGTGGCAACCTATCACAGTACCACGCTTGAATTCACTGAGCTCCTGAGAGCGACCCATTCTTTCACAAATGTTTGTAGAAGCAGTCTGCATGCCTAGGTGCTTGATTTTATACACCTGAATTCAGTGCTTTGGAGGGGTGTCCCAATACTTTTGGCAATATAGTGTACATAACAGACTGTCATCACTCAATGACTTGATGTTGAAGAGGTGTCCGCAGAATAATATAGGGTTCATAGACAATTTTGGGGCAGACCTGATCTGTTGAAAAGAGATGGCCTTCATCCTTCCTGGGGTGGTACCACTCTTCTCTCTAGTAATATGGCACATAGTCGTAGACTACGTTCAGACTGCAGGTAAATGTGGCCCAAATGCAATTTTTTTGCTCACATGTGACTCAGATCTGTTTTTCTTATGACAATGTGAACAGCAAAAACCACATGGAATCTGATCTTCTCAATTCCCATTTGTGCCACTTCCATATGTGGTACAGGTCAGAAGTTTTGCAATGGACATATCAGAATTCATGCAACTTTTAAGTCACTTGATTTCGTCACAATTCTGCACTCATGGAAGTAACTTCAAAGATTTTACATACACAAAGTTATCAAGACAGTTGCGAAAGGTTGTTCAGTAGAAGAACAGTGATATGTCATAACTCATAAGTATTTTACAGTGACAGTCATACAAGCAAAACATGAGGGCTCGTATCACAAGTGTTTAAAAACTGCTCTTTTATCGCTTCCTCGTCTTTGATTTTAATATCGCCTGCACTTAAATTTGCTGGCTTCAGCGGCAGATCATAATATAAATAAATGCATAATCACTTACTTTAATGTCCTCCGTGTTTACTTCTGTATGACAGCATGCAGTGTGACGTCTTTTCATCGTTCTTTTGAGCATACAGGTCAGTTCAGGACCATGATCTGTTCACAATGGAATCTGATATTGGCCACATTTAACACAACAATGTGAACAGCTATACAAAAAAATCAGAATTGAGCACTAAGGCTTGAAGTGTGAATGATAACTATAACAATAACTATATTAGCGTCCACACCAACGAACGATAACGGTCTTTTTATTCTAAGGGTGTTTTCACACTTGGGTCCTCTTTAAAAGAACCAAACTCAGACCCCTTTAAGTGGACCAAGAGGTGAACCCAGTGAAAAAGGACCCAGTTCCCATTCAGTCGGTCACGTTCGACGTACGTCGGACAGACCGACGAATAGGAATCTCGCTAGAGAGGCCAATCTACTTCGAGTGTAACTACAACGAGCCAATGCACATTGGCATGCAATCATATGCATCAGCTGCTCGCCTCGCAGCGCGGGTATAAATGAGCAGCAGGTGCGTTGCATCTTCAGCTTTTCGCTTCGGAGCCGAACCTTTTTGGGTGTCTACGGAGTGTGTAATTAAAAGAACGAGCCTTTGAAACTGCTCTTTGTTGGTGCAGGCGGACAGCACTGCAGCGGGGTCGATCTCTCTCTTTTTTTTTGTTTTGTTTGCCTTCGTTGTGCAGCATTTCCTGAAGAGCCGTTCTCACGGCTGGTAAACGGTGCGCTGTTGAGCGCTGAAAGGCTGTTTTGACAGCTGGTAAGAGAGCGGCTTCAAGGAGAGAGTGCACACGACAGGCTGCACTTTCCCTGTCTGTGCTGCAGCGGCCATTCCCCTGCGTGCTTCAGCACTTAAAGGAGCAGTCCCTAAAAGAGCTTACACAAGTAGATTCGCGTCTTTTTAAAGATGTCGTTCTACTTGTGTGTTTCTGGATGCGGTCGTTATCTGTCACCGCGGGATGGTCACCAACGCTGTATCACGTGCCTGGGCTTAAAGCACGCTGAGGCAGCGTTTGTGGACGAGTCATGTACCCATTGTGGGAAGATGACCGTCTCGGAGTTGCGATCTAGACTCCAGTTCCTGCAAAGGGGCGGAGTCCCGGTGCCGCTGCCTCGTTCCAATCCTCCTCAGAGGGTTGCTTCGGGCAGCGGTGCTGGTGATCTGAGGATCACGGTGAGCGCGCTTCCTTCGGGGAACCAACCCCCTAGGAACCCTCATCCCTCCTGCACTCCGCAGCCAGTAGAGCTGCCGGGGGAACGTGGTGGACCACCCCAGAGGTGTGTACCATCCGTATCCTTCGGAGCTCCCCAAGATGATAGAATGTCGATCGCTGCATCGGAGGGTGAGCCTGATATTTCGGGGGATGATGATTCGGCGCAGCTGCCTCCTTCGGGGGTGACAACTGTGCCCGATTCGGACCCGGAAATGATGGCTATGCTTTCCCGGGCCGCCAACAGGGTTGGGCTCGTGTGGAATCCTCCACCGTGTCCCGAACCCTCGAGGTTGGATGATTGGTTTCTCGGGGTGGCCAGGGCTGGTTCTCAGCCCCCCACCCCAGTTCCTTTCTTCCCGGAGGTGCATGAAGAGCTCACTGGCACATGGACGGCACCTTTTACTGCCCGAAACCGTGTCTGTGGGTCCTCCTCCCTCACCACCCTTGATGGCGGGGCGGCTAAGGGTTATACGCGCATACCCCCTGTGGAACGGGCCGTTGCTATGCAACTGTGCCCTAACTCCACCTGGCGGGGGGAGCCGTCTCTCCCTTCCCGGGCCTGTAAGTACTCGTCGGATCTTACCGGCAAGGCTTATCAGGCCTGTGGGGAAGCCGCCTCTGCCCTGCACGCTATGGCGTTGCTGCAGGTCCATCAGGCCAAGGCACTGAAGGACCTGCACGAGGGTGGTCATGATCCACAAGTTCTCCAGGAACTTCGTGCCGCGACGGACCTCGCGCTTCATGCGACGAAGGTTACGGCGCGGTCAGTGGGTCGTGCGATGTCCACATTAGTGGTCCAGGAGCGCCATCTCTGGCTGTGTCTCGCGGACATGAGGGATACCGACAAGGTCAGGTTTCTTAATTCCCCCGTGTCCCAGACCGGCCTCTTCGGCGACGCGGTCGAGAACTTTGCCCAGCAGTTCTCGGCTGTACAGAAGCAGTCTGAGGCCATCAGTCACATCCTGCCGAGGCGGTCTGCTGCTGCACCTCCACCGCCCGCAGCACCTCAGGCTGCTCGTCGCCGAGGGCGCCCTCCCTCGGCCGCCCCCGCTCCCGCGCCCCAGCAGCAGCCCTCATCTAAGCGGCGCCGTGGAGCCGGTCGCGGTCAGGGTGCCCAGCCCGTCCAGCCCGCCCCCAAGAGGAAGGGTGGCAAGGCCAAGTCCAAGAGGCCCTAGGACGGGCGACCCGGAGATGGATGGGACTGCTCTTCGGGAGATGGTGACCGCACCACTCCTTCCCCCGGAGGAGGGCCGGGTGGAGAATCTTTTGTTCCCTTTTGTTTCTGTTCCGCCGCTGGCCCTACAGCCAGCGGTACCCAAATTCTCAACAAAAGAGCAGTTTCCTTCATCTCCGGGTCCGAAGAGGGCGCGGAGAGCAGTGGGAGAGCAAGAACCTCACCACTCTCATCCCCCTCTTCTGTCGCCAGCGGACAGCAGCGAGCAGCGGGCAACCAAAGCCTCGACTGCTCCCTCTGTCCATCCGTGGAACCAGGTAAGTGTTGCACACCACACTGTGACGCCGCTTCGGGCCGCCTCGCAAAGAGAGCCCCCCGGGCAGCGTCCCTGTGTTCCACCTCGCTGCCCCACTGCGGGTACGCCTGCGGTCCCTTTGGTTCCGCTTGTACGGTCTCTGGGAGCCTGGTTAGCGCTCCCCAGTCCGTCTCGCTGGCTCATTCGGACCGTCAGGCTCGGCTATGCGATTCAGTTCGCCCGGCGTCCCCCCAAGTTCAGGGGCGTCCACTTCACTGTAGTGAAAGCTGTCGATGCCCCTGTCTTGCGTGCGGAGATCGCGGTCCTACTGGCGAAGGACGCGATAGAGCCGGTCCCTCCAGCCGATATGAGGTCAGGGTTCTACAGTCCCTACTTCATTGTACCCAAAAAGAGCGGTGGGTTACGGCCTATCCTGGACTCATGCGAGTTTTGAATCGGAGCCTTCACAAGCTACACGCTTCAAAATGCTCACGCAGAAACGCATTTTCGAGTGCATCCGTCCCCAGGATTGGTTTGCAGCGCATCGACCTGAAGGACGCGTACTTTCATGTCTCTCCGATTCTTCCGGCGACACAGGCCATTCCTCATGCGTTTTGCGTTCGAAGGTCGAGCATATCAGTACAGAGTCCTACCCTTCGGGAGCTGGCCTCTGTCTCCCCGCGTCTTCACGAAAGTCGTGGAGGGAGCCCTTGTTCCCATGAGAGAACAGGGTGTTCGCAT
>CM077446.1:22725569-22823361 GCA_039654765.1 Mylopharyngodon piceus | reverse complement strand
GCATGCAAGGTCAAAAAAACACTTTCGTTTTCTCATAATATACATTTAATTTAACCTCAGTTCCTGAATGATACGTAAACAATTCGTTTGAAGCAGTTCAAACAATCAGTCTCTCTAAACCCCTCCTTTCCGTGAGCTTACACTGCTCTGATTGGTCAGATGGCCCAATCCTTTGTGACTGGTCTACTGTGCGCACCGCGTGCCCATTGCCATAACTGAATGACAGCTATAAATTCGCAAGACATACAATGTATCGACAGAAAAGATCATTGATTTTACCGTATCAATTCGAGCCCAAGTCCGACGATGAAACGTCTGAAGTAGTCGATCAACCAGAAACTGATTCGTAATCACGACTAGAGTAGGACGTTTATCTATATGGTAAGCGTCACCCTAGTTTGCATTATTTATAAGACGTGATAGCAGCGTCACTGTTTGTACTTTATGTAGGTGCACTTGTGGGAACTGTATCAGAATGCCAAGCGAAGCTGAAAACCTCTAATAAGATATACATTTAGGCCAGATGTGTACACAGACTTTTTCGTCATAACTATTAACAATGTAAAAAAAAATTTGGCGATATCATTGTTTGACATTACAATGGGTGTTTACTGTTTACAGAGAGAATACTTCAACTAGTTAGCGTGGACTGGCATCAGGGTTTTTCCTGGCTCAAAATGAGGTGGAGGTGGTAAAATCCTGATCACGGCAGAAAAAAACACTTTTTACAAGCACATATTTTAGGTATTTTAATATTAAGGGAATAAGATTTGTATTTTGAGAGTACTATCATATATACCAGGGGTGGCGAACCCGCAGCTCGTGAGCCGCGTGCGGCTCTTTGACTGCTCTTTTGCGGCTCTTCAGTCTCCACATGTTCTGAGTTTACAATCGCAATTCATTTTTAAAATTTCAAAAATTAATTTTAAAATAAATAGGAATGAATTTAAATGTATTTTCTGAATCTAATTTGATTTTTTAAAAATATATTATTTTTTACAGAACTTCTCGCGCGATTTAACGTGTCTAGCCTATTGACTGAAAGAAGCTGCTTACGCTGCCTGATTGACGTGAAGTAGGCTACGTTAGTAGGAATCATCATGGCAGAATCAAAAAAGCGAACAGCTAAGCGCAAATATGAAGATGAGCACAGAACATTTCTATCTGAATAGGAGGATTTATATTTTTTTGTTGAACAAAATGGAAAACCATTCTGCTTGATATGCCAGACTACGTTGTCACATTTTAAGGCTTCAAATCTTGTGCACCATTTCACATCACTCCATCCTACGGTGGCCCAGGAATTTCCCAAAGGCAGTGAACTTCGCAAGCACAAGGTAAACACTTTGAAACGTCAGTCAGAGAAGCAAAGTCAGCTTTTTCGGGAATTTACCAAGCATTCAGAGACAGTGACATTAGCGTCATATCAGCTAGCATGGAACATTGCTTGTGCAAAAAAACCATACCGTGAGGGGAAGTTTGTTAAAAAGTGCCTCAGTGATGTTGTTGCTATTCTTTGTCCCGAAAATGAACACTTGAAACGTTCAGTAAAGGACCTTCAGCTGTCACGGCACACTGTTGAAGAGAGAATATCGGACATTAACAACTCGGTTGAAACACATTTATATTCAGATCTTCAGAAGTGCCGGTATTTCAGCATTGCTTTGGATGAGTCTTGCGATGTTCAAGATAAGCCACAGTTGACAATATTTGTACGATTTATGTCAGAAGACTGCACAATTAAGGAAGAACTGCTTGACATTGTGCCACTGAAAGACAGAACCCGTGGCATCGACTTGAAAGAGACAATGATGGCTGTTGTTGAGAAAGCAGATCTGCAGTTATCAAAACTATCAGCAATAGCCACTGACGGAGCTCCAGCCATGTTGGGGTCTGGGAAAGGCCTTGTAGGGCTGTGTAAAGCTGATAACCATTTTCCTGAATTTTGGACGTTTCACTGTATTATCCACCAAGAGCACTTGGTGTCTAAAAAGCTGAACTCATTGCTGAGCTTGATGAAGATCTTCCATCTGATCTGCTTCTTCACTGCGCTGTGAGATGGCTTTCAAAAGGTAATGTGCTTTCTCGGTTTTTTTTTTTTTTTGAGCTTTTAAATCCAGTGAAGCTGTTCCTCGCAGAGAAACAGAAGGACATCCTGAGCAATGTGATCCCCAGTGGATTTCAGATTTGGCTTTTTTGGTCGACTTAATGCATTATCTGAATGGCCTGAATGTGGATCTGCAAGGGAAGTTAAAGATGGTGCCTGACCTGGAGCAGAGTGTTTTCACATTTATCAACAAACTCAAGCTGTTCAAGATGCATCTACAAAAGAGAGAGTTAACACATTTTCCATCCTTGTTGAAGGCAAGTGGACAAGCAGCAGAGGTTGTAAACGGGAGTACTGCACGGTATGCAACACTGCTTGAAAATCTTGAACAGAGTTTTGAGGACAGATTCTCCAGCCTATGCCAAAAAAGACCACAGATTGCATTTCTCATTAACCCATTCACTGCTGAATCAGACTGTTTAAAAGCCCCTTTAGTGGAAGATGAAGCAGCATCTCAGCTTGAAATGATTGAACTTTCTGAGGATGCCAGACTTAAAAGTGTTCTGAGGGAAGGAACCGTGGAGTTTTGGAAGATTGTGCCGATTGAGAGATATCCCAATGTCAAACAGACTGCACTCAAACTATTGTCAATGTTTGGGTCAACTTACATTTGTGAATCACTTTTTTCAACACTGAAACAAGTGAAATCAAAGCATCGCTCTGTCCTGACTGACACACATGTAAGAGAGTTACTACGAGTAGCCACAACTGAATACAAGCCAGACTTAACAAAGATTGTGGAAAGTGCCAGGTGTCCCACTGTGTCAAGTAAAAAGAGGTAGGCTGATACAAACATTCAAATCCATGAAAACTATTGTGTGTTATGTAATTACTAATTGTAATAAGTAGTAAATTGTAATAGTAATAAGTCATTGTGAGACACATCTGTTGTGTGGCTCTTCGCAGTGAAGGTTTTTTTTTTGTTTTGTTTTTTTGTTTTTTTTGGCTCATCATGCTGAAAAGGTTCGCCACCCCTGATATATACAGTGTTTGTTGGTTTGCTGGGTGTTAACATCACCCAGATCCGCTGTTAAAAATAAATCGTCCACCTGCCAACTTCCCAAACCTACGATATTCTCTGATTTATATATCTGCAACTGATCATCTCAAAATAATTATTCAAATTCTCAGTGTTAAGCATGATGATATAATTAAGTAGGCTGCTTTTAAATAAATATTTAAAATAAAAGTTCTTCTTTGTCAAAATTACATTTCCTTAATAGCCTGTAAACACAGGTTTTACTCCCTTCAAACTTAAATTGTCACTGTTTCATTACATCATTGCTGAAAAAAAAAGTTTTTAAGTTAAGCAATATCTCATGGGGGTTTTTCCTTTGTGTTTTATATAATTACCACTAGGAGGTGCTCTAGGCTTTCCTTGATTGGTTTTCCCTGAATAGAAATATGTTGTCGTTGAAAACGAAAGTAAAAAAGTGACGCACATTCCTTGCGTTTTGCCAAATGTTTTGCTCTGTATGGTGAAGGGACCTATGTACCGGGGACTCAGCTTGCGGCAGGGCAGCCAGAGACGGATGTCCCGCGTTGAGAGCCACACCTTCTGGCCAGGTTGGTACTGAGGAGTGGGGCCCCTTCTGGCGTCGGCGTGTCTCTTGTGTATCTGGACTGCCTGCTGGAGATGGACATGAGCCGAGTCCCACACTCTCTCGCTCTGCTGGAACCAGTGGTTGACAGCTGGAACCTCAGAGGGCTCACCCGACCAGGGGAAGAGTGGTGGTTGGTAGCCCAGGACACATTGGAACGGGGTGAGCCCGGTGGTGGTCTGCCGAAGGGAGTTTTGGGCATACTCCGCCCAGGGTAGGAACTGGCTCCAGCTGTCCTGGTTCCGGTAGCAGTAAACTCTCAGGTATCTCCCGATCTCCTGGATCTTGCGCTCAGTCTGGCCGTTGGTCTGTGGGTGGTAACCGGATGACAGGCTGATGGACACTCCTAGGAGTTTGAAGAAGGCTTGCCACACTCCAGATATGAACTGAGGTCCACGGTCGGAAACTATGTCTTCGGGAATGCCGAAATGACGAAAGACATTATGGAACAATGCTTCGGTGGCTTCAAATGCAGTGGGAAGGCCTTTGAGGGGTATGAGTTTGCAAGCCTTGGAGAATCGATCCACTATTACCAGTATACAGGTGAAGCCGTTGGAGGGTGGTAGGTCTGTCATGAAGTTGATGCCCAGATGTGTCCACGGTCTACGGGGTATGGGTAAAGGCACTAGTTTTCCCTCGGGAAGCCTCCTAGGAGTGTCGGCAACGGCACAGACTGAGCATCCCCTGATGTAGCGGGAGACTTCCTGAGACATGGAGGACCACCAGTAGTGTTGCCGCAGGAGCGAGAGGGTACGTGCCTGGGTGTCCAGAGCCCGGAGAGCTGTGTGCTAAGTCCATGAGGGGCTGACGGTGGACCGGTGGAACGTAGAGAAGCCCCTCAGGACCTCCCGGCGGAGCTGGTTCGGAGCGGTTAGCTTGGGAGATGCGTTGATTGATGGACCACAGGATAGGGCTGACGAACATGGCTGGAGGGAGGACAGGTTCAGGATCGGGATTGTCTGGATCAGGTTGATACAGCCGGGATAAGGCATCGGCTTTGCAGTTTTTGGTTCCCGGACGGTAGGAGGCCGTGAAGTTGAATCTAGTGAAGAAGAGGGCCCAGCGGGCTTGACGAGGGTTCAACCGTTTGGCGTCACGCAGATATTCCATGTTACGATGATCGGTGATCACCTCAAACTGATGTTTCGCTCCCTCCAGCCAGTGTCTCCACTCCTCCAAAGCTAACTTGATGGCGAGAAGTTCTCTGTTCCCGATGTCATAATTTTGCTCCACCGGGGATAGCTTCTTGGAGAAGAAGGCACATGGATGGAGTCGTGGTGGGTCACCCTGCCGCTGTGATAACACCGCCCCGACCCCGGTGGAGGATGCGTCAACTTCGACGATGAACGGAAGATCAGGGTTTGGATGGACCAGGATCGGAGTGATGAGGAAGGCTTCTTGGAGCTGGTGGAAAGCTTCTCGGGCAGATGGAGTCCAGGACAGAGACTTGGGCCGGCCTTTGATGAGCGAGGTGAGGGGTGCACTGAGGAGACTGTAGTTATGGATGAAGCAATGGTAGAAATTCACAAACCTCAGGAAACATTGTAGCTCCTTGACGGTTGTGGGTAATGGCCAGTTGCGGATGGTTTCCACCTTCCTCTGGTCCATCTGGATGCCGTGTTGGTCTATGACGTAGCCCAGGAAGTGTACGGAGGTGGTATGGAACTTGCACTTCTCCAGCTTGAGGTATAGATGGTGTTGGCGGAGCTTCTCCAGGACCTGAGAGACGTGTTGGCGATGTTCGGCCAGGTTCTGGGAATAAATGAGAATGTCGTCAATGTAGACCACCATGAACCGGTTGAGGAACTCCCGGAACACCTCATTCATGTAGTTCTGGAACACGGAGGGAGAGTTGGACAGGCCATACGGCATGACCCGGTATTTATAGTGTCCAGATGGTGTAATGAAGGCAGTTTTCCACTCATCCCCCTGGCGTATACGAATGAGGTTCAGGAGTTCAGGTGAGTTCCCGGAAGTGAGTGAAGAAAGAGTTGATGGAGGCTGTCACTGGAGCATTGGATTCCCAGAGGGGTTGAGCCCACTGTAGCGCTCGTCCGGCGAGTAGAGAAATGACGAACGCCACCCGGGATCATTCGGTGGTGAACAGCTGAGACTGGGCTTCCAGGTAGAGGGAGCATTGTAGAAGAAACCCACTGCAATCCTCCGCCGCGCCGGTGAATGTCGCTGGTTGGGCCATGGGACTGACAGAGGCAGCTGGAGAAGAAGCAGCGGGTGCTGGGTGCTGGAGTGCAAGGCGAATGGCGTGCAGGAGATCAGCAGGGACTGCGGGTGCAGTGCTTGTGGCAGGCTGGTGGAGTGAGGATCGCACTGCGTCGACCAAGGTGGCGAACGGGTCCGCAGTACAATCCCCGCCTGTGTCCGAGGTGCTCTGCATGTGGTCTTGTCTTTTGTCAGGACACAGACGAAGGCAGAGGAGTGAGTGAACACAGATGTTTATCGAAACAGAGGCACGAACACAGGTAATGGAGATTGCAGGTGAGTAGTGTAGGATTATTCCTGAACGAAGCCCACTAAATGACCAAAAACTCCAACATTCCAAAGATCAAAGAGAATCAACCCATTCCCCCACCGAGCCATTCATGAGCCATAAAATTGCGGAAAGATCCTGTTCTCCAATTTCTGCCATTTGGAGACCATTGATTGTAGAGACAGATCAAAAAAGACTCCCTCTCACTTTGTTGACTTTAAGAAAACAGATAGATGGATCAGCAAACACCAGGACACAAGGTGTAAATTCCCACTGTTATCAGGAAACTTGGACCTGCGACACATCTCGAGGTGAAAGTCACAGCAGGCCACTACGGGAATCACTTACAGGAAACATTCCCTCTGCCCAACTTTGCATTTCAAAAGACATTCCAAAGTTCCCCTGGCAGACAAGGAAGCCACTCTCTTTGTTTTAAACAGAATCAATTTAAGAAATACTGCCAAAGATATGAACGTATCACAAGAAGTAGCCTCTAACATATCATATGTATTAAGAATGTTTTATTTTGTTCATGGAACCTGTGTAATTCTTTCTGTGTGTTTTAAATATTGATTACAGGTAAATTTGAAGAAAATCTACCTCAATTACAGAAAATATGTACTGTTTGGTATGGTTGTGATGGATGAATGCTTTCCAGTATTTTGATGCAAAATTGATTTATGTAAGATGTACAACTTTTGAACCAGCAAAGTTAACTTCTCAAAGTCTGACCAAAATTCCTAAAAGTTTGAGAACAAAGAACTGTAAAGACATTATGCTAATTACATACAAGAACAGGAGAACTGGGCCAAAACAGGACCTGATTGGCTAAAACACTCGGAAAGGCGGAACCAACAAACTGTTCAAAATCCAATACCGCGCGTTGTGTTTTGGCTTTTGCTTTCGATTGTGCTCCTTCGTCTTAGCCTTCGCTGAGTCGTCGTGGACCGACCATCGTCCTGATTGCACGATAAACCTCTTCAAGAACTCACTCAAACCCCTGCAAGAACCTTCGTTGAACTTCGCAGACGGGGACTCGCTCAAAGTCCTTTGTTTCCAACAACTCTTCAAGACGCAGAGAGACACCCACGCAACAACGCGTAAACCCTGCAACTATTCAACGAAGACTCCATTTTCTGCAAAGCCAACTATTTCCCCACGGGACGTCGTCCTTCCGAACTCTTGACCGAGCAACGCCGCTTCCTTCAACTCCGTCATGAAGGAACACGCGCTTACAGGAGCAGCCAACGCAAGTAAACAGAGGTCTCCTAATTTTGCTGAGCTGGTGCAATTTTATTAAGCAAATGAAACTATGGTTGAATTGCTAGTGTATTAATTCCCTCAGGTTACGGTCAAAGAAACTTGTTAAAACTAGACAATTGGGGAATCCATTCACCTCCAGATAACAATCTCATTATTTCCCTGTAACTGAATGAATGTGTGTGTGTGTGTGTGTGTGTGTGTTTCGTTAGATTAGTTTGTGCGTAATAGATTAGTTCAATAAAGTCTTCTTTGATTTTTCACGCATACAAGTGTCTTGTGCTGTGGTTGCCAAATTGCTGCCTTAAACTAAAGATTGTGCTACCTTGCTCATAATCATAATCATAACAAAATATTATTACCGTTGGCCACGGGATAATATTTTGTCCACATTTGGTAAAATACTTTAAGCTCAATTTTTCGGTGGACGAATAATTGATAAAGTGTTAAATATTAATTCTGAATCATTTACAGTTCGGTTCTTATTCACTGTAATTTAATTACACTTTTGATAATTGATCGGGTTAATTCTTACAGTAGATGAACAAGCACTTTAAAACAGTCACTTAGCTGATAGTAATGAGAGTTCTTATTTGCAGATTGGGAATATAACGTGGAGCAGACGACTGGAGACAGAAGACGATGGGAAGAAGACACTGGAAGACGCTGGTAAGTAGAGGGTACGTAGTCCATGTAAATCTGACGAGACCAGACACTGAGTGCAGGGAGTGAGTGTCTTTTAAGTGTTACTGGTGATGAGGTGCAGGTGATCAGAACTCAGGGGATTGTGAACGAGTGGGTGGAGCGTGGAGATCTGGTGACGATGTGTTGGATGGTGCTGGCTGTGACTCTGTGACATGGGGATGGGTGGAATGGTTCAAGAATAGACAGGCCGGGAAGCTGCACTGGAACCGTGGTAAAGGGGTATCTGAGCATGCGACTGCCTGTCTGAGTTTTGTCAACACTCGACAGCCGGAGTCGGCCGCCCCGTAATTCTCTATGCAGGAAAAACCCTGTTAACATCCTATCAGAGGTTGGTAGAGTATCCAAAAACTGTACTCAAGTAAAAGTACAAGTACTTATAGAAATATTTACTCGAAGTAAAATTGAAAGTAATAATCTTAATAGTTACTTGAGTAAGAGTAAAAAATTATCCAATGAAAAAACTACTGAAGTATAGCTAGTTACTAGTTACTTTGTAATTTTTTTTTTATATATATATATATATATATATATATATATATATATATATATACATATATATATATATATATACATATATATATCTGTGTGTGTGTGTGTATGTATGTGTATATATATATACAGGTGCTGGTCATATAATTAGAATATCATCAAAAAGTTAATTTATTTCACTAATTCCATTCAAAAAGTGAAACTTGTATATTATATTTCAAATGTTTATTTCTTTTAATTTTGATGATTATAACTGACAACTAAGGAAAATCCCAAATTCAGTATCTCAGAAAATTAGAATATTGTGAAAAGGTTCAATATTGAAGACACCTGGTGCCACACTCTAATCAGCTAATTAACTCAAAACACCTGCAAAGGCCTTTAAATGGTCTCTCAGTCTAGTTCTGTAGGCTACACAATCATGGGGAAGACTGCTGACTTGACAGTTGTCCAAAAGACGACCATTGACACCTTGCACAAGGAGGGCAAGACACAAAAGGTCATTGCAAAAGAGGCTGGCTGTTCACAGAGCTCTGTGTCCAAGCACATTTATAGAGAGGCGAAGGGTAGGAAAAGATGTGGTAGAAAAAAGTGTACAAGCAATAGGGATAACCGCACCCTGGAGAGGATTGTGAAACAAAACCCATTCAAAAATGTGGGGGAGATTCACAAAGAGTGGACTGCCGCTGGAGTCAGTGCTTCAAGAACCACTACGCACAGACGTATGCAAGACATGGGTTTCAGCTGTCGCATTCCTTGTGTCAAGCCACTCTTGAATAACAGACAGCGTCAGAAGCGTCTCGCCTGGGCTGAAGACAAAAAGGACTGGACTGCTGCTGAGTGGTCCAAAGTTATGTTCTCTGATGAAAGTAAATTTTGCATTCTCTTTGGAAATCAGGGTCCCAGAGTCTGGAGGAAGAGAGGAGAGGCACACAATCCACGTTGCTTGAGGTCCAGTGTAAAGTTTCCACAGTCAGTGATTGTTTGGGGTGCCATGTCATCTGCTGGTGTTGGTCCACTGTGTTTTCTGAGGTCCAAGGTCAACGCAGCCGTATACCAGGAAGTTTTAGAGCACTTCATGCTTCCTGCTGCTGACCAACTTTATGGAGATGCAGATTTCATTTTCCAACAGGACTTGGCACCTGCACACAGTGCCAAAGCTACCAGTACCTGGTTTAAGGACCATGGTATCCCTGTTCTTAATTGGCCAGCAAACTCGCCTGACCTTAACCCCATAGAAAATCTATGGGGTATTGTGAAGAGGAAGATGCGATATGCCAGACCCAACAATGCAGAAGAGCTGAAGGCCACTACCAGAGCAACCTGGGCTCTTATAACACCTGAGCAGTGCCACAGACTGATCGACTCCATGCCACGCCGCATTGCTGCAGTAATTCAGGCAAAAGGAGCCCCAACTAAGTATTGAGTGCTGTACAATGCTCATACTTTTCATGTTCATACTTTTCAGTTGGCCAAGATTTCTAAAAATCCTTTCTTTGTATTGGTCTTAAGTAATATTCTAATTTGGGATTTTCCTTAGTTGTCAGTTATAATCATCAAAATTAAAAGAAATAAACATTTGAAATATATCAGTCTGTGTGTAATGAATGAATATAATATACAAGTTTCACTTTTTGAATGGAATTAGTGAAATAAATTAACTTTTTGATGATATTCTAATTATATGACCAGCACCTGTGTGTGTGTGTGTGTGTGTGTGTGTATATATACATACATACATACATACATACACACACAACAGCATGTTATTATTTAGATAGACATTTACGTTATTATTATTATTATTATTATCATCATAATTAGATGTCTTTGCAACAAACACAGAAGAGACAAGCATTATTTCTGGCATCTGTAGCCCAAATATCATTGCATGTCCTTTGCTTTGTATAATAATAACAATGTATACAGCTACATTTGAAAGAAGAAAGAGAATAAACTCTTTACATGTGCTCGTGCTCATAACCGCTGAACATCTGAACACAAACAATGATCAAATGCACATTGACGGATCTTCTTCCGTCTGTTCTCCAAAATGTAATCAAATGTAGCCTATATTTCTGCAGGCATGTGTAAACTGGTTAACTGTGTCTACGCAAAGGCGTTCATTTTCAAGACGAACATGTCGCCGGCGCCGCTACTTCGCAATAGGCTATCCACAAATTACCGCGGGACGGCGGGTGTTCATTTCATACTCTCTGTCTGAACAATGGTAGCTTATTTAATGTACAAATTAAGATATATGTCCAAAAAACGGTAAAGAAATGCTACATACTTTGTTATTGTGGTTAAATAATCTGTTTGGTTGTAAAATGTAGGCTACTGGCTGTATGAATTGAAATCAAATGAAATCCATACCTGTGGAATTGTTCATAGACAGCATACGCAGTTCAACTAATAAAGATCTTCATTGCTGGCAAACAATAGGATGCATTTGCAGATTTGCTTTTAATTGACTGTAGGTCCACTGCCACTTCATCCAAAGCTCCGAGTGATAAACCGCTTCAGACGATTCAGTGCGTGTAGGGAACTGAACAAATCATTCAAACTGATTCGCGAACCAGTTTAGACAGTTTTGCCAACTTGTTTGATCAAGGCTTTGAACAGAATCGACTCAAAAGAGTGATTCATTTGTGAATGGGGGATCGTTCATGAAAAAAAGAGACTTGCGCGCTTGGAATAAGCATTTCTTAACATGTATACAGTATTGCATTAAAATAAAGTAACGAGAGGAACGTCGCCCAGCGTAGCGAAGTAAAAGTAGATTTTTCATTAGAAATGTACTCAAGTTAAAGTAAAAGTACATTTAAATCTACTCTAAAAAGTACAAATTTTCCAAAAAAAATACTCAAGTAAATGTAACGAAGTAAATGTACTTCGTTACTACCCACCTCTGCATCCTATTACAATACAGATAGAGCTCCACTCTACTGTAATGATTAAAACACAGAGGAAAAAAACTGTTTTTGTATGTTGTAAACTCCCACGTTAGCCGAGCACAAACGTGAATAGCTGATAATGCGTTAGACTTTGTAAACAAAAGTCGTGCTCCATCCTTGATCATTACTCCAAGTAATAAGACAGACAAGCTGCATTAATCGACACATTTTTAGACAATATTAGACCCACATCTGAATAGCAGAACTACAGAAACGCGAGTTAGCAGGTTAGCAGGAGACATACAGACTAGGGTGTATGCTACACAACATAACATACAAAACTACGAATTTTGAACAATCACTAGAAAATATAAACATCAATTATTAATCATACTTACAGGTTGAAATTCAGAGGAGCAAGCTGGTCCAAAGAGTTTTTGTGAATCCTGCGTTAAACTCCCCGAGGTTTGAGAAGCAGTCGTCAGTAAAATGAAGGGAACACAACAAAAGATTGTACTGCTGTGGTATTGTTGAAAAAATGAATTTTTCCTGGCATCTGCGCGCGTAATAAGTGGGTGGGCAATATGCTAATGTTCCGTTGTGACGTCACAACGAAACGGCTTGGGATTCGTTTTACAAACGACTCGTTTAATTGACTCAGAGTTGACTCTTACTTTTGAAAGACAATTTTATATACGGTGCACTTTCAGATTTAAAACTTTGCAAGATGTTTTCATTCACTTAGAGTTATGTTACACACTACATGAAAGGTTATTTTCAAAAATCCATAATAGGGGCACTTTAAGTCTGTGTTTAGATCAGTGTGCTCAATAATGTGCCTTTTTGTCTTTCCTTATGTATATTTGAATTGTGTTGTGTTGTAAATAAAATACAAACAATCAAAAAAACCATTCTTTTAATCTCCTCACATTCTTCTAGTCCCATTCAGCTGAGAGGGTCATTAATATTAACACTAATATAAATCTTCCTGCTCACAGGCCCACGATTCCCGCTGTGTTATTCAAACAAAAGGCTGCATCTTTGTAAGACTTAAGCAGTGGTGGATAAAGTACTCGAAAGCCATACTTGAGTAAAAGTATAGATATCTTACCAGAAAATGACTTTGGTAGAAGTTAAAGTCACTGTTTAGAATATTACTTGAGTAAAGTTTTAAAGTATGTGATATTTTTTGTACTTGAGTATGAAAAGTATTTTTTTTTATATTAAACGTACTTGAGTATTAAAAGTAAAAGTACAAGTAAACGTAAAATACAAAAGGAGCAAAAAATATTAAAAATTGTTCTATACACAGTTTGAGCAGCAAGATTGTGTTCAGTTTTAACTCTTTATTACATTTTGTTTTCTTTGAATTAAAAAAATGGCAAAATGTTTATTGTAAGTTTTAAATATAAAAAATACTAATATTAATTATACATTGATCATTCATGTTAATTCATAGTGCATTATAACTAATGTAAGAGACAACTTTAAAATGTTAAAATGTAAATGTTGAAATTAACAATGAACAATACTTTTATTAACCTTATTTAATGTTACATAGGTCTATTATATGTATACTCTTATTGTAAAATTTTTAAGCAAACAGTCTTAATGCTTAAAAATTGCCATCTTTACACACAAAGGCATAGCATGGGTCTATTATATGTATACTTTCACACATTATTTGGCTCCCTTTTAGAAAACTTGATGATTATCTTATCAAAATACGTGTTACAGTGCCAAATCTGCCGATTAAAAAAAAAAAGAAAAAAAAAAAAAAAAAGAACTGAAATCGAATACATTTCTGATTTATGTTTTTGTCGCTGCATTATGAGGATACAGTTTAAATATGCAACTTCGCTGGATAACAACTGCATAACAGCGAACAAATGGATATAAACTAATGCAAATGAATGGTAACAATCGTGACATTAAACAGTTGGTGTTTTTGTCACATTGTTTTAACCGCTTGAGGTACTAATGTTAGCATCCTCTCAGCCTTGACGGCAAACGTACTACTGTTCTCCACTAATGCAGCATCTAGTCAACAAACTAATTACTTTATAATGATATGAAAACATGTACTGTAGTATTCACTGTATAACATACCGTTTTGTTGTCTATGTTTTAAATCCGTTTTTGAAGTGTCCCGCTCTGTGCAGCGCGCAGCCTCACGTCACGTGTCAAAACAAACTCTATGAGGCATCAGTGATAGTTTTTATTTCGCCTCTAGAGGCCGCTCTCATACTGTATAATGACAGTGCACTCTTCTCAGCCGCTCCAGCAACGGACACAACCTGGTAAATGAAATCAACCGCGGTTGTGCGAGGCTTGTTTGCACATGCTTGCAGTCTGTGTTCTTCCGACTTTATTTTGCAGTAAGTAACGGAAATGCTTTGGGAAAATGTATTGGAGTAAAAGTAAAAGTTGACAGAAATATAAAAATTAAAGTAAAGTACAGATTCTCCCAAAAAATACTCAAGTACTGTAACGAAGTATTATTACTTCGTTACATTACACCACTGGACTTAAGACGGGTGCACATTGTACAATTTTGGCCACGATTTGGTCGTCTGAGACAAATTTTGAAAATCCTAAAAGATTCCACTGATCCTAGGCTAAAATCTGTAGCCTTTGGTCGTTAGTTTGACATGTTCACCGAGAAGCGATTAATGACCGTTGTAATCAAATTTTGAAATTCTGGCAGTGTCAGAAGATTTGGCACACAGTCCTGCAGTGTGACTTCTCCTACAACAAACGTCAAATTGTCTTCGTTTTTGAAGACAAGCCATGATCAAAATTAACGCTAGAGATTTCTTTGTTAGCCACCATTTCAGTCCCGTGTGTAATGCAGCTCACAGTCACCGAACGTGTATGTGTTGATGATGTAAAACTCCGGACAAGTTTTCATGCACTCATCCATTTAATGTGTCTTGACTGTCGTACAGTCTGACATAAATGACAGCTGAGATCCCACAGTGTGACATGAGGATCATGTTCGTACAGTCTGACAAGCAACAATTGTAAAGGAGTATTATAAATCATACAGTGTGCACCTGGCATTAGTCAAGTCCTTCTGACGATTATAGGCTAGACTGCTCCTGAGCAAAGTTTTCTGTCCCTGTTGACTGGGCGAGAATGCTACTAAAATAATTTAGTTTACTATTTAATTTACAATTTTAAAATAATTTACAATAAAACAACAGAAAACATGCATGCCTTCATCTCAGATTTTTCTTTTTCTTTTTTTTTGTCTTCTATGAATTGGAATGTGTAGTATTGTCACATCACAGCAAGAAGGGTCAATTTTCCATGTTCCCCCATTGTTGTTATGGGTTTCCTCCGGGTGCTCCAGTTTCCCCCACAATCCAAAGACATGCAACATAGGGGATAATAAATTTTGTGTCTGTGTGTGTTAACCCTGTGATGGACTGTCCATCCGTCCAGGGCGTTTTCCTGCCTAGACACTAGGATAGGCTCGAGCATCATCTTGACCCTTAATAGGACAACTGAGTTAGGAGAATGGATGGTTGGAATATCTGCAAAAGATTGTGGGTGACCAGAAGAGTGAAGAATACACTTGATGCATCCTTAAAAATGACAAAATGAAGTGCACGAAATAAAGCCTGTTTTGCAAGAATTCTTTTTTTTCTGGTTTAAGGTGGGTTTCGAAATCATGTAATGATGAGAGATCACGAATGTGTTTGGGAATGGAGTTCCAGAGTGTGGGGGCAGAGATGCAAAATGCCCGACCATCAAACGATGCTAACTCTCATGTTAGCTTCCCCTTTAACTGTGTGTCCAATGCAGTTGTGTGAATTCGCGAATCTTTGTTGTAATTGCTGCATTAGCACTTCTATCATTCTACTTTTTCCTCCCCATCATTGACTGACTGTGCATGTTCGCGCTGCAGCGAGAACTCAGCCAGAGTGAAGAAACTCTGAAGCATTGCCAGATAAAATGAATAAAAGAATAAAAAAATATAAGAAGTGTAATAAAAAAAAAAAGCACACTCAAAGTGGTAGTGCTGCCACGATGCGAAACAACTATTTTCACATCTTACTTACAGCCTGAGCCTCCATTACTAATACCAAAGCGGCATTTTAGAACTACCTTATTGTTCAGAATACAAGATGTTTTTTTTTTTTCTTAGAAATACATCTGAAAAAATGGGTTTGTCTTATATTCAGAGTCTAGAATTTTACGTCAATAATACACACGTAACAATAGGTGGCACCAAATACGCGTAAAACGAGTGTGCCGAGAAATATAGAGGAATGTAATGTTAGAAGATCATGAGTGCAAAAAGATCTTATAATCAGGGTCGTCTTATATTCAAAACAATATGGTAATAGCGGAAAATTGAGTCGTTTCTATGCAGTTAATGAAGAGAAAGTGTCACTAATGAGCGGCTTTCCCAAAACTATTTTTTTGATAAAGTCACTTGCGCTTAAATGTCTCCTTGTGTGTGGGAGAGAGACAGAATGTGCTGTCCAAAGATCAGTGAAAAAATTCAAACTGTTTCATGTCAAAAAACCCCAAATGGAGAAATAATTCCCTTCCTAAATAATAAAAGTAGTTATAGCTTTTTACATGAAAAGACCCACTTATACTGTGTGAGAAAAATATTAGGCATCATATTATGAGTATATAATATATAATTTTTTGAATTAAATAATTGGCTTTTATTTTTAGAAATTTAAGAAAATATATAAACAAAAAAATTGGAGATATATATATATATATATATATATATATATACACATATATATATATATATACACACACACACACACACACAAGTAATACTCTCCTCCATTGAATATAATTCTAAAGCAACATGTTTAAATTATAGTTTTATAGAACTGTATTGCTGTCAACAGACCTGGAACTACTTCAGCAATGCAGTATGCTACTTGAAAAATAGTCTGTCAACCAATTTTAGAATGCACTGTATTTATTTGTTTTAAAGGAAAAAAAAATACTACTAATGAACAACAACATAAAAAAACATTTACCTTTAAACATTTATAGATTGAGTGTCATTTCATTCTTTATGCCAAATGCGTATATTCACTCAGAGAAAATAGTTTCGAGCTGTGTACTGTTTTTGGTGTCAGTGTGCACCTGGGTTCATTAATAATCCGTCTTAAGAGATGAACATGATTATAGTAATGTTAATGGTAATGTGAAGAGTGTAAAATGGATTTACTTCTGATCTTATAAGTGTATAAGAATGTATCTTTAATAATGTTTCTGTGTTTTGTTCTTCATCCAGAACGCATCAAAAGCCACTACCGTTGTTTATTTGGGGTATAAGTGCTCACACAAAGAGTTTTGTGTATTTTGTTTTATTTTTGGGAATGTTATGGTTCTTTTCAGAAAGGTGTAAAGGAAAATTTATGCAAATTGATCTGAATTGAGTACTCTGAAAGTATGAATTACCTGAAGAGAAGAATAATAGTTTGAATAATATTCTTTATTTTGCTTTGTTTCTTTGTACATTTGTTGGAACGTGTTTCCTTTTGTTTTTTTGCCATATAAATTTCATTCATACACCTACCCACAAACGGAAACCTCAGGTGTTAATGCCACGTCCTTCGTATATGCGGTCGAAAATAAAGAATCCCTTGTCTGGCTGTGTTTGACTTTTTTTTTTTTTTTTAATAGTGAACACATTTATATGGCCACGTGTATTTGCAGTGCATTGTTTTCTGCATTTTATTTTGTATAGTGTATTGAAATCTTATGAGGGGAGGGTGTTACGACTGTCAGTATGCTGCCTGCTTTTTTGTTGTTGTTGTATTTTTTTCCCTTTTGCATGTGCGTTGATGTTGTGTTCACATCTGATTGCTTGACTGATGAGTGATTGAAAACCAGCACGCAGGTTTTCAGATTTACTTAAACTGCCTTTACTCCCACAGTCTTTGGGGTCTTATTCTTCCATGGTCTCTTTCAATGCACCTTCCAAAAATTTTCATTTTTGTCTGTTCCTCACAAAGCAAACATTTAACCCTCATGCACTGTTCGATTTTTTTTGTTTACAGCCTGTATGGTCCAGGTAAAATTGACCCTAATTGGATTCAATACAATTCCCCAAAAATCACACGATGAAAAAAAAAAAAAAAAAAAAAAAAAACCTCTCGGTTACGTATGTAACCCTCGTTCCCTGAACGAGGGAACAGAGATGTCACATCGGAACATACCGACGAATTGGGATCTCGCCTGAGAGCCCAATCACCTTTGAGTGTAAACTTAATGATCCAATGCACATTGGCGTGCGAGATTTGCATCTTGCACCCCATAGCTACAACAGTGGGAAAGCATGCCCTTTCAAGGGAAAAGGGACATTGCGGAATCCACATCCTGCCCGCAGGGAGGTATCATGTGGAGATTATGCATATGCACTGGGCAGTTAGGGCAGTGCAACATATGGAATGTCTCTGAGGTGGCTCCAGCCTAGTTAGGGGGGGAGACAACACCGGCAGGGATGGCAGAGCGGACTCTGCCAAGGAGAAGACACAGGCTCACCGATAGGGAAGCCGTACCATGGAAGAATACACATATGGGATCACCGTGTGGATCACAACATATGGAAACTAGCCTAGCACAGGGGTCAACCAATGGGCGTACTTACGAGTGTTAGGCCTGGCTTCGTAAGCTCCGCCACGTCTGACTGCCGAGGGTGATGGAGGAACTCAACAGGTTTTGCCATGCGGGGAACTGAACTGAGGAGAAGAATAAGCGCACATATCTGGTTCGTAGAGTGGAATAGCACAGCAAGCGTAATCAACACCAAGTGGGGTCCTGGTGTTTACTGGCTACTTGACGCGAGTACACGAGAGGACAGTCTCTACACGGAGATTATAAATCTCACAAACATGTTAGGTGTCGCCCAGACCGCAGCTCTTACAAATGTCTGCTTTCAATGAGCAGCGTGCTAGCCCTTAACCCGAAGGGGGACATGCCTGATAAGCCAACACTATAGCATCCACTATCCAGTGAGAGAACCTTGTTTTGAGACAGCCTTTCCCTTCTGCTGTCCCCCATAGCAGACAAAGAGCTGGTCTGAGGTCCTGAAGCTCAACGCTCTGTCCACGTAAAGGCGCGAATGGGACAGTGCAGAGCGAGGGCTGGGTCTGCCTTCTCCAAGGGCAGCGCTTGCAGGTTCACCACCTGATCCCTGAAAGGCGTGGTGGGAACCTTGGGCACACATCCAATTCGGGGTCTCAAGGCAATATGAGAGCAGACCGGCCCAAAGGGTTCTCCTTGTCAGGCCATAAGGATCAAAGAGAGATCCAAAGATGAGGGCGAGGAAGATTTAATCTTCTCGCACTTCTAAGTAATCAAATGATCAGGTCGTGCTTCCCCAGCGACATACCGTCTACTGCATTGTGATGTGCGGCGACAGCAGCTACATACACTTCCAGAGTGGAGGGAGTCAGCCTTCACTGCAACCCTTCCTGCAGGAAAGAAAGCATGATCCTGGCATCTCCAGGGGCCTTCTCGAAGAGAAAAACACCACTCAACGAACAGGTTCCATTTCAAAGCATTGGCTCTCGCTGAAGTGATGGTGTCTACCACTGGTGGAAGTAGATCACCTAAGACCTCTGTGTCCCGCAGAGACCACACATGGAGGTTCCAGAAGTCTGGATGTGGGTGCCAAAAGTGCCCTGTCTCCGAGAAAGCAGATCCTTCCTCAGGGAAAACTGCCAGGGAGGGTGGTCGTAAGGAGCAATAGTTCTTGGAACCAGGTCTGGTGCGGCCAGTAGTTCACAACAAGCAAGACCTGCTCCTTGTTCTCCCTGACTTTGCACAGTGTTCATGTGAGAAGTCTCACTGGGAAAAACACATACTTGCATAGGCCCCGAGGACAGCTGTGTGTCAGCGCATCCACACCGAGGGTCACCTCGGACAGGGAATAGAACAAGTGGCAGTGGGATGTGTCCGGAGAGGCAAACAGGCCTACCTGAGCATCCGAAGCATCTCCAGAACAGCTGGACTGTCTTGGGGTGGAGTTGCCGAGGCTGCGGGCTGTCGTGAGAGCTCGCCCGGGATGTGAATGGCACGAAGCGACCTCAGATGCTTCTGACTCCATAGGAGAAGATGGCGGGTGAGTTGCGACATGCGACGGAAGTGTAGACCACCTTGATAACGGTTGGAGTGTTGTCGTCCGGACCAGAACGTGCTTGTCGTGTAACAGCTATTGTTGAAGAATTTTATTAATCAGAATGTAAATTAAACAAGTATAATCAATGGAAATATAGCCATTTACTTTAACAAGTTATTCTACTATTATAAATGTATGTGTGCTCACATATGATGAGTGGCCATAAAGAGAAGTCATGAGATGATCTTGTGCTCAGCCATGTAATTATCCGTCATGAGATGGACTGAAGACTCTTTGTGATACCATCATATGAGAAGTCATGGGATAACCAAAGATCTCTTGTTTTTGTGCATGATATACAATAGTGGTATATATGAAATGCATTGACTCCACCTTGATTAGATTAAATGGAAAAATGTATTTAAGGCTGTCAGAGACAACAAACTGGAGTTGCTCTGCAGACCAACTCGGCTTTGTAATAAAGTCTATTCTGGCATCAAAACTCCAAGACTACAAGAGTGATTTTTCACAGAAGCAACGGAAGCTGCAGAGCAAGCCATACTGCTAGCAACACGAGGCATTTGATATGCCAATGCAGTCGGGGTCCTATCCAGAAGCCAGATGCTGCATGCCCATTGCACATGGCACCACAGCTGGTACCAGAGGCATCTGTTGAGACAACAACATGCCTGAACACTTGTACTAGGGGAACTTCTGCCCAAAGAAAAGCATGGTCTGCCAAGAGCTGAAAGTTTTGGTGGCAGAACAGGGTGATAGTAACCCGGTGCTTGCTGCATCACCATGCCCATCTCGGGACTCGGCCATGAAGCCAACGCTGAAGCAGTCTCGTGTGAAGCAATCCGAGCGGCGCGACTGTGGCTGTGGATGCCATATACCCCAGGAGCCTCTGAAACAGTTTCAGTGGAACCACATTCTTGCCTTTGAATGGATTCAGGCAATTCAGCATCCACTGGGCACGCTCAGCTGAGAGACGTGCAGCCATGTTGACCAAGTCCAGCTCCATACTAAGAAAAGAGATCCTCTGCAGGGGAAAGTTTGCTGAAGCACCAGGTCCCTGTGTTCGCACAACTGAGCACACGACTGGGCCAGTATGAGCCACGACAGGGACGGCCGAAGGGGAGGACTCTGTACTGATATGCTCGACCCTCGAACACAAAGTGTAGAAGACATGAATCAAATTACACGTCCTTAGGGTCGTTCGCTGCAACCAACCGTGAGGACGAATGCATTTGAAAATGTGTGTCTGTGTTAACATCTTGAACGGGAGCTTTTGAAGTGCCGGGTTCAAGCCACGGAAGTCCAAGATTGGTCATAACCCACTGTCTATCTTGGGTACTAAGAAGTAGGGGCTGTAGAACCCTGACTTCACATCGGCTGGAGGAACCGGCTCTAGCACGTCCTTAGCCAGTAGGACTGCAGTCCCCACCCACAGGCTAAGAGCTCGAGCCTGGGGGGACACCGGGCGAACTGAATCGTGTAGCCGAGTCTGATGGTCTGAATGAGGCAGCAAGACTGGCTGGGGAGCGCTAACCAGGCTCCCAGAGACTGTAAAAGCAGGACTAGAGGAACCATGGACGTACCCGCAGTGGGGCAGCGAAGTGAGGTGCAGGGACCCAACTCTGAAGGCATAACGTCCTGAAGTGTGGTCTGAGTGTGTGCGATGCAACACTTACCTGGCTCCATGGTTGGGCAGTGGGTGCGTGAGAAAGCATCACGTACTCGAACTGCACACTGCTGGCGATAGAAGAGGGGGATGTGAGTGGCAAGGCATAGTGTCACACACTGTCATCCACGACCTCTTGAGACCCAGAGATAGAGGAAACAGCTCCTCACTGCACTAGCTGTAAAGCCAGTGGCGGAACAAAGATTCTCCACCTGGCCCTCCTCCGGGGAAGCTGTTATCTCACAGGTGCTGGGCTGGAGTTGCGGATGACACCACCAGGTGTCAGCACTTTGCGGGCATGCACCGCAACTGTCCGCCTGGGGAGTCCCCACAACCCCCCCCCACCATCGAGGGTAGTGAGAGAGAGAGAGAAAAAAAACTGATTTTGGCACATTTGGCATTCCATACTGATGCAAATGTGCCTCCATACTGCCTAATTTCTTTGCATGCCTCCAGAAAGAAAGGCTTGGGGTGGGGCAAGGCAATTTATGTGTTACACTGAGCCCCCAGAAACCAATCATCCAGCCACAATCACTCAGAGCGGGTCGGAGTGCGCAGCAGCCCGGGCAAGCGCGGCTGCAACTCTGAATCCAATTCAGCATGAGCACACACCGCCGAAGCGGGAAACTCGCCATCATTGTCATCTTCAGAGCATAACGCGCGCATCTAGAGCACCGAAAGATGTGCAGGGTTGCCGTGACAACCCGCGCTGTCAGCCGACAGCTTGACGGCACACGTTGAGAACCGCAAGCCCTTACGAGAAAGGTGAGATGCGACCAGCATGCCGACGTGGTGCAAAGGCTCTCTTGTGCACTGGCTCGTTTAGTTTACACTCGAAGGTACCAATTCGTTGCTATGTTCCGACGTGACATCAAACGTGATCAACTGAAAGGGAACATACAATCATGTACAAATAATTAACTTTTAATATCAATACTTTTCACACATTACAAAGAATAAATATCTGAATTTATGATTTATAAAAATGTTTTTAACCACAGTTTTTAAGACTGCCCCTGCCCCTCTAGTTTTCATATTTGGTTTTCAAAAGAAATGACAGAGCAATAGATAAATAGCGAGAGATTCTTCATTTGTGATGTGGTCCCAAACTATAACACACGCTCTGATTCTTTCCGTGTGTTTTTTTGTTTTAGAGATTGAATTTAAATCAAATATTAACATTACTGCCAAAACTACTTCTGAATACAATGTCTACTTCATAAATATTTAGAAAAGTATGGGAAAATATAGTTCAGATCACTCAAACCATATATGGAAATCAAAGAGTCCATATATGGTCACCGGTGGAGTCTGAATGTCATCTAGTGAAAAAGGTTGGTACTGCGCACAAAAAATCTTACTGAAAGTTCTTTTTTTGAGATATAAACCAAAAATTTGACAAAGAACTTGGTCAGATATTTAGCTTTGATTTTCTTGAAGTGTTTAGCGTTGAACATGTTTTGTGAAATATATATTTTATATATTTTAAATTTTCATAAACTTCTATAACTTTTTTAAACTTTACTTTTACAACTTTTTTTACTTATACAATAATCTGTGAACTGTTCCCTTTAAAAAGATACCAAACTTAAGTCTGTGCTCAGATGTATTCAAAATTTTTAACAATTTAAGTTGAAAAAGTCATTTTTATGTCTATGCTCAAAAAGTGGGACAGACAGTTAACCCTTTGACACATATGATCACACCGGTGTGATCAGTCTTGGTTGGTCAGGTGTGCGAGGCAGTACATGTTTTTGGACTACTTTATCGGCTTGCTTTATGTGTTTTATGTTGTTGAGAAGTGGTGAAGCTTTAGTGGTTAGGTTAATTGCTCATCAATATCTACATAATAGTGCAGTTGTCACACTGCTGAGCAATCCAACACAAATGACTCGGAACAATAACTTCATTAGTCTTTAATCCATGAAAGTAAAATACTCAGGATATACTTCAGATAATACAAACATACACAACACATTAAACAATGACGAGAACAGACCAGGGGTCAATTTTTCATACCTCGCTTAATATATCTGAGATGATTTGACAGATGCCAGATCTTCTAATTGTGATAGGCTAACTGGATTAAGTATTCTGAGATTACTGTGCATTGTGTTCATTGGAAAGGGCAGATGTATCGATACTCAAAATCATGATCAGCAATGCAGCGATCAAAATCCAATCAACAACCGATGCATAGAACCAAGTCTCTCTCTCTCACACATATATGTGTGTGTGTGTGTAAGAAATGTCATCAACAACCAGGAAAAAAAAATAAATAAATAAATAAATATATACATATATGGGTCATTCTCACGAAACCATTAAAACACCACGGCACTAATGATTTTATATATTAAACATGCATTTTAGTAATATATAAAAACATCATAATAAAGGCAATATTGTTCTCTACACTGAACTAAGAGCAATTTCAACATATAAATGAATTATTTTTGTATTTTACTATATTTTCAGCTGAAATTCTCATTACCGCAATGCGTCCAGGTGTGTCTGAATCTAAGTTGTGTTCTAATTTAAACAGAAAAAAAAAAAGAAAATATTCTAAAAAAAATATATATACGGATGTTCTAATAGATGTTTTCAAATGACAGAAAAAATATTAATGTATAATATATAATAATAATGAAATAATAGTGGAAAAATGAAGTGTCCATGACTGATGTTCTCATCCTCCGCAACATTTTTTAAGGACTCTTTACACACACAAAATTTTTTAAAAATCTTGATTTTGAATTAAGCAACACGTGTGCTAGAACCTCAAAGATGGCTACCAAGTAGGCAGATCTCTTTATATTTATCCAGTTAAAAGTTAAAAATTCTCTTATCAGACCATGTACACGACATTTTGATTATCATTACCGTAACAGGAAATTTTCCTCATTTAGAAAAACTTTAAATTAACAATTTTCTGTGAAAAATGTACTTTATTAATGTCTAATTATGTACATTGAATAAAAGTTGGCTGAATCATGGCTTCTCTGAATTTAATAAAATATGCTAAGGTACCTCATCCTCCGCAACACCATTCTCACTTACAATGGGTGGTGTATGTTGTATTGTTAAATGCACATTTTTAGCCTTTGTAAGCCTATATTTTTGAAGAACTGCAAAATCAAACTGATTGAACTTAAATCCATGATTGTGCCAATATTATCTAATTTATTTTCTACATTAAAGTTTATATTTTTAAACTATACCTCATTCTTAGTATACGTATTATCATTACCGAAATCAGCAACCTCATTTCCATAACCTATATCATTACCGCAACAAGTGTTTATTTAATATTTATTTAATAGATGGAAAAATAGTAGTTTGCTTTTAAATGCATGTGCAGAATATATCGTAACACGGTCCTACTAGCGTGTAGCACTCTAACAAACTCTAGGTCACTGTATAAAACACTTGTGGAACCACGCTAACTACTGGGGATTCTTGTGGACCAGAATCAGAAGATAAGGATCGTCTCACGGGAGCAAAGGTAAGTAATAAGTATAATAGTATAATCTAGTAATAGTCTCTAATCAATTAATCACACAGAATAAAGTAGAATAAAGAATAGTCAATCAATAGGGCAAAGAATATAGTATATTGTTTTGATTGATTATTCTTAGTCTTCAATCCTTCTCTTTTAAATTGGCAATGAAATAACAGAACCAAAACACAAAAATAACAACAAATTAATTGAATAATAAAAACCCAAAATAACAAAACGGTATGAAAATTCAAAAATCCAAATCAAGGTTCAGATTCAGAATAAAATAAATAGAATAGTAAAATAATAAATTTCACACACTAAATTTCAAAATCAGTGTCTTTCAAAATCAGTTTTGAAATCAGTTCCTCAAAGACATTCAAATTTTAAATTGTAAAATCAGTTTCACAATAATGAGCTTCAGTTTTGCGTTCAAACTCAGTCTTAATGTCCAGTTGAGTTTAAGTTCAGTGTCTCAATTTCAAGTTCAAAAATATAAAGCAGTGTTCATCAAAAGGTGAAAAAAATTTAAATCCAGGAGAGAGAAAAACAATGTTTGATCCACTGAAGATCCAGGTAGAAAAAACTTGGGGGAAAAAATCAAAGCAAAAATAGTTTGATCCTACCAGTTCGGCAGACTTCACACTCTTTTCTCTGTTTCCAGGTACGAAATGATGGAATGGCTCGCCAGTCCCGACCGGAATACGAATATTCAGCAAGGACAGGATTCAGGAACACAATTCTCAGCAAAGGAAGGAGGGAAAAAAAACCCAGCCAAGGAGAAGAATAAATCAGAAAACAAAAATAAAGTTGTTTCTCCCCGGAAAAGATGTAGATTATATCTTATTGAGTCAGTCTCGTCACGTCCCGTTCAAACTTCGTCACACAGTACTATTCTCAAAACGTCGAGTTTCTAAAAGTTATATCTCACAGATTTAAGTTCAACTTGTTAATAATCTATAGCTGGATTACTAAACAGAGGATTCTCATCACATTTTGCGCAACTGCGTCTTCTCTCGTTCAAGTTCACTCTCGTTATGCCTGCTTGTGCGCTAACTTTCGGCAGGAGGCGGGACTAACTTTTCACCTCACCAATGAGCAATCGGTTCAAGAGCATTTCTAATTTATAGAGCAATTTTCCTGCATTTTTCTTCTTTCTTATATATATATTATAACAATAATAGTTATATAAAAATGCCAATAAATGCTGTTCATTTAAAAATAAATATTATTTCAGAATTTCAAGTAACTCACCATGACTGTTAATAATCCATTTTTTAAAATGTGAAAATGTATTTGCTTTTCTAACAGTGTTGATGTTTTCAGACTGTTGCGGTAATGAGATTTTTTAGGACTTGTTTTGGAAATTATATTCAAAAAGGTCTTAAATTGTAAGTAAATGTTTTTAAATTAATGTTCACAAATACTCCAGACTTTGTTTGAAATGTTTCCATGTTTGAAATGTTTAAAAAAAAGTTTTCGTGAGAAAAACCCATATATATATATATATATATATATATATATATATATATATATATGATTTTGGCACTTTCCATTTGAAACTCTTTTTAGTTCAAAAGAAGGCCACAGTATAAAGACTTTCTTGTAGAATTTAAACTTTGGAAGAGCAGTATCTTCCTCTATCTTCATTGTGACCTTGACAGAGAGATAATGAAGTGAAGAGATATGATCAGCAGTGCTTTCTGGGTCTCTAAAGAACTCTGTGTCCTCAGAATTAAGACTAAGAAACAGCGGACCATCCTGTCTTCTCAAATGCACAGTATAGACACATGCGGCCCACCTCAGTCTTATATAACTTACAATGAACATGTATTCTGGATAAGTGTAAATAGAGAGAATTTGCAAAGGGACCACAAGAAAGAAACACAATGCAAAATATAGATTTTTATATATATATATATATTTTTTTTTTTTTTCTTGACAGCCAATATTACAACAAAGACATGTTGTTTAACATCATATTTTCACTGCCATCTCTCGCTCGCTCTCTCTCTCTCTCTCTCTCTCTCTCTCTCTCTCATTGTCTCTCTCTCCCTGAGTGAATTTATTACCATCTTGAGCAGACATCTCATGCTTGAGTGCGTCTGCCTTGTATATGTGACAGAATCATTTTCAACACTGCATCAAGACTGACAGTAGTTTAACCTTGTGTAGGGAATGTGTACCTTGCTGAATATGTGTAAGATTGATTTTATCATCTATGGCATTTTAGCAGCAATGGCTAAATGAAAAGAAAAGACTTTACTTCTACAACATCTTAAGAAAAAGGTTGACTTTCAAACAAGAATGGCTAAATGAAATAGTTCAAACGGATACAAGTGATGGTCCTTGTAAATCAGTTAAATTGTCTGACATATTCAGCTACGAAGCTACTGGGATTGTGTTTGCTCCGAAGCCAAAATCAAAGGAGAGTTTCCCACTGGGAAAATGTGGACAGAGTGGAAATTTCACTACCTAAAACTCAATTTAACACAAAAATGTCACATTGATGCTGTGAAAGCATCATATAATCGAAAGCATGGAACTTTGATTAACCAGCTTCTCAGAGAATCGAGAGAAAAAACATATCGATCTCACAAGTTTACATTAAGTTTAAGGAACAAAATCAAGTCACTTACAAAACTGTGTTTGCCGTGATCATTCAGCTGGCAGGATCACCGTCTTGATTTTGCAGAAAATGGTCGTGCTAACCTCTGACGGTGCATCTGTTATGTTAGGTAAACATAATGGAGTCACTGCAATACTGAGATGACAAATACCGCACCTTACAGAACAACATTGTATTGCTCATAGAGAGGATTTGGGAATTGATGATGCTTGAAAAGGCGTGTCTTTGATGAAGGAAGTGAAAACACTTCTCAGGTATATTCACTATCAGTGTTGGGAGTAACGCGTTACAAAAGTAATGCATTACAGTAACGTATTACTTTTTGCTGTAACGCAGTAGTGTAAGGCATTACTAATCAATTTTCAGTAATATTTTACTCGGTACATGTTCAGTAATGCTTGCGTTACAACACACTTTTAGCCCAAAATTTAATTGTTCACAAAAAAAACAAAAAAAAACAAAACAAAACAAAAAAAACACAGCAAGACCGCAAGACATTAAAGGATTAGTCCACTTTCTAATAAAAAAATTCCTGATAATTTACTCACCCCCATGTCATTCAAGATGTCCATGTCCTTCTTTCTTCAGTCGAAAAGAAATTAAGGTTTTTGATGAAAACATTCCAGGGTTATTCTCCTTATAGTGGATTTCAATTGGCCCCAAACGGTTGAAGGTCAAAATTACAGTTTCAGTGCAGCTTCAAAGGGCTTTAAACGATACCGGACGAGGAATAAGGGTCTTATCTAGTGAAACGATCGGTCATTTTCTTAAAAAAAAAAATGACAACGTATATGCTTTATAGACACAAATAATCGCATCACAAGTGCTTCCAACAGGACCGTGAAAAACAGAACTGGCGCCACGTTCGTTCCGTAAGTTCAATAGGGAAGGTGTAGGACATACAGCCTAAGCTTTTTGAAGAATACGGAATCGCGGTCTGGAGGAAGCACTTGTGATGCGATCATTTTGTGTCTACAAAGAAAATGACCGATCGTTTCGCTAGATAAGACCCATATTCCTCCACTATAAGGAGAATAATCCTGGAATGTTTTCATCAAAAACCTTAATTTATTTTCGACTGAAGAAAGAAGGACATCTTGGATGACATGGGGGTAAGTAAATTATCAGGAAATTTTTATTAGAAAGTGGACTTTAACGAATGAAAAATGCCCCAAGTAAGTTCTATTTCCTGTTCGTGGTCAGTCAATAGCCGCGTGTGGTGTCCAAGTTTGTAAATATAGACTAAATGACAGCTTCTGATATATTTGTTTAGCGATTTATTTCATTTATCTCCCTCTCGCTGGTGTAACTTTGTATTGTGTGACGTAGTCCAGTGAAGGCGTGTTTAGGGCGGGTTTTACAGGAGTGCCGCGAGGCTAATGGGCCGACAGTGGAAACGCGGCATGATTTCGGCCTCTGTGCTCGCGCTGGCCAGTGGAAAAGCGGCTAATGGGTGAAGATGGTAGAAGAAGACTGTACATTCGCGAGATGGACGTATGCGCATTACTTCGAGTTTGTCAGATAATCACTTTACCTCTACCATACTTTTAACAGACTTGGATCGTTTGTGATTCTGTCTGTCATCCTTTCTTGCATCGTCTTGAGCCTTTGCCAATTATAAGCTATATTGTTAGTAGCCTGGTTGGCCCACAGTCATTATGCTACATCATATCGCCCTCTACTGGATGTAAAATGCTCTGCAGTACATTTTGTCATTTTAGAATGTTAAATTATACTTCTGTAGTTATTTTGGTGGAAGTAACTCAAAAGTAATACAGGAGTAATGTAACGCATTACAATTCTGAGACAGTAATATTGTAAGGTAAAGAATTACTTTTAAATAACAGTAACAAGTAATCTATAATGTATTACAGTTTGGAAGTAACTTGCACAACACTGTTCACTATTTAGTAGGTCTTCTGTGAAGAAAAGCAAATTCGATGAGTTGGCAAATGTTTTAGAAGTGGATTCACTGTCTTTTAGGCCTTTGAATAAGGTTCGTTGACTGTCACGTAACCAAGCTGTAAATTCGTTTTTGCGGAGTACTGCACAAAAGAAGCAGACAACGACGACCTGATTGCACTGTGCTCAGCTCTGTGCCTCCTTGCAGCAAAGCAATCTTAGCACCATTGATGCCCATTGCTTTGCCAGAGCTAAGATTGAAAAACTTTGATCTCAGCATCTCGGACAGCATGTTTATTGGAGCAACCGAGTGAACAAGCCGTTGGAAACAAGTGACAGTGCTGTAAATACAGCGGACATTATTCTGTTTGTTCATAAAATCTGCGACCATCTTGATGCTCGATTTCCTGAAGGTGAGCTTAAAGAATGTTTTGCTTTTAGCGTAGAAACACTGGATTCAGGGTCTACAACCACTGGAAAGGGGACAAGGACAGAAGGTAAAAGTTTTAAGGTAGGCTTAGTCTACAATATTAATAAATACATATGTAGTAATAATACATGTATTTAATGTGTTTGACTTGGACAGTATTTTTTGCTGTTTACTGAAATAACTTTACTAATCCTTAAACATATCATTATAATGTATAAAGTTTTTATTAATTAGTTGACTAAAGCTTTACATTTTGTTTAAAGGTTAGATTACTATTTTGGTGTATTAGTACAGACCAGCAGAAATAAGCAAAAACAGGGCAGTGTATATACCTAAACAAGGTGAAACAGACAGATACTATTTTTACTATTGTGGTACATCTGTTTTTTAGATGCTATTTTGAAAGAGGTTCTCCACAGACCTGCATGGCCAGTCAAGAAAGGACTGATAAAGCACTACGATGTTGTTGTGTATATGGTTTAATAAAATGTTTCTGGTCAAAAATATTGTACTTTCATATTATTTTTAGGTACTAGACTTGTTGTTAAACAGTTAAAGGATTAGTTCACTTTCAAATAAAAATAAAAAAAAATAAATAAATAAAAAAAATAAAAATGTATATGCTTTATAAACACAAATGATCGCCTCGCAAGTGCTTCCGCCAGACCGCCTTCTGTATTCTTCAAAGAGCTTACGCTGTATGTCCTACACCTTCCCTATATTTAACTTACGGAAAAAACGGAACTGGTGCCGTTTTTTTTTTTTTTTTCATTTACAAGGCAGAAATAAACACTACTGCTGCTGCAGCAAAAGTTTGAGATTTTGAGAGAGATACAGTATATTCATATTAATTCAAGTGCAAAGTTTAATATTTATTGTCAATTCATATAATAAATAACCATATGCATAGGCTATATTATACAAATGATAAATTATATTTGTTTATAATTTATAATATAGCCTATGCATAAAATTATATAAATTTAACCCTTAAATGCATACCTCGGGTCTTTATCAACCCGGGACGTCTTTCACTACCCTCCTCCTCATTCATTTTTTTAAAGTTAGACATCAACCTCAATCAATTAATTATAAACAATATAACAAGAAAAAAATCATAAAATTATAAATGAATGCCTGTTTTTCCATTCATTTTTTTGTAAAAAAAAATGTCGCTAAAGACCCGAATATGTAAGAATGATTGGCGAAACATTCATGCATTTAAGGGTTAAAACTGCTTTACACTGTATTCCAAATTATTATGGAAGTGACATATCAGTAGGATTTCAGTACAATAGCCATTCAGATTTTAGTTTTTCAAATAAAATTGTTTGTTTGTTTTATTCCTCATATATTTTTAGATAACTGTATCAATATCAGACAGGTTTCTTAGGTAGTTCGCCAGGTCTTCTTAGGTAAATGGAAAACCTACTTTAAAGAGATTGTTCCACATTATTAAGCAAGTCACAGTTCTCATGCAATATGGGGAGTAAGAAAGATCTTTCTGAAGATGAAAAGCATAAAATGGTGCAATGTCTTGCAAAAGGCATGAAAACAGCTAATATTTTGCGAAAACTGAATGGAGATTATAAACTAGCAAAAGATTTGGGTAAAACTTTATATTAAGTATACAGTTATAAAGTACTTACAAATCATTAACAAACTATTAGTTTATTGTTAATTCATAGTTAATATATCTCTACATTGTTAATAATTTAAAAGTCTATATACAAATAGTGAGTTCTTCATTCATTGTCACTGTAATTAACACAATTATTATTATTTAATTAGCTCGTAGTAAAGGAATTGTTAACTGGTTATTATGAGTAAATAGTTCTCACTTTAGATTAAGTCACAGTGTATCAAATTCATGTGATGAACTCCGCTAATAAAAGAGATTAGAAAAGCTAGTGGATGTGACCTCATTACTATAGCGGAAAGAACAATGTCCAGAACCAAAACTCCATAAAAACAGTCATCATGACGTTACTAAACACACAAGCCATTTCTCAGTATGCGTTCTTGCCTGTACTCATGTTCTTGTGGACTTGTGAAACACCATCAGTCGCTGCCCAAGTACTGTTCCAATTCTAAGTTCACATCTAGCCAAGTTAACCATCTGGGGCCTGAGGTGTTTTCTGGGCCCTGGACGTGTTTTGACATGCCCTGAAAATAATATGTGAGTAGCATGTATGAAAAAGTTTGTAGTTTTGAGAAAATGACATTTATGAGTGGTTTGTGAAAAAAAGTCACTGATATAAAGGCCATAAAACCCATACTGAATATTTGTTCACAAGACATTTGAAAAATATATGTTGTATATGGAAGCCTATTTCCGCCACTAAATAAAAAAATAAAAAGAGTAATTGTGACTTTTTATCTCAGAATTCTGACTTTTTATCTCTCAATTGCGAGTTTATATCTCACAATTGCGAGTTATAAAGTCACAATTCTGAGATATAAACTCGCAATTGCGTGATATAAAGTCAGAATTGCGAGATATAAAGTCGCAATTGCGTGATATAAAGTCAGAATTCTGAGATATAAAGTCGCAATTGCGTGATATAAAGTCAGAATTGCGAGATATAAAGTCGCAATTGCGTGATATAAAGTCAGAATTGCGAGATATAAAGTCACAATTGCGAGATATAAAGTCAGAATTCTGACTTTTTTTTCTCGCAATTCTGACTTTTTTTTCTCACAATTGTGTGAAACTTTATTTCTCACAGTTCTTACTTTGCTTGCGTTTCCTTTCATTGCGACTGACCATCAGGATTGCTGCTTCGTTATTATTCTACATAAAATGGAAGACATCATAAAGGATTATTTTTAGCGCGGATTTACCAATAAAGAAATTTTCATTTTACTGGAGGAGACACATAAAGATTAGTCTCCGGACATATGCATTATGCAGGAATATGCATATAGCATATTTCCACGGTAACCTTGTACATGAGTACAGCGTTTCAAGGAGAAAAAACAGCTTTTACTGCCATCCAGTGGGCTTAATACTAAAACACCAATACCTATCATGTTTCATCAACTTTGTAACTTTGCAACTCAAGTCTGGTGGCTCCATAAAAAGGGGCATTCAAGGGTAGAATCATGCAATTCTGCAAATTACAGGGGAAGTATTTGGTGAGTAAAAGTTGTTTTTAACAGAATGGATACACTAATGAATTTGACACAATAATAACAATATAATAGTAATAATAATAAGAATCAGCTGTGGCGGAGGCGCAATAAAACAGACGAAGCTGAAGTGGCACATTTTATACACCAACAGCTTCAGACATCAGGACGGCAGCACAGCTATCGTTGGATGCACCAGAAATGTTGGATGTCCGGAATTGTTACAGACAGAGACACTGTCTGTCAGTTAATTGCGAGAAAAAAAGTCAGAATTCTGAGATAAAAACTCGCAATTGCAAGAAAAAAAAATCAGAATTGCGAGAAAAAAAGTCAGAATTCTGAGATATAAACTCGCAATTGCGAGAAAAAAGTCAGAATTCTGAGATAAAAACTCGCAATTGCAAGAAAAAAAGTCAGAATTGCGAGAAAAAAGTCAGAATTCTGAGATAAAAACTCGCAATTCTGACTTTTCTCGCAATTGCGAGTTTATATCTCAGAATTCTGACTTTATAACTCGCAATTGCGAGAAAAAAAGTCAGAATTGCGAGGAAAAGTCAGAATTCTGACTTTATATCACGCAATTGCGACTTTATATCTCGCAATTCTGACTTTATATCACGCAATTGTGAGATGTAAACTCGCAATTGCGAGATAAAAAGTCAGAATTCTGAGATAAAAAGTCGCAATTACTCTTTTTATTTTTTTATTTAGTGGCGGAAACGGGCTTCCATAGTTGTAGCCTAGAATTGCTTGCTTCACATGACATGAAAATCATCATCCCCACTCATTCACATAAAACAATATATTGATTTAAAATTTGTAAGACATGATTTGTGTCAGAAGGCTGTATGCAGGGAGGGCATAAATCATCATGAATATTGATGTGTTTCACACCTGGGAAGACAAAGATCCTCCCCTAATGGCCCTGTCAGCTGAATGGGACTGTGAGGGAACTGGAACAAAGAATGTGAGGATATGTAAAAGAATGGCTTTTCGATTGCTTGTATTTTATTTACAACACAACATAATCCAAATATACATAACAAAGGCCAAAAAGGCACTATTATGATAATGCTGTAAATAAAAATGTGAAAAGAAAGAAGCTTTTAATAAATATTTTTAATGTGCATGAATAAACCCAACCACCCTTGTGACAGATTTAAGTTTCACTTCCATGATCCGTGACAGACAGAGGAGCATCTTGGCGGCAGGGATTACATCTTTAACAATGTCTGGGATAAAAAAAATCTAAAGTGTAGAATTGGATGCACTTTGAAATGGTAAAAGATGATCCAAAAAACGTAAAATGCAAGTTGTGCCAACAGCTCATGTCCTACCACTCAACAAGTACAAACATTGCGGTGCACTTCTGCTGGCTAACGTTAACGAGCTGACTAGCGCGCTATTTGAAAAGACTCAAACGGACACATGCAGATCGCGTGAAAGACTGGATTTTTTTCGATCAGGTAGGGTGCAAGTGATTTCAAAACATTTCAGCCGGTTCAAATTTGATTTTTGGATGCTGTGAATGTTTAGCTAAAAAGACTGCCACTCCAGTTTAGAGTTTATTGTCTCTGCAGTTAAAAAGACAAAGTTGACAATTCTGGCTATACTTTCGTTATTTTAATAATTTCTTTCATTTTAATTTATTTATTGATCACTCTGGGTTATCTAATTTAACTATTTGTGGCTTGTGTTTTGAATATATGTTCCCCTGCACTTTAGGCATTTTGCACTTGTGACTTGATTATGACCATTTCATTTTTTTAATTATTTTTATTTATTAGAACAATATATTCTGTTCTAATTCAATTCTGTAAATTAATTTTTGATTGTTTTTTGGTGTATCGATGTTGCGCTGTAGAGTTAAAGCTTGCTCGCACAGGCAATTTAGCCGATTTAATTTGATTTGCCAACATGTGAAATGCATATGTAACGACTCGGGACACGATGTGGGATCCATGTGCAGGCTTTATTAAACAATGTTCGTGGTCAAACAGGCAAGGGTCAAACAGTGGCAAACAGGTACAGCAGGGACAAGGCAGAATCGTGGTCGTGGAACAGGCAGTAGATCAGGGCAGGCAGATATCAATCACAAGTCCAAGACAGAGCAAATAATCGAAAGGGCAGGCAGCAGAAAATCGTACACGGGAAACAGACAGGATCAGTAACAGGCAGACAAACACAATGACAAACGCTCAGAAATGCAAACCGTAGTAATACAAGACCTCGCGATGTGTGTGAGGAAAAGAGCAGCTTATATAGTCCAGGTAATGCGTGGCAGCTGGGTGTGGTGATTAGTGATTGGTGGAGTGAGTGCAGGTGATTGGCAGGGAGGATTATGGGAAATGAAGTCCGGGAATGACTGGAACTGTGACAGCATATCTATCTGCAGTGTGGCCTTTCTGCAGTTATTTATATATATTTTTAAGGTTTATTGATCCAAAATGGTTTTATTCATTTTCTTCTATAGCCTATCTTTGTGTGGTGTTCTGTACATCGTGGCTGTGAATGTTTATCCACATTGCCTTTCATTTCAGTTTAAAAAAGATAAAAAATCATTGTCAGTTTCGTCTATCACTTGACAGACAGTTTGGTCGCTTTATTATAAAGTTGTTTCTCTGTTTGTGAAAGAAAATAAAAGTTGTATTAAGGCGCGGGTATAGGCCTTACTTCATTTTCCGCGTCCCGCTCCATCTCGTGCACAGTTGAGCGCGCAAGCCTGTCAAAGTAGCCTATACTCCTTTGGCCTTGAGCGCGGAAAGAGTTTGTGCGCACTATCTAGTGGACTGCTGTTTTTCAAGCAAGTTTTTCAACCTGTGCTGGCAAAATGGGTCGCAATGAGCAAATTTTCAAAAATTAGTTATTTTCACAATCTCTATAAAAAAAATAAAAAGAAAACTTTAAAATTATGTATGATTTGTTGGTATCAGAGAACAACTGGCTGAGCTACACCTGTTTGAAGTTGATAGAGTCAGCAAAGTCAATTTAAAAAAAAAAAAAAAAAAAAAGTATTTAAAGTTTTCTGAAGGTTCCAAAACAAAATCACCTAGCAACCATACCTTAAAATCCCTGTTAATAACGCCTAATTTGGTGCACACACCTCGTCAAAACCAAATATCTATAAGAAAATAAGAAAAAAATATATTTAACTTTTTTTTCAATATTTTACTTAAGTATTTTGAAGTACTGTAATTCTGTTTATATGTGTATATCGGGATTGCATGCTTTCTGAGGTGTCTTTGTGTGCACGCTTCGGATCTGTCAGTCAGCGTGAGTAAGATCGATTTGTTTACATCAGTATGAATTTGAAAATCACATTTCATTGGTTCAGACTCTTGCCATCAAAAATTTGCTATGAATATTCACAAAGTTAGAATGTTGCACTATAAAACGATACCAAACTTGTGCTGAGGGGAAGCGCAAGTGGTGAAATGAGCAGAGAAAAACAAATTTTTTTCATGGACAAAGGAAAGGTACTCCTCTCAAAAAACATACAAATAAAGATACTTTTAGATGTTTAATTGCTATTTGAAGCATTTAGATTGCTAAAAGTATCAATATTTGATATTTGTCTGGATAATATATCAGACTGGCACCCCTTTTGGTACACACTAAATCATCACAACGGATAATGGGAATTTTTTATTAGGCATTAATTGCATTCATATTCAGTGTTCCTTAAAATGTTTACAAATACATTAAGCACACACACACACACACACACACACAGACACGTTAGCATAGGTTATTTACGGGAACTCTCCATAGGCATAATGGTTTTTATACTGTACAAACTGTATATTCTATTCCCTTACACTAACTCTACCCCTAAACTTATCCATCACAGAAAACTATATATAAAGTGCATAAAGTTGCATTTCTGCTATCTCTAACCAAACCTCACAAAGAGAAATGTTTACAGTGGTGTAATGTCTGCAGCTCTGACTCAAAGTTGAAGATAAGGATCTAAATGCAAGCGATTTATTTCACACATAAGCAGCCACAATAATCCATCCAAACAAACATGAATCCAGACGTGACAAAAACAAGGTGATCCACAAACAGGCGAAACATGAATCCAGACAAGGCAGTAGGTAATCCTAGGCAAACAAGGTCTAAACCCAATTGCTAAGCAGACAAGGCATCATGAAGAGGAAACACTACAAACTGAAACAAAGCACAGAAAGGTTTGCATTGGCCACAGGGGTCACAACAAAATAGGCAGGTAGCTTGATGGTGTTCTCAGTGAACATGACAGGATCAGCAAAGCGTCTCTGGTTTTCAAGAAGTCCATGTACGACATCTGTGGTCATGTTGAGGCAAACTTAAAGTTCAGGTACGACCTCTGCGGTCGCATCACAGCAGACATGAAACTAAGGAACGGCCTCCGTGGTAGTATCATAGCTGATGTGAAACTCAGAAACGGTCTCCATGGTCGCATCATGGCAGACGTGAAACTCAGGGGTTGAAAAAGAGTGTGGAGCAGACTGGTGAGATGAAATAGACCATGAAGCAGAATCGTGGACTGAATCAGACCTTGCTTGAGAGCTTGAGAGCAGACTCTTGGGCTTAAGCAGACTTGGAAACAGACTCATGGACTGAATCAGGCTTTGAAGCAGATTTTGATCTGAAGCAGACTTTGAAGCAGACTCTTGGGCTGATGAACAGTATGTGGCCCAAACACACATAATGACCATAGCAGTGACGTGGAGTGCAGTCATCAGTGGGACCACCTCCTGAGACCCCTTGACTTGGGACAATCACCGGAATACCAGCAGCATGCACCAACATAAGTGGTGCATCTTCCAGACTTGACACCAGTGTCGTGCACCTAGGAACTGCCTTAGAGGCTTCATAAGCAACGTTTATGAAGACTGGGAACCCTGGCATGATGTCCGTGACGGCTGAAGACTCTAGCATAACACCCTTAATGGCTGGAGACTCTGGCGTGCCAACCATCTTGGCTAAAGGCTCGGGTATGGTAACCATCTTGGTCGATGACGCTGGTGTGGCGGCCATCTTGACTGATGACTCTGGCGTGGCAGCCATCTTTGCTGAGGGCTCAGGCGTGACAGCCATGTTGGCTGAGGGCTCATGCGTGGCAGCCATCTTGGCTGAGGACACAGTCGGAGAGGCCATCTTGTCTGAAGACACAGGCGGAGCGGCCATCTTGTGAAGAGGCTCTTGAGCGGCAGCCATGTCATGAAGAAACTCAAGCTTGGCAGGCATGACATGAACAGGCTCTAGCTTAGCAGGCATGACGGGAACAGGCCCTGGCGTGGCAGGCATGATGTGAACAGGCTCTGGCTTGGCAGGCATGACGTAAACAGGCCCTGGTGTGGCATGTATGACGTGAACAGGCCCTGGCGTGGCAGGCATGATGTGAACAGGGGTAGCAGGTACTGCAGGATTGCGGGGTTCCTCGTCCGCATATCCTACAGTAAATGAGGAACCGTTTAAAAATAATGCCCATTCTACAATATCCGCTAAAGTTCCTTGAGGATCATCACAAGAAAGTTGTGTTTTTAATGGAGCATTAAGACTAGTTCAATAAAAAATAAGTGACTTATCTGGAAAAAATTGTTTGGTGAGCGAGGTCCAGGAAGTCCTGTGTATAATTCTCTATGGAATGGTTGCCTTGACGTAGAAGGAGACAAGCTCCAGGGGGTAAAACTGCTGCTAGATCCATCCCCCCAACCTCCACCGACCACTGTTGGTCGGAAACCTAGACCAAAACTGCTACATTTAAAAATTCATCCCATCCAGGTGACAGCTGCAGAATTGGTTAAAATGTGATTACTGGTTCCAGACAGAATGACTGCTTAAGGCACACAGACACAGTTCTTTAGAAATAAAATAATCAATTTCTTGATTCCATACACTCGAACTGTCCACCATGGTAAATCAGTTCTTTCAATTTTCTGGGATGAAAAGTTCTAACATTATCAGTAAATTAATGCTTTGATGCTCTCTGTGACCAAAGCATGATTACTGGCATGAGTATGTACATGGTCACAATGCGCTGATGCAAGAAGTCTGCTTTGGTCCAATCATAAAGTTAAAAAAGTTAATAAAAATCATTACATTCTGTACACTAGACCAGGGGTGCCCAATCCTGGTCCTGGAGATCTAACTACTTGCAAAGTTCAGATCCAACCCTGATCAAACACACCTGTCTGTAATTATCAAGTGCTACTGAAGATCTTAATTAGCTGATTCAGTTGTGTTTGATCAGGGTTGGAGCTGAACTTTGCAGGAAGGTAGATCGCCAGGAACAGGCACCTCTGCACTAGGCAGACATCTTTGACCATTGCGCCTTTTCAGCGTTTCATGCATTAGCTCCGCCTTTTTAAAAACGTGTCTCCAGACCTTGCCTTTTCCATTCATCAGCGCTGTGGCTATGCAGTTACTGTTCTTATTTGCAGTGTCAGTGTCATTGATTGGACAAATGCAGCATGCAGTGTTGACATAAAATGTGTGTTTGACTTTGGCTGAGTTTACTAATCTGTGGGACTTGCTGCTTGCAGTCAAGGGAGGAGCTGAAATTATTATTATTATTATTATTATTATTATTATTATTATTATTTATCTAAATGCGGGTGTGAATGAAATGTCAAAGCTTCAGCAAATAATAACATAATCAGTAAATACTGACTTAAATTTCAGTCTAATTTCAAAAGAGTTGTAATTTCTTTGTCTTCTATGGTTGTATAAAAACAGCTGTGTAAAGATTGCTTAAAATTTCAATGAAAAAAAAAAAACAGCATATGTGTGGATTTCTTTTTTTTTTTAATTTAGGGTGACACCATAAAACAAGTATCCTATCACATATAACACTGAATACACATTTGTAACTTTTGGAATAATGTACTGCCATGTTGTACAAGGCTAGAATAGATGAGATAGCAAGCAAAAACAGAAACAAGACAAGAACCGAGAACCGCAAGAAACACAGAGAACAGGAACACAAACCATCCACATACAATGATTGACAAAGAACAAAGGAAAATGGCTATATATATACACAAGGGCTAATAGATTAACAAGACACTGGGAACAATTAGGACTAATCAACGGGGAAAACTACAATGGATTACTAAAGATGGCACAAGGGACAGGAAACAGGAAGTATAACAAAAATCCACACAAATTATATTGATTATGTCACGCTTATTTCCTATTTCATTCCTGAAACATGCTATATACATTTTAATGGCTGCACTTTTATCACATTTTAGATATTCAAAGGTGCCTGTGAAGAGGACACACTCTAAATGTCATTTCACATGTTCACATCAAATGTACATGAATTGACCTGCTGATTGTCTCTTATTGGGGTTACCTTTAAATTAGTGGTTATAAGGATCAGTATAATTGCACAGAAGGTCTTAGATGACATTGTCCCAATGCTGTGCATTCCAATATTTGGACACTTTCATTGTTTTTAAGTCAATGTATGAAATCCTTCGAGGGTTCTTCTGTCTCTCTTCACCCTACTGTGGCTGCCCTGCACTGCTTCATACATATGGCTGCACACCTGCTCACCAGACCTGCTTGTTTACAGGCTATGTCCAATTATCCCATATGCAAATTCTAACTAATTAGTTTCCTAATCCTTTCATTAAAAGTGGCCAATACATTGCTGCCCCACAGATAAGTATGTAATCCTTGGGTGAAATGGCTAATCTCTTCATATTATAAAATTAATCAAATGTGAGATTCCTTGATCAGGTTACAAACAGAGAATGCTGTTCAGGGCAATTATGAAAGCAATTTACAGTCTTTTTAGCAGCATTGAAGTTGACCATTTATATAAAATAAAGCAAAAAGCCATGAAAGGCCCTGCAGTACAGTGATTTACCAGGTGTAAGTGTTTTTTTAAAAAAAAAAAAAAAGTTTTTGTAAACCTCTCATGGCTAATATATATATATATATATATATTAGGGATGCACCAATATGATTTTTTGGGGCTGATACCGATTTTAACAAACAATTATTGGCCGATACCGATGTTTGTCACTTCCTCTCTTATTTGAAATTTTGTCATCAAAATAGTATTTTGATCATGTTTTAAATAAGCAAAGTTCAAAAACACCTGCATTAAAATATACTAGCAGGTTTATTGCTGCATCAAACGGATTGGATCCATTTAACATTCAGCAGGCCTACATACAGACAAAAAAACAAAGATACATATGAAATAAACAGTGCTTTTTAGGTAGGTTTAATAGTTTTCAGGTACAGAAATAAAGTAAACAAATGTCAAATAACACTGCATATTCTCAAAGTCCCTTTAAGACAAGTCATTTCATTTGGCGGCCATCTTTGAAACGCCTCTCGGGCATCCAAGTGCAGCTCCTATCTCTTTGAATGGGGAAACATCAGATTCTCTAAAGCTGTTTGCCAAGCTTTCGATTAAATTTCATATTTAAAATCACCAATAAAATCTGACAACAACTGTCTCATAAATTTTGTTTCTAAATGCTGGAATCATGACAAAAAAACGGTATTGTTCAGGCTGGATCAAGCTAATGCGCATGCGCAGTCCTAAATGCGCGTCTCATTTCGGAGGCGTGCGTCTGACTGTTTCTATAGAAACTGCAGCTTCTAACGGCCGCTGCCTTTACCAATCGGCGATTGGCTCTTATTTAGAAGGCGGGACTTATTCCGCCATATTGCGCGTTGCACTTTCTCCCATTCAAAACAATACGAGTGACGCGTCTTGTGTTATTCTATAGTCTTTGATATTGTTCACTGTATAAATTATATACATATTATTCCTTCTTTATTGTAACAGACTTTGTGATTAATCTTCTAATTTTTTTTTGTATACATTTTAACATTTTTCGTAAGTTTAAATATGTATTAGATCTCCTTTACTAAGGCGGGACTCTTATTTTGACGGGTTTTCTCGTCTACGGAGCTATCCGCTTGTTAAGTCGTGACGTAAGGAACGCCGTTTCTGGGTCCAAGCCTCGACTCGTTTCACTTGAGAATGGCATCTCGACGGCCGTTTATGAGCGCTATTTATTCATATTAAACGTTTAACATTTTAAAGTTAAACATTTAAAATACAGTCTACACAACATTCTCTGTGCTCACAGCGTCACAGACATTAATATTTTAACTATTTATAAAAGATGAATCACTGTCTGGCCATCTGGGATTTTGGTATGGAGATAAAGGTTATGATTATAATTTTTTGGTAGTATTACACCACATCGTGTGTGTATATTAGCACCGTTTGTTGTTTTCTTGTGGTAGGAGATAGAGCGTTTGGACCCGGAAGCGCTGCCGCGTGACGTCAGACTTAACAACCGGATACAGGTAATGGAGAGCACGCAGAAAGAATTTGAAAAGTACTTGTCAACTATTCAGAATAGTAATAATGGAAAAGCTATAAAGACTGTTTATCTGTGTAATGTCTTCAAACTTTTTGAATGATACAAAGGTCTTGTTTTTCTGTGAATTTATTTATTTATTTATTTTTTTGTAATGTGTGTGTTCTTTGCTCCCCTGGCTCCAAAGTATATGTTGTATTATTTTGTTGTTTAAAGCAATAAAAAAAAGAAAAAAAAAAAAAAAGAAAAAAAAAAAAAAAAAAAAAATAAAAAAAAAATGGAGAGCACGCAGTTCTTCGGAGATATTTTGCAGATTTGTCAGTTTATTAAGAACCCCCCGAAAAGGCATAAGATCTGTATGTATTTATTTACTGTTAGTTGTAATAAGTGTTTTGAGTAATTCGCCGTATGTTGATGATAATGCAATGGAGAGAGAGAGAGAGTTTAATGCGCACTTCTTGTGCTCTGTATTGTTTAGCTTGTGGTGATTTTTTTTTTTTTTGGAGTGAAAACGGACGCAATAAACTTAATAAAACATTAGTAATGTTTTGGTCTTCATTCTGATGGGGTCCGCTACACTTATGAAAGTTACAAAAGTTTTTTAGTCAAGAATAGTGTGCGATCTTTTGTTATTTGATTAACATTAAAGCGCAAACAGCAGCGCTAGGATTATGCAACACACATTATAGGGGAGAGCGGGGCACAACCTAACGCTTTTTGACTTTCTCAGTTTGTGTAAATCTACTTAGGGTTCAGAGAATTTATTTTGTTCCGCATTAATTTCACACATGTCTGGTACAAATATGTGGCTTTGTTTCATTAATACAGTGTATACTTTTTTCTTTATTTACCCCGAAAGAAGGGAAGTGAAATGTGACAACATGCCCCATAGGTGGGGCACATTGTAACATGTGATGGGGCACGTTGTAACATCACCATATGACAGCTAAAAATGTTATCTGATTTAATTTAAAAAATATAAATGACAAACTAAAATATTTTGTCAATAAAAGACAATAATTATTTTTTTCATATAAAATAATAGCATTTTTTTTAGAAATTCAAATTTAAATAATTTTGTAGTTTGACAATACACTCTGTAAAACACAGCTATACAGCCTAGGTCAAAACAATACAGGCAAACAGATGAAGAAACATTATTCAGACATTCATAAAAATACAGAGCTGAACAAAAACACTCCTCTCCCTCCACTCACAGCTCTCACAGAACGAGACAAATAGACAAGCCAGTACAAATGCTGAACATTTCTTGAAATAATATTTTCTGGATGTTCAGGTTCTTCCTCTCAGTCTTTATTCACCTTTTCCATGGTTTCTCAACAGAAATTCATAAAAGTTGATTATGCCAGTTATATCGTAACTGTATAGAATAGTATAGTTCTAATAGCGGGGCACATTGTAACACAGAGTTACAACGAACCCTATCTGCGCAACTGGAATTTAAACCTGGTTAGTGTCTTCTGCTAGTTAGTGAAGCATTAAAGAACTACCCAAACTGCTAAACAACAGATTGGAGATTAAAATAATATCAGATTTGTCTAATTTTAAATAAACAAAAAATACAGATGAAAAATTAGCTTAAGTAATAAATTTATTTTTGCTATTGTTAAATAAATGTTCAGTGATATCTTCCAAAGATTTTTGAATTTTGGCGCAATTTTTTCTTTATATATTGTCGATATGGCAATTAGTAAATACGCCAAGTTTCTTCATGCTAGCGTGTCTGGAAGTATTTAAACCATGTGTGTTACAACTAAGCCCGCGTTAGTTTGTGCCCCGCGCTCCCCTACAGCTCAGTGCCGTCAAGCAGTTAATTAATAAACCATCGGTTTGTTATATCGGCCTTTTTCCTTCTACAGCCGATATGCCGATGGTTGTAAATTGAGCAAAAATCGGCTGATAAATATCGGCGACCGATACATCGGTGCATCCCTAATATATATACATACACTCTGCATACCCAAGCCATTAGTGGACTCGCTAATTAATATTAACACTATAAATTACTATAAGTCTCTTTGTTTGAGGTATACCATAAAGCATACATAATAAAGTGGTGGTAATGCATATGGAACTGTCCGTCATATATTTATTTGCAAAACCACGATAATTTTCTTCAAATCTGCGAGTGACCAAGGGGTCCGGGTATGCTGATCTTACAGCAGCTTTGGCGCCTACGCTCTGTTTTTATGTATCATTATCACTGTTGCACGTTCTCATTGGTTTGCTGGCCTATGAAGGATTTAGGGTGCAGGGAAAGCTGTCTGCGAATTGCTTGCCCAAGAGGAAAAATGTGCTGCTGCTGTCAGATCTCGATCTCCGAAAATCACATTGTATTGGATACAAAACTAACTAAATCAAATTAAAAAGTCATAACTGAAACTATTTTCATAGAATTTTATTTTCTCCATAGGGAAATTTATTTTTACAAAAACTTATAGGCTAAAATGTTAAAAATAGATTGTAAGCAGACCTACTGTAACTATCCGAGTTTGGAATCGATGGTCTTCATTTGTTAATGCCACCAATTTGCATTATTTCAACATATATTTTTTTAAAAGAATACTTATATTTTTATTTATTTATAATGGGTTTAATTAATTATTATTTGTAATAGGCTACTAATAGGCCTAATTATTATGCTATACTTATTTTTAATTCTTAATTAAAAAATATATACTTCTGGCATACATTTAAACTGACACCTGTCTTAGTGTTTATTTAAAGTACACATGAAATCAAAATTGACCTTATTTATTTTGTTAGCTCAAATTGCTAGTTTTGTGGTGAACAATTCATCCGTGCAAGTCAATCCACACAAAAAAATTGTTTGGCTTCGTAATATTTAATCAAAATCTGAAAATGCTCCTCCCCTCTGCAACGGTGCTCCTTCTCTAATGACATCAGTTTGACGGCTTGGGTTGAAAACGCTTAAACCACTCCCCACCAACGGTTAGTCTGCTATGAGCCAGAGATGGAGAGGAGGAGCGCTGAAGTAAAACTGCCCTCTATTCAATATTCCGTTTCACTTGGAAATACGTCACAACACTGGAGAAAAGTCGTTTGCAACTTCCGGTTCACGCGGACTTTAAGCCATCGCGCTGTACTGTTTAAAGGTGACGTAGGCTATGTAGTTTGTGCTGCACTAGTGCCACCTAGAGGAATCACAAAAAATATTGCATATTTTGCAAACGACCCTTTGCTCTTGCAGGTGATTATGAAGGCATGTCTCAACAGGTAAATATAGGCTACTTTCAATAAAAGGTCCAACATATTAAAATACTTCTTACTGTGTTGCTATGTGTCAGCTGATCCATGTCAACCTATAGGAATATGACGCCTATTTCAGACCGAGCCAGTCGCTTTAGTCAGTCACTAGTCTCAATCTCAGATGTCGCGTCCCACGTACTGTTGGGTGAACGTTCGATGCATATGGAACACTTATCTGAAAACCAGTGGTGTGCGGTGGTGTTTTAAAATGAGGAGGCAAAGTCCTCATTTATGTCCCTGTTACACAATTTTAACATTAACATTAACAATGTTAACATTACATAAAAAGGGAGACCAAATACAATTCTATTTTGTTATTTTTACACTATGTAATGTTCTATTTATTAAAACCAAGTATAAATTTCATCAAGTTAGTGTTTTTACTCATTTTTACATTTATTCCAAAATAATAACTAAAGGCAGTAACAATTTGAACAATATATATTATTTATATTATTATTAACTAATATTCAGCTTTTCTTTTTAATAGTCAATTTATTTTCAGCAGTCATCAAGCTTGTACGTACACACTGGTCAGTGGTCACAGACACAAAGATGTACCTTTAATTTCACCACGCTGATTGCTCACTAAAAACCCCCGCAGTCATCATGTTTTCAGGCCATTTCGAGTTTGATTTTGACATGACACAAAGCGGTGATATGTAAGTGACAGTTGTTTACTTACTTTTTAATTAGTCTTCCCATTAACGCCATCACTGTCTTTATTCAGGCCGATTCGACGAGAACGCGCACGAAAACAAGAGGCGGGATTTATCGCACAAACCAATCATGTCCAATCATAACCGATCATATCCAATCATAGCGCAATTGAGGCATTGCCTCCTCTCACGTGACTTTGCCCCATTTATTCTCAATTACCCCCCCACTAAACCCACCGCACGCTATAGAGGCTCTGCTTTATTTCTATGAGCTGAAGGGAGGCACAGAGACACGGACTCCCCGCTGTAACTTTACCTGCGGGTGTCGCTGTTTGACAGTGTTTCTTTAGAAAAACGAGTGACTTTTACACTTTTTAATGTCAAATTTTGTAACATTTGCGTTGTTGTATTTTTGTAATATCGATTATTTTCTCATCCAGTTTTTTTGAGGAGGCACTGCCTCCCTTGCCTCCTCGGAGGAAACGCCCCTGCTGAAAACACTTCAGGAGTTTTGAAGTCGTCATCTGATTGGTTGAATTCTACAAGATGTCTGGGAGACGTGTGTTGCATTCTTTAATGGTCCGCCTGGAAACAAATGACCATGGAAAATGTGACCCCCTCGTGGAAGAAGAAAGCCATCGTGTTTACAACTGTGACAATGAGTGCTTACCACCTTATCAACTAAACGCTGGATTTTCAAAAGTATGTGATGTTCGTGGCTCCATTGTTGCAGTAAATTTGCACAACATTCTTGAATTAATAATTTATTAGATGCATGCCGGTCTGTTATTGTAGAGACATTGACTTTACATTTTCACACCCCTAAACATGACGCGGAGCAAAACAAACTGTGATTGGTTGCGTTAGTCAAGAGGACTTCTGTTTGATATGTAACGCAACCAATCACAGTTCGTTACATGTCAGACAGTTCCTTGACCAATGAAAGCTGCGAAAGAGTCCAGACCTTCTGCCGTTAGTCTGAAGGTCTGGCTACGCGAGACTAGTCAGTCACCATTTTAATCACATTTTAGCTTTTCTGTAGTTAACCTACATATTCACACTCCGTGTAACACCATATATACTAATATTGAAGTGATTTTACTATGACTACTGTGCTAAACTAAGCAATAAATGCTTTGAAAATGCACTATAAACAATATTTTAAAGTAGGCTTTTATTAGGCAAATAACTTACGCAAATGAGACAGGGGAGATGTTAGTAAGTTTGGTTGTATTTATTAATTTATGCACATATTCAACTTTATATACCCTATTCTTACGTTATAGAAACACTCACACATACAGTGCTCAGCGTAAATGAGTACACCCCCTTTGAAAAGTAACATTTTAAACAATATCTCAATGAACACAAAAACAATTTCCAAAATGTTGACAAGACTAAGTTTTATATAACATCTGTTTAACTTATAACATGAAAGTAAGGTTAATAATATAACTTAGAGAACAAAATTTTCAGTTTTACTCAAATCAGGGTGATGCAAAAATGAGTACACCCCACTGAAAGTCTCTGGAGCAAAGCTAAATTTTAGACTACAAATGTCTAATTTAACAAGAATTCAACCACAGGTGAGTCTAATTATTCATTACACAGGTGTCCAGCAGACAGTTGACTATAAAAGGGTGTTAAAACCCCTTCCCATTTCATGCTGTCAGCAATGGCACCACATGGAAGAGAAATGTCACAAGACCTGAGAAAGAAAATAATTTCTTTACACCAGAAAGGTGAAGGCTACAAGAAGATCAGCAAAGCTTTACTTATCAGTCAGAATACTGTAGCAAAAGTGGTACAAAAATTTAAAAAAGACGGAACTGCAACCATCTCACAGAGACGTCCAGGTCGTCCACGGAAGTTAACACCTCGACAGGAGCGTCTTCTGATGAGAAGGGTTAAAGAAAATCGGCATGCAAGTTCACTGCAGTTATCTAAAGAAGTAGAAAGCCAAACTGGGGTGACTATTTCCCGTGACACAATACGGCGTACACTGCAGAGGAATGGCATGCATGGGTGCCGTCCACAAAAGAAGCCTTTCCTAAAGCCCAGGCACAAAAAAGCCCGCCTAGAGTTTGCCAGGGCCCATGCTGACAAAGATGAAGACTACTGGGACTCTATACTCTGGAGTGATGAGACCAAGATAAATGTTTTTGGAACTGATGGCTTCAAAACTGTATGGCGTCGCAAAGGTGAGGAATACAAAGAAAAATGCATAGTGCCTACAGTGAAACATGGTGGTGGCAGTGTCCTTATGTGGGGCTGCATGAGTGCTGCTGGTGTCGGGGAGCTGCATTTCATTGATGGCATCATGAATTCACAGATGTACCGCTCTATACTGAAAGAGAAGATGCTACCATCACTCCGTGCCCTTGGTCATCGTGCACTTTTCCAACATGACAATGATCCTAAACACACATCTAAGGCCACTGTTGAATTTCTGAAGAAAAACACAGTGAAAGTGATTCAGTGGCTCCTGATCTGAACCCAATCGAACACCTATGGGGAATTCTGAAGAGTTAAGTTGAGCATCACTCTCCATCCAGCATCCAGTCTCTAAAAGAGGTCATTCTTGAAGAATGGAAAAAGATAGATTACATTTAACATAAGAAATAAACAAGGATAACTAATAGTTGCTATCAATATAAAAGTGACACAGTTTAACCATACATATTTTACCTGTTTATATGGTCCGGTGTCCCGTCGTCGCCGGAATTGAAGCATGTCAAAACCCAATAGAAAGTCCCAAAACTTTTCTGTATCCATTTCCACTCACAAACGTCAACTGTCAGCTGTCTGTCACACAGCCGCTAGCCATGTAACGACGCTCGGCTCATTGTTGCCAAGTCTGAAATTGGGCTACTTTTACACTTGTGCCATGATTACGCTACTTTTGGGATGGTTTTGTTGCGCAGACCTGGCAACCCTGCACCTCAGTTAGACCTTCCTCCACTCCAAAGGCCCACCCCTTTCACGCACTTCGAAGTGCACAGCCCCTGAATTGGGACACAGCTACAACGTCAAAACTTGGCATGATTGTGTCACACACTGGTTGCAGCAAATGATGAGGTAGTATCTAAGTGCAGCAGTAAAGGTTTATTCAACAGAACTAGAAACAAAAACACTCTTGACTATAAAACAAACAAAACAACCAGGTACACGCAATGGAGAACTGACAACTGAACTGAACAAACACAGGGCTTCAATACACAGAACTGAGGAGCTAATTAACAAGACACAGCTGAACTCAAACACTAATCAAATCAGAAACCATAGTAACCAACAAGTGGCAGGAAACTGAGAACAAAGAAGAACATGTGACTAAAGAAAAACAAACTCTAAACATGAACTACTAAACAGAACCAAACACAACTCAACACGTGACAGATTGGACATTTACAGGATTAACAAAGTATATACTTTAAGTAACATAATATACAGAAAGTTAATTATGTAAGGAGATACAGATAATATGTTAATATAATAATTTCTTAATTCCACACTTTTTTTAAAAAAAAAATTAAAAATAAATATTATTATAGGCCTATCTATTTCTGATAATTTCTGGTTGCTATGGTCGTGCAGGTTGTTCACGCATTTAACAAGTGGCCATGAAATAGGATCTCAAGGCCATGACTTTACATTGCGTGGCCACGACATAAGCATGTCGTTACCTCAACAAAATGATATTGTGGCCACGACTTATCACGTTCCCACGAGTTATTATGACGTTCCCACTAATTAATATCTCATGGCCACAACATATTAACTCGTGGGAACAAAAAGTGAACCAAACATGTCCCCTCCCGGTCACCGTAGTTTTGCTTTTGTGTAAATGCAGCATCATGGAAGCCTCAAATTTGTAAATTAATGTTTTCATATTGTTATTTACAATGTCCTATTTTCATTAATGTCATGCTATATTAATACTGTATTATATTAATACTGTACTTTCATATTTTACACATTAATTTCATAAATATTTTTGCTATAGTAATTCCTGCGTAAATGCCATCTCAGATGCAGCTTCTGTCCTTCTTGTACAGTGTATAGATGACAGTATAGATCAAAAACTAGATAAACATTCAAAATTATAACCTCAAAACAATGTGAACCTCGTTTCATATTATTTTTACATTTACAAAAGCTACACAAATTGTACAGAATCACATTGCTTCAAAAATAACCCCATTTCCATTTCTAATGCCCACACCACCAACCATATTTTTCTATGCTTCTGATAACCAATAAAGAGCTAACATTTTCTGGTAAATTATATCTGGTGCTATGTTTATCTGCTCAACCTCAGCAACCAGTATTATCAGGTGAGAAAATCAGGTATGGCTCATAGCTTGGGTGGCATAGACAGAGAAAGAGGAAAGAGAGGGGGTGTGAGGAAATAAGTCAGACTTAGACTTAGAGAGAAACTTAGAGTCATGCAGCATCTATAAGAGTCATTGAGTGACTAACTTATGAAAATTTGTGATAATATAATTTGCATATTACTATTTTAATGATTTGCAAAATTGATTATCTTACCAAGAAGTCTTCTGCTTCTCACTGCTTGAGAAGTGTGGGTATATGTTGGCCTATATTAAGACTTCATTTGTTGCCATTGTAATTTTCATATGAATATGAATATCACCAACTCAAGTTAGTGAAAGGGCAGGGCATTATCTTACTTTAACAGTCAATAAGATTACAGCTCTTATGAAGCCTGAGCAGTGAGCACTGATGGTAAGAATAGAGATTGGTTAAGTGTACTATGGGTACGGGTTTACTGAAGCGGTGGAAGATGAGGCATTTGTGATGTATAACCTGTTAAAAGCACTGGGAGATTGAGGAGGGACAGAGAATGTAAGAGTACTGACAATATTAAAAAGTCGATAGTTTAAAGGTGTGGTTCATTGTGATTTCACTTTTTTAACTTTAGTTAGTGTGTAATGTTGCTGCTTGAGCATAAACAGTATCTGCAAAGTTACAGCGCTGAAAGTTCAATGCAAACGGAGATATTGTCTTTTAAAGTTATGGCAGTTTAATGCCTACAATTACGACCAGTTTGGACTACAACAAGCTTCTTCCCGGGTTGGTAACATCATAAACCCTGCAATTAACATAAACACTGCCCCCGGGAACATGCAACAAAGTGGGCGAGGTCATGTCGCGTGCATACAAGTCTTCTGTGTTTGGGCTTCCTAGAGACGCTGGACTTTGGGAACAATGTTTAAAATTTATGTTTAATTCTGTTCCTGACAATTATAATGCTAATTTAGCTGTCTGTGCTGCATATTTTACGGAAGACAGCTTCCAGAATCTACAAAAGTTCAATGCTGGATTTGCACAAATGCTATTACTGAAAGATGGAGCAGTTCCTACTTTAAAAGCAGAAGCTGCTGTTTATGGGCCCCAACCTGTAAGTATGTTTTATTGTTTATAAAGTTATATAGTTTCTGGGACGTAAACAAAGACCAATACGGTTTGGCTTCGCTAGCCAGTTAGCTAAATTCTATTTCATACTTCTCCAACAAACACCTACAAACACCAACAAACTTCTATGTAATCACACCAACGAACTTCTGTTGGTGTTTGATGCCGTTTCTGTTATCAGTATACAGCATTGTTTCATTGCGGCTTTTATGTTGTGTTTACCCACATGCTCGTTTATGTTATAAATTAAAGTGCCCCTATTATGGATTTTTGAAAATTACCTTTCATGTAGTGTGTAACATAGCTCTAAGTGAATGAAAACATCTTGCAAAGTTTTAAATCTGAAAGTGCACCGTATATAAAGTTATTGTCTCTCAAAAGTAAAAGTCGACTCTGAGTCAATTAAACGAGTCGTTTGTAAAAGAAATCCCAAGCCGTTTCGTTGTGATGTTATATTGCCCGCCCATTTATTGTGCGTGCAGACACCAGGGAAAATTCATTTTTTCAGCAGTACCACAGCAGTACAATCTTTTGTTGTTTTCCCGTCAGACGACTGCTTCTCAAACCTCGGGAAGTTTAAAGCAGGATTCACAAAATGCTTGGTCTTAAAATATGGATCAGTGACCGGTTTATTTGGACCAGCTTGCTTCTCTGAATCTCAACCTGTAAGTATGATTAATAACTGATGTTTATATTTTCTAGCGATCGTTAATAATTCATAGTTTTGTATGTTATGTTGTGTAAGGTACACCCTAGTCTGTCTCCTGCTAACCGGCTAACTCACGTTTCTGTAGTTCTGCTATTCAGATGTGGGTCCAATATTGTCTAAAAATGTGTCGATTAATGCAGCTTGTCTGTCTTATTACTTGAAGTAATGATCAAGGATGGAGCACGACTTTTGTTTATAAAGTCTAATGCATTATCAGCTATTCACGTTTGTGCTCAGCTAACGTGGGAGTTTACAACATACAAAACAAACAGTTTTTTTGTGGAGTGGAGCTCTGTATTGTAATAGGATGTTAAGATGCTAGTCCGCGCTAACTAGTTGAAGTATTCTCTCTGTAAATAGTAAACACTCATTATAATGTCAAACAATGATATAGCCATTTTTCTTTGTTAATAGTTATGACGAAAAAGTCTGTACACATCTGGCCTAAATGTTTATCTTATGTTAGAGGTTTTCAGCTTCACTTGGCATTCTGATACAGTTCCCACAGGTGCACTTACATAAAGTATAACAGTGATGCTGCTATCACATCTTATAAATAACTAAGGTAACACTTACCATATAGAAACGTCGTACTCCAGTCGTGATTGCGAATCAGTTTTTGGTTGATCAACTGTTTCAGACGTTTCATCGTCGGGCTCGGGCTCGAATTAATATGGTAAAATCGATGCTATCTTTTCTGTCCATACATTGTATACAATGTCTTGCGAATTGATAGCTGTCATTCAGTTATGGCAATGGGCGTGCGGTGCACGCAGTAGACCAATCACAAAGGATTGGACCATCTGACCAATCAGAGCAGTGTAGGCTCACAGAAAGGAGGGGTTTAGAGAGACTGATTCTTTGAACTGCTTCTAACGAATCGTTTACAAAATATTGAAAACGCAGGTGAAATTAAATGTATATTATGAGAAAACCAAAGTGTTTTTTGACCTTGCATGCATGTAAACCTGTTGTGGGAGACTCCCAAAACAATATTAGGAACCTTAAAAAAGGCATAATAAGGGCACTTTAAACAATACCTTTACAAAAATGCTACTACTCAGTCATATATTCAGCTACAGTAAAGCTTTAATCAGGATAACACCGTATATCAAAAGCTAACATAAACAGTAGTAACATTTACAAGTGACAGACTATCTAAACACTTTGACACAAATACAAACAAAAATACTTACCATTCATAAATGTCCTTTAAAAGCCGTGCTTGCAGAGGTTCTGCTTGACCCTCTTTATTACTATCTGGGTCTGATTCTGACTCAAACTGATACAGCAATATTGACGCCATTATTTACATTTCCACCGAAGCACAAGCGACTTTTGCCCATAATGGTAAGGGGCGTGGTGTTTCCAGACAACGTGAATCGTGACAACGTGTTCCGGAAAGCAAATCAAAATACACTGGACCAGCTAACCAATCTGAGCCCATTGCGTATTTCTGAGGGAGGAAATAGAACCAGGAAATTTACAGAGCGTTTTTAGGAGAAGGTGTAGAATAAAGGTAAAATATATGAAAAATATGGCGTTTTTTTTAAAAAACGATTCATTAAGACATGTTAAACTGCGCTCCATAAACACAATCAAGACTAGAAAAAAACTAGTGAACCACCCCTTTAATTAGCACTATCTGAAAGGAAACCCATTGTCCTCTTAGAAGCTGCTCTTATTCTGCAAGAAGCAGTTTGTCCTCAGTTGTCTGTTTCCTTGTGAAGTGTGGACATACTAAGCTCTATGCTAATAAAAGGACCTTGAACACACTTAATTCTAGATGTATTTTAAGATATTTATATTTTTTTATCTTAAATAATATTGCTATTTTTTTTCAACTGTCACCCCCTTATTGAACATAGATTTGAAAATGTACTATTCAAACTTAAATGCTTGTAGCTCATGATTGCTTTTAAATATAAACCTAAGGTGGGTCTCGTTTTAAAGGGGGGGTTATCACAAACAGTTTCTGCCGATCTCATGTTAATCTTGAGTACCTATAGAATAGTATAGCATCCTTCATATCACTGAAAAGTCTTTAGTTTTATGATATTTATAAAAGATACATACGCTGTACCAAGTCTTTCCAAAAACAGCCGAGTGCCTGGAGGGGTGTCGTGTGAGCGGAGCTAAAGAGTGAGGAGTACACGTAGCTTTTGCGTAGCAATCATCTGCAACCTATCAATGGTCAGCTAAACAACTGTATTTAAACACACACAATACACCATTGCATTATCCGTGGATAACTTTTGAATCACTATAATGAATATAGCGTATAGTGAATGATGAATAATGAATTTATGAATTCACTACGTTCGTGTTGTTTACATTATATGCATTTAGGCGCCTATTGCCAACAAAACAGACATTTGATGCAGTTTTACTCACCACCTGATATTCTCCATTCATTTTAACCAATAAAAAAGTGATTGCAACTATCAGTTTCTATGGTTATTTTAATAACAAATATCGAGAGCGCATCAATGTAATGTGTGAGCACAAATCTCTCAGCTCCACTGAACACTGGGTTCTTTGGGAAGCAAGGTTATCTTTCCCTCACAACCAAAAACACACTTCTTTGGTGACATTGTTGATTTTGTGGTCTAAAAACAAAGTGACAAATCTTTCTCGAGTCCTGTGCAGGGCTGCCGATGACTTCCGTAAACCCGAACGAAGCACGTTGATGGCCGTGCTCTAGCTCTTTCGCTCTGGTCGACGTGTGCGCGCGCTCTTCTGGGAGAAGTGCCCGTACAAGGAATTCCGACCTTTCTGATGTCACACAGCCACATACTCGAAAAAAAGATCCCAAAATTTAAGAGGATTTGGAAGAGTATTTTTGGCACAGAAATACTCCGTCATACGTCCAACTCGTGTTTTGAAACTTTGGCCATGTTTAGCATGAGAATCCAACTCTTTAACAGTGTAAATAAGCCAGAATGCATGAAATAGCATTATACCCCCCCTTTAAAGAAGACACTCAGTAGATTACTGCTGAAGTTATACAAGTTAAAATTTACTGTAAAACAATTGTACTGTACTAAATATTTTTTTATTTTATACAAAATATACAAAACATATTTTACAAAATAATTTGGACTCTACAATTGCTATAAAATCAAAGCCACATGTCTAACCAAGTCGTGTTCCAAATTTGAACCCACTGGAAGCATGGGCAGGCTGTATTGTGCACCATGCTATACCCTCTGGGGCGCCAGAAAGGAGAGGGTAACTCACATGCCTCCCAGTTAAACGTGTACTCCAATCTGTTTAAGCAGGAAACAGCAGGAGGTTTGTTTGGCAGAGAACAGAGAAGAGAGAAGTCCTAATAACTGCTGGGATCTGGTCAGAGTAATTAATAGAGAAGAGCGCCTATCCCCCGCATCCAACACCACACTTCATAGTGGAAAATGGTCTGCTCTACTGCGTGGCAATCAGGAGGGGTGAGGAAAAGCGTCTGCTGGTGGTGCTCCATACCAAGATGCAAATGATTCTGACCCTTGTCCACTCTCATCCACTGCTGTGGCATCCGGGTCCAGAGAACACTCACCAGCAGATCAGGTATCGGTTCCACTGGCCAGGAATAAATGCAGAGCTGAGCCGTTTCTGTAAAAGTTGCGACATGTGTCAACGTACCGCCCCACAGAAACCAGCCCCCTGACCCGACTGTCCATCATAGAGGTGCCCTTTAAAAGCATCAGGATGGACCTTGCGGGGCCATTGACAAAATGAGTGTGGGGTCATGGATTATACCACCCAGTATCCCGTGGCAGTTGGTAGCCGAAGACTGATGTGATTGGGACCTCATGATCCCGTACATGCTTTTTGGGGTCCAGGAGGTTCCCCAGGCCACTGCTGGGATTCACTCTCTTCGAGTTACTGTTCGGGCGGCAACCACGAGGGCTGTTAGATGTAGCCAAAGTAGCCTGGGAGGGCCAAGCATCCCCACACTAAAGTTCGATTGAGCATGTACAGGAGGTGAAGGAGAGGATAGACAGAGTGATGCCCCTAGTAAAAGAGCATCTAACCGAGTCCCAACACACCAACAGCAGTGTACAATCACCCCACTCAAGCATGTGGGTTCTATAATATTGGTGCTAATTCCAAATGCTGCTTGTAAATTTATTGCATCATGGAAAGGGCTGTATACTGTGTCCGAGAGAGTGGGGCTGGTAAATTATCGAGTCTGTCAGCCGGGACGATGACGTGTTGAACAGATCTACCACATTAACCTTTTGACGTCACTTTGTTTGCCATGGTTTATATTTACTATATAGAATACTGGGTAACGCTTTAGATTACAGCCCGGAATGTACTGCGTAATTACAACGTATTTACAGCGTAACTTTGAGTAATTATAGTGTACCTATAATGTAAGTATGTGTAAGTATAGGGGAACAATATGTAAAGTCTGGGAAATAAAGGGGTAACAACCAGGAAAATAACAAATTATTTATACTGTAAGTATTTTAGAACTAAGGGATAGTTATACTATTATCATAGACAACAATCTTACGTTCGGGAGCAATTTAGCGAGAACATACACTGCACACCTTTTTGTAATAATAGTGTACAAATATATAAAGACTTTTTTAAAACTTACGGGGTAGGCTGTTACAATACAGAAGGGTCGGAGACAAAGGAGTACAGGTAACGGATATTTATTGAACACCAGCAGAGATAACAGGAGTGCAGGTAAGTGAAATGGTAATCTTGCAGGTGATAGATGAATGGTAGAATAGTGATACTGTCCTTTGTGTTGCAGTGACAAAGATCCTGGAAGACGGGTGGATGCCAGGCGAGGCAGAGCAATGGAGACACTAGACAACTCACACGACGACAGGAGACACGGAAGGAGACTTGGAACACGCTGGAGGCAGGTAAGTAGATTCACAGGAGACCTTGAGGTAAACATGAAGGTAAGTCTTAATGCGAACGAGACCGGACAGTGACTGAGTGTGTGTGAGTGTCTTAAGTACTGATGGTGATTGCCGTGCTGATGAAGTGCAGGTGCGTGTGATCAGTACTCTGGTGAGGGAGTGCGCTGTGATTGGGTGATGTTGGAGCCTGGCTCCATGGCTGTAGGTAGTCCCTTTAAAGGAATCAGATGACAAGATTTAGATAATCTGTCAATAATCACCAAGATACAGGTACAGTTATTGGAAGCAGGTAGGTCAGTTATGAAGTCAACTCCTAGGTGTGACCAGGGTCTGTTGGGAACGGGCAGAGGATAGAGTTTGCCGGAGGGAAGATGGCGAGGACTCTTCAAGATGGCGCCTTCCTTGCATCCCTGCACGTACCTTCTGACGTCGGCTGCCATATTTGGCCACCAGAAGCGCTCCTTCAGCAGCGAGAGGGTTTCATTGACCCCAGGGTGGCCAGTGCCCAGTGACATGTGGGAGGAGTGGATGAGTGGAGTGCGCCGTGTCCGGGTGATGTATTGCAAACCTTGTGGACAACCCGGCGGAGTGTTGGTGGAAGCATTGGAGGAGGGCATGGTTTCTTCGGACCAGGTGATGGGACTTACAATGAGCTTTTCAGGTATGATGGGTTCAGATTCTTCTGTGTTTTCCTCAGGATTGTGGAGACGAGATAAGGCGTCCGCCTTGACATTCTTTGGTCCAGGACGATAGGAGATGGTAAAATCGAAACGGGTGAAGAACAGCGCCCAGCGCGCCTGTTGAGGATTTAATCTCTTAGCGTCTCTAAGATACTCCAGGTTCTTGTGGTCGGTTAGTACCAGGAAGGGATGTAGCGTCTGTACAAGAATCAGTCTTAGCCAACCAACTTTGGAATTTTCAGAATGCTTTTAGCCTGCTGAACTGTATTTGTAAATCTCACATCGGCCCCGGCTGGTCTGAGAAAGACGAGCACTTTGGCACTTTTATGGACCCTCTGAGGTTAAACAGAGAACCCCATTTCCTAGCTCTTGGGACATCAAAGGGCCCCTCATGTGGACTAAGTGCCAGATCACATTCCAACACACACCACACACACACAGACACACAAACATGCACTGAAGACTGTATGTGTAAGATATAATTATATATAAATGTAACCGCCATTGTATTGTCAAATTGCATATAGTTATTCCCACTGTATAAGCTTAGCTAGGATTGTAGTGGTACTAGTGTCATTTCTAACGATTACATTTGACTGTAAACTGTAACTTCTTTTATATGCTTTTCTTATGGCAAGTTTGGTCTCGTTTTAAAGCTCTTTCCACGTCTCATTCACTGAGGTATGTCACATAACTGCAAAATGCACTGTTCTATTTTTAATGATACTGTGAAGAAAATACACTCCTATCTGATACCTCATAAATTATGCAAATCCAGCCAGGAGACAAGACAAAGAAAACTTTGCCCGCCAAACATTGCACCCTGACTATTGGTTGTTTTCAAAGAAGGAGGTGTGTTAGCTTGGTTTTCCATAAAAGCACCAACACACAACTTTTCCTTTGTCTCCCGATTGTCTCCCGATTGCCCCTTAACTACCTCAGGCGACAGCGCTCTCATCACACGCTCAGCTTCTTCCGGGACGACCATTTCCTTGGACTTTCTCTCTCTTCTCTCTTCTCGGTTATTTTACTCGTCAGTTAAACCTCGTTTGAAAACCCCGCCGGAGGAAACCCTCTCGGAAAGGACCAATCGATCCAAGCCACGCGCACTGAAACTCTACTGCACACTGACTTGAACCTATATGCAAGTACCAATTTCTTTGAAATTCGTTTAAACTGATTTCTGTGCTGGCTCTCAAAGGGTTAACTGTTGTAATTTGCCAATCTTTGATTACCTCTCTTCTCTCTTTGCCTGTCTTTACTTCCGCTCTTGTATATATGTGTATATTCTGTATATATATATTTAGACGCATAACCTCTGTATTAGTAGTTTTCATATATTAAACATATTATTCATGCTCGATTGTTTTTTTGCTCATTCAACAAAACCCAGGTCACTTTAACGTTTCGATCCAGTATCCTTGCTTTACGCATTGATGCTAGAATAGGAAGTCTTTCTCATGGCCAAAGAAAAACCTTCCTTTTTATAATAGTCTATGAGGAGCTAACGGTTTGCTGGACAAACTAATAGTTTCTCTAAATAATTATTAAACCAGAACTAATCGTATATGTAATTGATTATAATTCGTTGTAATTAATTCACAATATATGTATAATTCCCTCTTGGGTCGGTATATGTATTATAATTAATCATAAAGCTTTATGATTTATTATATTCATATATTTCACCCATAAATTAATTAAATACCTGTATAATTTCGCTACAGGGATGTTGTGCACCCTCCAACCAATGCCTCCACTCTTCCAGGGCCAGCTTGATGGCAAGAAGCTCCTTGTTGCCGATGTCATAATTGACCTCCGCCGGGTTGAGTTTGCGGGAGAAGAAGGCACATGGATGGAGTCTACTTGGATTCCCCTGCTGCTGAGATAGTACCGCTCCCACTCCTGTGGTTGAAGCGTCAACCTCTACGACGAATGGTTTCTCTGGGTCAGGATGAACAAGGAGGGGAGCGGGTGATGAAGGCTTCTTTCAAGGTGTTGAAAGCATTGGTGGCAGCTGGTGTCCAGGACAGAGACTTGGGCTTATTGCGGAGAAGGTTGGATAGTGGACTGGAGATGATGCTGTAATCTTGAATGAAGTGACGGTAGAAATTTGCAAAACCTAGGAATCGTTGGAGTTCTTTTATGGATGATGGTGTAGGCCAGTTCCTGATGGCATCCACTTTCCCCTCGTCCATTCGGATGCCACTGCTATCGAAGTTGTATCCAAGGAACTGCACTGAGGATTGATGGAATGAACACTTCTCTGCCTTGAGGAACAGGTGGAATTCTCTCAGGTGTTTCAGGACCTCCGCAACGTGGTGGCGATGTTCGGCCATACTCCGGGAGTAGATCAAGATGTCGTCAATATAAACCAGCACAAACTTGTGGAGGAACTCCCGGAGTACCTCATGGATGAAATCCTGGAATACGGAGGGGGCGTTGACCAGGCCATACGGCATCACGAGATATTCGTAGTGTCCAGTAGGGGTAACGAAGGCTGTCTTCCACTCGTCCCCCTCACGTATTCGGATGAGGTTGTAGGCGCTGCGGAGGTCCAACCTGGAGAAGACAGTGGCACCACGGAGATGTTCTAGTGCTGCTGGGACGAGAGGAAGTGGATAACGGAATTTAATTGTGATTTTGTTGAGTGCCCGGTAGTCGATACAAGGCCGCAAGCCTCCGTCCTTCTTTTCCACGAAAAAGAAACTCGAAGCAGCAGGGGAAGTAGACAGGCGGATGTAACCTTGTTCCAGAACCTCCTTGATGTAATCCTCCATGGCCTTCTCCTCCGGTAGTGGCAGAGGGTAGATCTTCCCACGGGGCACTGACTCACCCGGAAGCAGATCGATGGCACAGTCCCATGGCCGGTGTGGAGGCCATGGGGGCGTAACATGGAGGAATGTCCACGGAACGTTTCTCAATGGGACTTTCGATGGAGGTGGCACAGACAGACAGATGTTCAGGACTGGGAGAGGATGGTTGTGGTAGTGCAGAGAAACAGTTCAGGTAACAGTTATTGCCCCACTTCAGGATCTCGCCGGTTTTCCATGAGATGACAGGGTTATGCTGCTCCAACCATGGGCACCCTAGGATCACGTCAGCGGTGGATTCCTCCAGAACCAGCAGATGTTGTTGTTCGATGTGTAGAACGCCCACTTGAATCTGTATTGGCCCAACACAGTGATGAACTCGTCTTCGGCTGAGAGGTTTTCCTAATATCGAGTGGATCTGGTAGGTGGACGGCGTAACTGTTGTCTTGAGCTTAAGTTGGCAGCAGAGGGCGCCAGAGATGAAATTGCCTGCTGACCCAGAGTCGAGGAGTGCTTTAACTGGAATGGAAATATCAGCAGCAGTAAGATTTACAATTATGGTGAGTGGTTTCATCTTATTTATGGGAGGAAGAATGGCACTCACCATGGGACCCGGAGGACGAATGGGGCATGCGGAGATTACATGCCCAGAAGCACCACAATACAGACACAGACCCTGGGTCAGCCGCCTCTGCCGTTCAGCTTGTGGCAGCCGCATGTTGTCCAGCTGCATGGGCTCGTGGGCTAGTTCTGGAGGGCTGACGGATTCTGGTCGGGGGAGGGATGTTGTAAATGGTGGCTGGCCCTGGTGCTCTTCGAGACACGACTGCATACGAGTGGCGAAGCGGATGGAGAGTTGGATGAAGCGTTCGAGCCCGATGGTATCCTCGTATGCAGCGAGATGCAACCGCACTCGTGGATCCAAACCTTGACGATAGGTGGTTAATAAGGACTGTTCGTTCCATCCACTGGCGGCAGCGAGTGTCCTGAACTGAAGAGCATATTCATTCACAGTCATAGAACCTTGTTTTAAATGATACAACTGCTCACCAATCGATGAATCCCAGGCAGGTTTACCAAAAACTTCTTTGAAGTGGGCGACAAAGCTGGTGAGTGACTGGGTGATTGAATTATTTTGGGACCAAAGAGTTTCGGCCCATCGAAGCGCCTTGCCATTTAACTGTGAAATAATAAATGCTACCTTGGAGTGATCATCGGGGTATAAGTGTGGTTGCATCTCCAGGACCAGCGAACATTGCAGAATAAATCCGTTGCAATCCTCCGCCGAACCAGAGAAGGGCGCCGGTTTGGCCATGGGACTGGCATACACAGGCGGTGAAGGAGTAACAGCGGTGTTGGCGGAGGTGATCGCTGGTGGATGTGCCGGTGGATTGGAGGTGAGTGCTCGGCGCAAAGCGTCAACGAGCTCTTGGAAGGGATCCGGGGTGCTCATGCTGGTGTTCAGCGGTTTTGGTCCGGTCTTCTGTTACAATACAGAAGGGTCGGAGACAAAGGAGTACAGGTAACGGATATTTATTGAACACCAGCAGAGATAACAGGAGTGCAGGTAAGTGAAATGGTAATCTTGCAGGTGATAGATGAATGGTAGAATAGTGATACTGTCCTTTGTGTTGCAGTGACGAAGATCCTGGAAGACGGGTGGATGCCAGGCGAGGCAGAGCAATGGAGACACTAGACAACTCACACGACGACAGGAGACTTGGAACACGCTGGAGACAGGTAAGTAGATTCACAGGAGTCCTTGAGGTAAGCATGAAGGTAAGTCTTAATGCGAACGAGACCAGACAGTGACTGAGTGCGTGTGAGTGTCTTAAGTACTGATGGTGATTGCCGTGCTGATGAAGTGCAGGTGCGTGTGATCAGTACTCTGGTGAGGGAGTGCGCTGTGACTGGGTGATGTTGGAGCCTGGCGTGTCTGTGACATAGACTACATATCAGTGCATTTACACAGTATTTTGTTTTTATTGCAAAAGTGCACTGATTGAGTTGTTTCAAGGCAAGTAAAACTACAATATTACAAATTTTTTAATACTGGGGAAATATACTCGTTTCATGTAGTTACAGGGTAAGTATAACGTTACGGGCTGTAAATTAAAGTGGAGCTTGTTACCCTCTTGTTTCATGTAGTTACAGGGTAAGTACAATAAAAACACATGTATTACACGCAATCTGATATCACTTGGAAACCATTATTTGAAAAACAACTTATTTCAAAACAGATTTACAACACTTCTTATTCGTTTCTCTTGCTTGGCTTCCTCCTCCTCCTGTTCCTCTTCTACTTTTTCTTTCTTTAAATTCTGTATGTATTATAAGAAAATACAGTACACCCAGAAATGTCCTCACCATTTACTCATCTTTTGACTTTGACTTTCCTTCTTCAGATGAACACAAAGTTTTTTAGAAAAATAAATAATCTCTGGGAATGCTTTATAATGCAAGATCATGTGTTCCTAAAAGTCGAAGCATCAAACAGCACACACAGTAATAATTACAGTAATCCATACGACCCCAATGGATGACTCAATGTCTTCTGAAGTGAAACGATAAGTGTTTGTAAGAAAAATACCAAACATTTTAAATTTTTAAAATGTAGACTAATGTTTCTGACCAACTGTCACCTGTGTGACGTGTGCGTGCATGAGAGGGTTAAGAGTTCATGCTTGACATAACTTGAGGCATGACGTAAGTGTGCCGAGAAACTCGTGAAAAGTCATGCGGATGTCGGATGCCGTCCGTTTTTTTTTTTTTTTTTTTTTTTAAATTACTACTCAAAACAAAATACACAGAATAACAGATAATAATAATGGGCACAGACAAGACAGAAAAACAGATGGCAGTTCTCGTGCGAGTTTCACATGAAACACCCGCGAGAACGTCATGAAAGCTTGAGGCTTCACGTTGCTTCGTCAAACGTGAAGTCGACTCTCATGCACACGCTGGTGACAGTTGGTTGGAAGCGAAAAGATGAGTAAACCATGAGAACATTTCTGGGTGTACTGTATTTTCTTTTAATACATTATGCAGAATAGCAAAAGACATGTGATTCCTTCTTAAGATTCATCGATGGAAAGACTGAAAAGAAGAAAAGGAACAAGAGGAGGAGGAAGCCAAGTGTAGTGGCACCTAGTTGCCTTTAATTCTTCTGTACCACTTTTTGAAGTAAGTCTACAACCAGTATTTGGAAACACGAGCAAACCAACAGTCTTCTTTTTTGATGTTTACTTCCAAAACAATAACTTACATAGACATGGTATGCACGGTCAAAAAACTGTGTTGCTTCCAACGTCTCTTACTTCAAACTAAAACTAACTACATCCAATCGTTTACGCTATGACGTAGTGCTATCTGATTGGAAGCACAAAATACAGAAATGTTATCAGATCTAAACATTACTAAATTATGCATTTTAAACCAATAAATTACTTATGAATTTTCATGAAATAGTTTTTTTTTTTTATATATGAACTATAGTCCTTATGTGGCTCTTACATTACCCGGCCCCTAATTGGTTAAGCAGGAGGATTAAGCAATTATAAACTTAAACATTAAGAGTCAACTATTTTTAAATGTCCATAAACTATCAACTTGTTTCTTCTTTCTTCACTCTTCTGACATCGCCTCTTCCAACAAGCACAGTTTGTTTACAGGCCTTTCCAGAGTGTTGGTCTTGGTCTTTATCTTCACTCTTCGTACCATTCCATTGGAATCTGGCAACGTTTCAACTACTCTTCCCATGAGCCAGGAGTTTCGTGGAGAAGAACTATCCACTATTAACACAATATCTCCCGTCATGAAGTTTCTTCTCGGCTTTAGCCATTTCTGGCGCTGCTGAAGAAGTGGAAGGTATTCACGTGTCCATCTAGTCCAAAATAAATCCACAAGATACTGGACTTGCTTCCATCTTTTTCTTGTGTACATGTCATCTTTGCTGAAAATCCCTGGAGGCATGTTGGGTTGAGATTTCAACAGCAATAAATGATTGGGTGTTAGAGGTTCTACGTCATTCACATCATCTGAAACAGTTGTAAGAGGCCTGCCATTGATGATGCTTTCGACCTCACACATTATTGTCTGAAGACAATCATCATTTACCGCTTGTTCTTTCAAAAGGGAGTTAAGGATTCTTCGCACAGTGCGAATTTGTCTTTCCCAAACCCCGCCTTGGTGCGAAGCGGCTGGGCTATTGAATATCCACTTTATTCCATTTGGTTGCAAGGCCTTTTCAATCTTGTAGTTATCAAGTTGTTGAATGGCTTCTCTCAACTCTCTTTCAGCGGCCACAAAATTTGTGCCGTTGTCAGAACGCATGATGGTAACTTTGATCATGTTGACTGTAGCTCCATTCTTGACTTCCGGATCATTTTGCAGGCTTTCTTTCCTTCGCACAGGCTGTTCCGACCAATCACATTCATTGTTCAGCAAGAAGTCTGGCCCATTGATCCAGGTTCCTCCTTGCACCAAACTCTTGGCTTTCAGCCCCCTGCTGGCTTGATCTGCAGGATTTTCTGTTGTTCTGATGTACTTCCATTGCGATGGCTTGGTTGCTTCTCGGATCAACGAGATTCTGTTCGCAACAAAAGTTTTGAAACGAGCTGATTCACTGTAGTGCTGTCTGTCCAGAAGATAGATTGTTGCAATGGAACTTGAAGCTCTTGCTGTAACATCTTGTCTATTTTAACAGCGATAACTGCTGCAGTCAACTCGAGTCTGGGAATGGTGACCAGTTTGAGTGGGGCAACTCTTGACTTCCCTATGAGGAATGCACAATGCTTCTCACCTTGGTTATTCTTTAGCAGCAGATAAGACACAGTGCCATAAGCGGACTCTGAAGCGTCTGAAAAATGATGTAACTGTGCTGCTGCTGCGCATCCAAAATCTATAGGTTTCAAACACCTGCTCACACGGAAGGTAGAGAGATGACTGACATCTTCAATCCATCTTTTCCAATCTTCAGCATGTTTTCCGCCAATGTTCTCATCCCATCCGTATCGTTCTTTACAAAGATCTCTCAGCAGGAGTTTAGCGGGCAAGATGACTGGAGCCAGAAAGCCAAGGGGGTCGTAGATGGAATTCACGACTGATAAAATGCCTCTTCTAGTCATCGGTTTGTCTTGCAGTTTCATACTGTAGGTGAAAGCATCAGATTCTGTGTCCCACTGTACACCGAGTGTCCTCTCGACTGGCAAAGCGTCATGTCTTAAATCCAGGTCTTTCACTTCACTAGCTCTATGTTCTTCAGGGATTGACATCAACACCTTCCTGCTATTGCTCATCCACTTTGTTAAAGTGAAACCTCCGCTGGCACATAGGATACGAAGATCTTTAGCCAAAGTCACCGCATCTTCTTCTTTAGCTACACTCTTCAAACAGTCATCTACGTAGAAGTTGCGCAGAACTGTCTGGACAGCTTCTGGAGATACATCAGCCTTGTGATCTTCCGCAGTTCTTTTCAGTGCATAAGAGGCGACACTTGGTGAAGAAGTGGCTCCGAAGAGATGCACAGTCATTCGGAATTCCTCCATAGGTTCATTCACCTTGCCGTTGGGCCACCAAAGAAAACGAAGTAGGTCGGCGTCACGCTCTGGCACCTTGACCTGATAAAACATCGACTCGATGTCCGCTATTATAGCGACTGGCTCCTCACGAAATCTTAAAAGCACACCAATTAACGTGTTGTTCAAGTCGGGTCCTTGGAGCAGTTCACTATTCAGAGACCTTTCCTGAAACGAAGCTGTGCAGTCGAAGACCACCCGCAACTTTCTTTTCTTTGGGTGATACACCCCGTGATGTGGGATGTAAAACAGCCTGTTGTCGTCACGGCTCAGCTGTTGGACCGGAACTTGGACAGCGTAGCCTTTATCAATGATGGTCTTCATAAAGCTCTTGTATTCTTCAAAGAATTCAGGATTCTTCTTGAACTTTCTAAGCAAACAGGCTATGCGTTGCTCCGCCACACAACGGTTATTAGGCATTTGTAGCTTCTCATTCCTGAGTGGCAGTCCAATGCTGTAATGTCCGTTCTCAAAAATGGTTGTTTTCTGCACAGACTGCAAAAACAGCTTGTCATCCTGAGACATCTCTTCTCGATCATCATAATTACGCTCTGGAAAATCAGTGTTATACTGTTGGACCAGCAGCTTCTCAATCTCCATCACAGAAATTCTGTTTACTGCAAAGGTAGGCGTTTCATTACCTGCATCATCCAGTTCTTTTCTTACAGGCCCATTCACAACCCAGCCAATGGCAGTCTTCACAGCATAAGGGCCTCCATCCTTAGAATTAATAACGTGCCATGGCTCCATTGCTCTGGAACAGTTAGCTCCAATAAGCAGGCCTACATCTGCTTCTATCTTTGGCAAGCGTACTTCATTGAGATAAGGCCACTTCTGGATATCTGACTGTTTAGGTATGTTCTCTGTGTGAACAGGTATGTTGCTATGAGTGAACACCTTTGGTAGCTCAATGAACTTGGTGTTTTCCAGCCCGCACACTTCCAGGTCTGATATAACGAAACTGTTCATGAGTTTCTGTTCTCCAGGTTTGTCTTGACCCATGGTGTTAAGAAGTATTCGTGTCGGTTTACCTTTAATGTTTAGTTTCTTTTGTAAGTCTTCTGTGCAGAACGTTGCTGTGCTTCCCGGGTCCAGAAAGGCGTATGTTTCAACACACTTGTCACTCCTTTTCGACTTGATCTTCACCGGTACAATTGACAGCACACATTCCGCTTCTCCGGCCCCCGTGAGGCTACAGGACTCTCGCAGAATAGAAACTTGAGCACACGATACTTCACTCTCATGATGATCATCTTTCTTTTCAGGTGAGACAGAACCTTCTTCTTTTATTATGTGCAAAATGTCTGGATGCTTTAAAGCACACTCTTTACACTCAATTCTTCTTTTGCAGAATTTGCTAAGATGTCCTGGAACTAGACATCCAAAACACAAGCCCTTCTGTTTTAAGAAATCCACACGCTCTTTATGTGGTTGGCATTTGATTTTGCTGCATGAGGCAAGGGTGTGAGATTGCTGGCAGTACAAACATGGCTTCTCAAAGGCACTCAGAGTTTTACTTGCGTTTGCTGGCTTAACATGCGTTTTTTGAGGCTCTTTGCTTTCAGTGGAAACATTGGTTGCGAAACTACTTCCACGGACCTCTTTTCTTCCATAATGCTTTTCCTTTTGGTCCGTCTTTCCACTTGGGATTGGGCGACTGTCTGAAATATTACCAAAGAGGGGATCCATGGCTATTCTAGCTTGGCGGTCAATGTAACTCACCAAATCAGCAAACTTTGCTCTCCTGCCTCTTTGCTCTTTCATGTCATAAGCTTCAGCACGCCAACGTTCCTTCAGTTTGTATGGTAGCTTAGACACCACTGTCCGTAAGTTGGTTGGGTTGTCCATCTCCTCTAAAAATTCGATGTCTTCCATAGTGTTGCGACATCCAATTAAAAACATAGCATAGGCGCTCAATGCTTTCCCATCATCCGACTTCACTTGAGGCCATTTGAGTGCTTTGTCAATGTATGCGCTGGCAATACGTAATTCATCCCCATAGTGCTTATGAAGTAGTCGCTTTGCCTCGCAGTAGCCTTTGTTAGGTGTCATATGAGCACAGCTGCGAACAAGCTCCTGAGGTTCCCCGGCCGTAAACTGTTCCAAGAAGTACAATTTGTCTTGATCATTGCTGGTTTTCTGCTCTATTGCGTGCTCAAACGCCCTCATGAAAGACTTGTACTGTAGCGCATCACCCTTGAACACAGGAATGTCTTTTGTTGGTAGATGAGATAGCTGCTGTTGTTTTACAAGTAGCTCGGTGATTACATTCTGTTTTTGCATAACTGCTAGTATGTCATCACCTCCGTTAGGTTGAGCATTTGGCACATAATTGGAGACCAATTGAGATTGTTGCTGTGTTCGGGAGTGCCGTGTTTGTGGTTGAACATGAGTGTTCGTATTAGCTTGCTGTGGAAGCATAATGCTGGTTCTTTCCTTCACATGCTCACCTCGTGGCTTTTGCGCTGCCGCATAGCTACTAAACCCATCTTCAGATCTTTCATATTCTTTAAGCACCCTTATTTTTGCTTTACTCTCAGCTAATGCAGTTTCCAGCTTCAACTCTTCTTTTTCAGCTTTGATTCTAGCTGCTTCAAACTCAAGCTGTTGCATTTTCTTTAGCGCTGCAGCACGTTCGAGCAGGGCTGCATGTTCCGCTTCCTGTTTAGCTCTTGTTGACGATACTCGTGATACAGCTGAGGTGCGACTCACTTGTGATCCACGTGGGCTGGCCTTTGTAACATCGCTGACCCCCACCTGTGAAACGCTGTCACTTGCTTTAACAGTTTCTTGCAGATAATCATCCACATTATTTTCTTCTTGCAGTACTCTTTCCACTGGCAGTATGGGTTTTTGCTCAGCTGCAATCCAGTTTTTAGTCATTTTCATAAATCCTCTAATCGCTGCCATTTTAGGTTCAAACCAGTTCTCTTGATCATAGCTTTTTTCATCTTCATTCAAAAGATTTGCAACTTCGTTGTTGAGACGGTTAAACTCCTTTAGTGATGCTGAAAAATCACTTTCCATCATATTTTTCACCTTTTGTAAATTCTGAGCATCACCCATCATTGTCTCCAACTCGTTTCTTTTGCTTGTCAGAGTTCCTAATGTTCTTCTTCTCTGTGCAATGCACCTCTGCAATCTCTCCTCTAACGCCTTCTCTGTCATCTTATGTGACCTTCTCTGTTCCATTGTATCCTCGATACATCTATGTTCATCTTCCTCAGCCATCTTACAAATTGCAGAGTAAATGCTCTAATTGTATGCAAACGTTTCAAGCACTGTCTTCAAATGTACCTTTCTTAATAAAACGAGTGCAATACAACTTCTTAAAGATCGCCATAACTCCACATTGACTGAATCAGAGTTTTAATATCAGCATACGTTATACAGAGAAAAAGTTCACAAATTTTCGTTCTCTTTGGCTCACTTATCTCGTGCGTCCTTATCACGCCTTTCTTTGACAATTCACACAGACAAAGTCCACTCTGTCTCCGTCTTTTGAAGAAAAAAGTACCCACTCAGCCGCAGCGCGCAGCGTCACTTCTCTCTTAACAGACAGACTACTTAGCCGCTAGCTAGCGGTGCGTATGGAAGCCCGACAAACAGCGGAGAAACTGCGTCCTTGACGACGGTCCTTCGCGGCTCGCTGTGGCAGACAGGCCCGTTCCCGTGTCTCGTTTTCGGCGCTAAAGTTCGATCCGCTGCTTCCTCCCGCAGCAACAAGCTAGCCACGTCTTCTTCGTTATCCAGAGTAGCTTCGTATTAGCAAGTTTTTTGACTAATGTAGTGGCACCTAGTTGCCTTTAATTCTTCTGTACCACTTTTTGAAGTAAGTCTACAACCAGTATTTGGAAACACGAGCAAACCAACAGTCTTCTTTTTTGATGTTTACTTCCAAAACAATAACTTACATAGACATGGTATGCACGGTCAAAAAACTGTGTTGCTTCCAACGTCTCTTACTTCAAACTAAAACTAACTACATCCAATCGTTTACGCTATGACGTAGTGCTATCTGATTGGAAGCACAAAATACAGAAATGTTATCAGATCTAAACATTACTAAATTATGCATTTTAAACCAATAAATTACTTATGAATTTTCATGAAATAGTTTTTTTTTTTATATATGAACTATAGTCCTTATGTGGCTCTTACACCAAGCAAGAGAGAAAAAAAGGACAAAACGTGCTACTTTCTGTTAAGACTTTATAATTTGAAATGAAAAGTTGATTTAAAAAAAAAAATAATAATAATAAATGAATAAGAAGTGTTGTGAACCAGTTTTGAATTAAGTTGTTTTTTAAATAAAGGTTTCGGAGTAAGTGATATCAGATTGTGTGTGTTTTTATTGTACTTACCCTGTAACTACATGAAACAAGAGGGTAACAAGCACCACTTTAATTTACAGCCCGCAAAATCATACTTACCCTGTAACTACATGAAACAAGAGGGTAACAAGCACCACTTTAATTCACAGCCCGCAAAGTCATACTTACCCTGTAACTACATGAAACAAGAAGGTAACAAGCACCACTTTAATTTACAACCCGCAGATGTCATACTCACCCTGTAACTATGGAACAAGAGTATTTCCCCTAGTATAAGTACCCCTTAGTTCTAAAATACTTACAATATAATTAATTTGTTATTTTCCTGGTTGTTACCCCCTTATTCCCCAGACTTTACATATTGTTCCCCTATACTTACACATACTTACTTTATAAGTACACTATAATTACCGGAAGTTATGCTGTAAATACGCTGTAATTATGCAGTACTTTCCGGGCTGTAATCTAAAGCGTTACCGAATACTGTCTAAAAATTTTAAGAATGATAACAGATTATACATCATTTGAAAGTTCTAAGGGTTTAGTGTCAATCACAGTATAGATGCTCCAGCAACAATAATATTGTAATTTGTGTTGGAAGTGCAAATGGCAACATGCAAAATCAAAACGGGACTTGATACCTTTGTTATGAAATAGTGATTGCGAGATGAATCCAGTCTGTCGCACTTGGGTAAAATGTCCATTACAAGCATCAAATGAAAAACATCCAACAGCACTTTTTGTCAACAAAAGCATTAAATCCTTGAAATGTTGATATATTGTCCATTGTTTACATCAGATTTCGCCTGAACGATCTGCTCTCCATCATCATTCTTCAAGAAATTATGAAATTTAAACACTGTTTATGTTGTAAAACTGTATATGACATTAGACTCTCAAAAAACAAATGAGCCCACCCAGTTTATTTTTCAAAATAGGGCAGTAGTTTTATTTATAATATCCAAGCAGAGCAGTCGGATTTTATGACATCCTGAGAGGCATATTGTCCAGCCATTATCATTGGACACTGCTCAAAAAAATTAAAGGAACACTTTGAAAACACATCAGATCTCAATGGGGAAAAATATCATGCTCGATATCTATACTGATATGGACTGGGTAATGTGTTAGGAAGGAAAGGATGCCACATTGTTTGATGGAAATGAAAATTATCAACCTACAGAGGACTGAATTCAAAGACACCCCAAACATCAAAGTGAAAAAATGATGCAGCAGGCTAGTCCATTTTGCTGAAATTTCATTTCAGCAACTCAAAATGGTACTCAGTAGTTTGTATGGCCCCCACGTGCTTGTATGCATGCCTGACAACGTCGGGGCATGCTCTTAATGAGACGACGGATGGTGTCCTGGGGTATTTCCTCCCAGATCTGGACCAGGGAATCACTGAGCTCCTGGACACGGTGCCGGGCAGTGAGCACAGGGCCCACTAGAGGACGTCGGGCCCTCAGGACACCCTCATGAAGTCTGTTTCTGATTGTTTGGTCAGAAATATTCACACCAGTGGCCTGCTGGAGGTCATTTTGTAGGGCTCTGGCAGTGCTCATCCTCTTCCTCCTTGCACAAAGGAGCAGATACCGGTCCTGCTGATGGGTTAAGGACCTTCTATGGCACTTTCCAGCTCTCCTAGAGTAACTGCCTGTCTCCTGGAATCTCCTCCATGCTCTTGAGACTGTGCTGGGAGACACAACAAACCTTCTGGCAATGGCATATATTGATGTGCCATCCTGGAGGAGTTGGACTGCCTGTGCAACCTTTGTAGGGTCCAGGTATCGACTCATGCTACCAGTAGTGACACTGACCCTAGCCAAATGCAAAACTAGTGAAAAACACTCAGAAAAGATGAGTAGGGAAAAAATGTCAGTGGCCTCCACCTGTAAAACCATTCCTATTTTGGGGGTCATCTCATTGTTGCCCATCTAGTGCACCTGTTGTTAATTTCATTAACACCAAAGCAGCTGAAACCGATTAACAACCCCCTCTGCTACTTAACTGACCAGATCAATATCCCACGAGTTTAACTGACTTGATGCTATTCTCTGATTAAAAAGTGTTCCTTTAATTTTTTTTGAGCAGTGTAGTAAATCTTGATGGACAAAACTTTTACCCAATGCCAAGACGATTCCAACAACGTGTATGCTGTTTATCTTCCACATGTGCACATATTAGAGGCATTTTTGATTACGTACAGCTGTCTGGACCATTCAGAAGCCAGAGCTCATCTAACAGGTTATTCTTCCACAGACTGTGCTGTTTTTCCCCTTCATTTGCTTGAAAAACAAAACCTTGTCACCCAAAAATGTATTATTTCCCTCATAAAAGGATGGAACTCACCGGTTCGTTCTGCAACGACTTTTAATAGCTAAACGAGGTGTCCCAATTCGATAATTACCCCATGCCCAGAGTGGATGAGTTGGTGGAACGCCTCGGCAGGGCCCGCTACATCTCAACGCTCAACCTCACAAAAGACTGCCTGCCGGGGGGGGGCACTGGCAATATTGGGTCCTTCCTTTGGTCTGCATGGGGCGCGGTAATGGTAATTCACTCTGAGCTTTGGGAGGACCACCTGGATCGGCTGAAGAAAGTCTTGATGGAACTACAGAGGGCTGGACTCATCAAGCCAAAAGAACAGAAAGTAGAAGTAGTGAGGCAATTCAACCCACCTACCACCAAGACCCAGGTACGTGCCTTTCTCGAGTTGGTGGGCTATTACCGGTTCTTCATTCCTAACTTCTCCTCCATAGCCTGTCCCCTCACAGACCTGACCAAGAAGGGTGGACCACCCATTGGCCCAATGATGGAATCCAGCGGCGTGGGTGAAGGTGTAATCCATGTAGGTCTTTTACCTGCGCTTCTATAAAGTTTACTTAATTTATTAGAATTTAGTGTCAATTTGATCTAGCTCTGTGCTTAATCTGACTCCAATTTCAAATGATTATTAAATTTACACTTATGTATTAATTAGGGGTGACCCTGAATAGTCAATGATTCGATGCTTCGATAGGAGGAGCCTGATTCGACTACCAATCTCACAGTCGAATCTTCGCAGAGGTGTTATGAAACGAGATATTGGGGTGCTCAATATCTGATTTTACATAGACCTACCGGTTTTCTCCCAATAAGTTAATATACAGCCTATTATGATAATGCTGTAAATAAAAATGTGAAAAGAAAGAAACTTTCGATAAATATTTTTAATGTGCTTGCTGAATAAATCCAACAACCCCTGTGACAGAGTTAAGTTTCACTTTCCATGATCCGTGACCGACAGAGGGCATCTTGGTGGCAGGGATTAAATCATTAACAATGTCTGGGATAAGAAAATCTAAAGTGTGGAACTGGATGCACTTTGAAATGGTAAAAGATGATCCAAAAAAAGTAAGATGCAAGTTGTACCAACAGATCATGTCCTACCACTCAACAACGACAAACATTGCAGCGCACTTCTGCCAAGTCGGTTTTCCTCGCACACTATTTGAAAAGACTCAAACAGACACAGGCAGATTTGCGTGAAAGACTGGATTTTTATTTTATTTTTTTTTTCTCGATCAGGTACAAGTGATTTCAAAACATTTCAGTCGGTTCTAATTTGATTTTTGAATGCTGTGAACGTTTAGCTAAAAAGACTGCCACTCCCGTTTAGCCTTTATTGTCTTTGCAGTTAAAAAGACAAAGTTGACAATTCTGGCTATAGGCTACTTTTGTTATTTTAATAATTTCTTTAATTTTAATTTATTTATTGATCACTCTGTGTTATCTAATTTAACTATTTGTGGCTTGTGTTTTGAATATACGTTCGCCTGTACTTTGCACTTGTGACTTGACTATTTTTTTTTTTTTTTTTTTTTTTTAGAGCGGTATATTCTGTTCTAATTCAATTCTGTAAATTAATTTTTGATTGTTTTTCGGTGCATCGATGTTGTGCTGTAGACTATTTAAAGCTTGCTCGCACAGGCAATTTAGCCGATTTAATTTGATTTGCCAACATGTGAAATGTCTGCAGTTATTTATATATATATTTTTTAGGTTTATTGATCCAAAATGTTTTTATTCATTTTCTTCTATATCTTTGTGTGGTGTTCTGTACATCGTAGCTGTGATTGTTTATCCTCATTGCCTTTCATTTCAGTTTTAAAAAGATAAAAAGTCATTGTCAGTTTCGTCTATCACTTGACAGGCAGTTTGTTCACTTTATTAGAAAGTTGTTTCTCTGTGCTGTGTGTGAAAGAAAATAAAAGTTGTCTTAAGGCCCGATAGGCCTTACTTCATTTTCTGCGTCCCACTCCATCTCGTAAACAGTTGAGCGCACGAGCCTTTCAAAGTACTCCTTTGGCCTTAAGCGGAAAGAGTTCATGCACACTATCTAGTGGACTGCTGTTTTTCAAGCACAATTAGATTTTTTCCCACAAATCATGCAGCCCTAATTGCTCCCGATATCAGCATGTTCACAGTTGTTTTGTTGTTTTTACAGGGACCAGATGCCACTGATGAGTCCTGTTGACTTAAACATTCCCATAAATCTCTTCAAAACTGTTTTTCTCTGAGAGCGCTGTACCAACTTCAGTAAGCTTGTACATGAACATGGTAAAATGAAAAAGCAAACACCTTAGAAATGACAGGTATGTTGAACAGGAACCGTTTCAGGAATGGCACAAAGGTGTGTGACTGTTTAAGTGTAAGAGACTTGACATGGAGGCAAAATAGAATCTAAATGCTGGAAGTTTATTTAATTTCAGCGAACAACTCCAATACACAAGACAGAGACGTAGTCGATAAGGCAGGCAGGGTAAACAGAGACAAGTAATCAGTCCAATCAGGCAACCAGAAAAAAAACGATAATCCAAAAGGCAAAAATCCAATAAGGCAAGCACAATGGTCATAACAATAAGGCAATGAACAGGCAATGAAAAACGCTAGGTAAGGCAGTGATAAGCTGGCAATACTTTGCAAAGCAGCTGTGAAAATGCATGGCTATTTATACTGGAGTAAGGCAGGAAGTAACCAATGAAGCAACAGTCCAAGTTAGTATTTGGGAGAGGGCTCCCTCTGGTGGTTGGATGAATGGGTACAGCTTCATTCATTACATTAAGTCTTTGTGCCTTTTTGTGCTCTGTTGTGTATATTTGGATTGTGTTATGTTGTGTTGTGTTGTAAATAAAATACAAACAATCAAAAAGCCATTTTTAAAATCTCCTCACATTCTCACATTCACAGTCCCATTCGTCTGACAGGGCCATCAGGGGAGGGTCTTTGTCTTCCCAGGTGTATCATTATTCATGATCATTCACGCCCTCCCCGCATAAGCCTTCCTGACACAAAACATGTCTTACAAATTTTAAATCAATATATTTATGTGAAAGAGTGTGCAGGATGATTTTTCACATCATTTTGAAGCAAAATTTCTAAGCCACAAGATACATTTTTCAAAAATCTTGTGAACATATATTTAGTATGGGTTTTACAGTTGTGCTCAGAATTATTGGCTCCCTTGGTAAATATGAACAAAGAAGCTTGTAAAAATAAATCTGCATTGTTAATCCTTTTGATCTTTTATTAAAAAAAAAAAAAAAAAAAAAAAAAAATCACAAAAATCTTACCTTTCATTGAAGTAAAAGAATTGAAAACGTAGGGAAAATTTCTTTATGAAATAAATGTTTTTTCTCCAAAACACATTGGCCCTCATTTATCAAACGAATGTAGAAACCAGCGTACATCCGAACGTAAAAATCAGCTTACGACAACGCTCACGTGTGATTCATTAAACTTTCGTATGTGGCCAATTCCGTCGCACGAATGAACGGGTGTTGATAAATGTGTAGGCTGAAAACTGTCTTCATTTAAATATTACGCCCCAAATTTTAGAAGCCTCGCCCTATAGTTTACGACACAGAGAAACGTAACCCGGCCATGAAGAGGAAGTAATCACATGGAAATCTTACTCTAAAAACACCCCTCAACCTCATAATTGCAAACAATAAAATTAATTTAAAAATAAAATGCCTGTAAATAAAACTAAATAGCCTACTTACAAAACATTATTAATATATATATATATAAATTTGGTTATTTTAGTACCTCACTCCACAGAAAATCCTTGAAATTTATTTTATTCAGAACAGAACAAGAACTAAAAATAAGTAGCTATATATTATAAATTGAAACACAAATTAGGCTACAGTGGCATTCATTATAAAGCAGAAATGAATTTTTTTAAAGCAAAACTGAATTGGGCTCACATAGCCTACCTCTCTCATTCGGGAGGAATCCAAACGTTTCCATATTCACGATGTAACATATTCACGATGTAACATTTATTGGTTGCATTGAACTACTGTTCATTATGTAAACAAAGCTTTATATTTCACTCTTGTTTCAATATCCACGTAAAACATCATCCTTCACATGCGCAAAAAAGTGTTTGGTTGGGCATTGCACGCGCCGACTGGTACAGACGGATAGCGGACCATTAAACTGAGCAGTGTTAACTTTGTCTGCATTTTAGTTTGCTGATAAATGGCTAAAATGTCAAATTAGCAACACTATAACTGATATGTTGGGTCTGCGTGTGTAAGTGAAGCGCCCGCGCGATCAATTGGATTAAATAAAATAAAGATAAATATTTTAATAAAATAAAGAAAACGAATACAACGTGAGCGTAGCCTGGACTAGCCCTACTTGATGCACAGTTTTTCTCTTTTGTTTTGTTAATCTGTTAATTATTTCAGTGAAATATATTTTGTGTAGTCCTATTTTTTTTTTTTTTTTATTCCTTGTAGACTATATTCTGTTTTTCTCTGTGTTGCAGGTGCATGATGTGTGAATCCTAATGTTCTGTTGATGCAGCCATTTGCGCATACAAAGCGAAATCCCTGGAAATAAAAAAATAAATAAAAACATTTGTGGTATTTTAAGACATGCATCTATTCTAATTTAATTTTAATTTGGCATTTTAATAGTGTTGTTTAATGGTTAATGATCGGTTAGTGAGTGATTGTCGGACAGGAAAATAAACTAAATGTTCTCATAACAGTTCTCCACGAGATTTACTATGCTGCACGCAAGCTCCCGCTGACTCAAAAACGTGCGTACACGAGCTGAGACCTGACTACCGCTCACGCTCATATTGATAAATGCCAAATTTTACGTGGAAACGAGCATACGCACAGTTTTCTGGCGTACGATCGTTTGATAAATGAGGGCCATTGGCCACAATTATTGGCACCCTCAATACTTTTTGCAACCTCCTTTTGCCAAGAACAGCTCTGAGTCTTCACCTATAATGCCTGATGAGTTTGGAGAACACTTGACAAGAAATAAGAGACCATTCCTTCATACAGAATCTCTACAGATCCTTCAGATTCCCAGCTCCATGTTGGCGCTTCTTCTCTTCAGTTCACTGCACTCATTTTCTTTAGGGTTCAGGTCAGGGGACTGGGACAACCATGGCAGAAGCTTCATTTTGTGCTCAGTGACACATTTTTGTGTTGGTTTTGATGTTTGTTTTGGATCATTGTCCTGATCCAACCACAGCCCATTATAGGACTTCTAGCAGAAGCGGTCAGGTTTTGATTTTTTATCTGTTGGTATTTGATAGAATCCATGATACCATGTATCTGAACATGATGTCCAGGACCTCCAGCAGAAAAATAGGCCCACAATATTAAAGATCCAGCAGTATATTTAACCGTGGGCATGGGGTACTTTTTATCCCTGTGTGCCAAAAAGCTCTTTTTTTCTGACCATAGAAGCCAGTCCCGTTTGAAGTTCCAGTCTTGTCTGACAACTGAATATGCTGGAGATTGTGTCTGGATGAGAGCAGAGGATTTTTTGTAGGTGCTGTTTTTTTTTTTTTTTTTTTTTTTTTTTTTTTTTTTTTTTTTTTTTTTAGGCTTTCTGAGACTCAAGGCTCAACTAATCTCTGCAATTCTCCAGCTGTGATCCTTGGAGAGTCTTTGGCCACTCAAAATCTCCTACTCACCATGCATTATGACGATATTGACACACATCCTCTTCCAGGCAGATTTGTAACATCTTTAGTTGATTGGAACTTCTTAATTACTGCCCTGGTAGTTGAAATGGGGATTTTCAATGCTTTAGCTATTTTCTTACAGCCACTTTCTATTTTGTGAAGCTCAACAATCTTTTGCTGCACACCAGTACTATATTCTTTGGTTTTACCTATTGTGATGAATGATTACGGGAATTTGGCCTTTGTGTTTCCTCGTGTTTACACTCCTGTGGAACAGGAAGTCATGGCTGGTCAATTTTATGTTCATGATCACCCTGGTGTGCTAAACAAATGTAAATATGAATGGGAATATACTTCAGAGATATTTTACTCATAAAAAATTCTAGGGCTGCCAATAACTGTGGCCAACATGTTTTGGAGAAAAACATTTTTTCTTAATGTGATTTTCCCCCCACTTTCAATTCTTTTCCTTCAATGAAAGGTTAGATTTTTGCTAATTTTATGAATTAAAGATTAAAAGGATAAACAATGCAGATTTACTTTTACAGTCATCTTTGTTCATATTTACCAAAGGTGCCAATAATTCTGAGCACAACTATATGTCTTTATTTCAGTGACTTAATGTTTTTCACAAACCACGCATAAACTGAATTTTCTCAAAACTACAAACTTTTACATACATGCTGCTCACATATCATTATAGCAGAGTTTGTGCTGAATACAGTGTAATTAGACAGTGTAGTCAGTGTAATCAAAACATCTCCAGGGCCCAGAAAACACCTCAGACCCCAGAGGGTTAAAATGATAGTAAACATGAAAGAATTAAAATAATGAATTCTCAAGACATAATAAATACAGTTTATAAGCTTAGTAATATGAGTTTCTGGCACCCAGAGTCAACTTTCAGTGACCTGGGTCATATCCCCCAGTATGGAAGAGGGGGCTTAATGAAGAGTGGAGAGGCATTTGAGCAAATAGCTTTCTTGTAATCTTTTCTTCAGATTAGCAAGTTTATAGTTTTGTTGCATGGTGTCTTTTTTTGTGAGAGATCTTGTGTTCAGTCTTATCGGGAATTTCGGTCTTACAAAGGACAGCCGGAGAAGGTACACTGGACAGAGGACCGCTTCGCCAGTTCTGCATGCCCCAGACTACAGCTGCCCCTTTATCTTACAGACAGACGCATTCAACGTAGGAGCAGTGCTGTCCAAAGTCCAGGAAGGAGAAGAGCATCCATTTGTCTATATTAGGTGTAACTCTCCCCTGCTGAGTCCCGTTATGCTGCAGTGGAAAAGGGAGCCCTTGCTATAAAGTGGGCAGTCCTGAAGCTGAGATATTACCTGTCGGGACTCAGCTTCACCTTGATCATGGATCACGCTCCACTGCAGTGATCTTTAGCTCGAGCTAAAGATTTCAATGTCTGAGTGACCAGGTGGTTCTTGGCACTCCAGGACTACCACTTTACAATCAGCACATGGTAATGCGGATGGTCTGTCCCGAATGGTCACTGGATGGTCAGGTCTGTGTGTCTCTCTTGTCTCTCTAGTGATTAAGGAACCCAAACTGCAAATCTCCAGTAAGTTGCCACACATTCACTCCTGCACTGAAGCACCAGCTTTCCCGCACCTTGGAACACCTACACTAATTTCAGTCTTGTCACTCAATAAAGGCCCCTCCGGGGTAATTTCACCACACATTGAGTCTGACACCGCCCACTAGGGGGAAGAGCCTGCTAAAAGGATTTAAATTACCTTTTCCATAGCCAACGCCATGTTCAGTTTCAAAACGGTTCAGAAGAGCACCAAGCGTCCTGCTAACGGGACAATGACAGTTAGCAGGTTAACAAGAATAAAATTGTCAGTTGTCACAGGCTGAAGGTCTTTTAACAATGTAAATAAAAACAAAGCAAATTTCCACTATGATAATGAAAACAACGTAAATATCCACATGGGTTAAGTGCGTAACAGTTTAACATAAGTCAAAAATATAACTGACCAAAAGTTAAAAAGGTTATAAATACACAGAGAAATGAGAAACTAAACAAGACACAAGTAGCGATGAAAAGTAACTATGGCAACAAAACGGGACATATTCAAAAACTGGAACAACAGAATAAAATGAATATCACAATAAGAGTCTCTGAACAGAATGTAACATGTATTGGCCCTGGAATGCAGGGATTTGGCATGGAGGTGGTGATATCAACATCTTCTTCGACCTCCACCAAAATTATGCGGGATCTTATTAGCCACAACTCAATGTAATGCAGAAGTTTGCAACTGAAGTTCCCCAATGCAGCTGCCTGCAGGAGGTGGTCGTCCAGCCCAGACGAGAAACACATCTTGAGTGTGACTTCATTCCAGGCCACCTGATGACATAGTTCCAAGAAGTCCTCCACAAAATCCTCCTGATGACTTCCCCCGGTATAGCGAAGGGAGTTGGTCCTCACAGATTAATCCACACAGAGTAGCACAACCCATGTAAAAAAATAGCTTTGAAAAAGTAACTTGCAATTTTATGTTTCAAATAGAGATGGCGATAGGCAAAAGTTCCATACTTCAGCTTTAACACAAGAAATGAGAAATACAAATTAAGGGCCTGTTCACATCAAGACAAATGTTCGGTGCAATAAACATTTTTACCCTCAGATGTCTGAGGCTGATTTGGGGTCCTGGAGTAGTTTTGCCATGCCCTGACATTTGTGCTTTTTTCATTTGCTTATAAACATATTAATGACAAAAGTCTCATTACACTGTATTCAGCAGAAACTAGGCTACAATAATATGTGAGCAACAAGTATGTACATGTTTGTATTTTTGAGAGAATTACGTATATGCATGGTTTTTGAAAAAAAAAAAAAAAATAAGGCTGAAATAAGGCCTCAAAACACATACTAAATATTTTTTCACAAGACCTACTCCTAATGAGCTGCATAATGAGCCATTCAGTGAGGAATGTGACTGAGTGAACTAAGAAAGAATGCAATGACAAAAGAAATGTATCATTTTTTTGTAGTTTATTTAGAATATAATTAACTATATAAATAAGAGTCAAAGACACATTTTGAGTACACTGTTATACCTGGAAATAAATCCTGTTCAAAGATATATGTGAACATCACTTCCCTGGCATTTGGTGTTTCTGCACTGGAGAAAAAAAAAAAAAACCTTTCCTGCTTCCAGTCAGTGATCTCAGTATCATATGCATGCAGTCCAATGTGTGCCAGTATCTGGTCACTATAATTCTCAAATCTGTGAGATAAAAAAAAAAAAAAAACCCTCTGTGAGCATGCTGATAACAGGATCATATCAGCTACTGTATTAACATTAATATATGTCCACTCTTAACAGAAAACATGATTTTTGTGATCTCATGCATGCACGTATTATTGCACATCATGTGAAGAAATTTTGTATAGGCCTATTATATTTTTAATTACAGTACCGGTCAAAAGATTTGACACATTACTATTTTTAATGTTTTTGAAAGAAGTCTCATGCTCATCAAACCTGCATTTATTTAATCAAAAATACAGAAAAAACAGCAATACTGTGAAATATTATTACAATTTAAAATAATGTTTTTCTATTTTATATACTTTAAAATATAATTTATTTCTGTGATGCAAAGCTTTCATCATTCCTTGCGAACAAAAGCTTCATTGATGTGGCACTATATAGGCTATTTTACAGTAAACCCTTCATAATCTGTCCAAAACAAATATTGTCTAAATAATCATATTTCTATGACATTTTATGTATCTTATTTGTTATATTATAGAGCCTATAAATGTTAATGTGCAGTTTAATATGTTGCTAACACATTTTATTTCAGTATTTATTACATATTTCTGTCGATTTCACTTATCTCAGTATAACAATATTTTTTGGGAAAAGCCAATAATCATTCACACAAAGACACAGAACATGCAGGATTCATATTTAAACAGTCTTTTTGTGGCTTAATGTTGACAGACACTAGTCTATATCGCGATTAGAATAAAGAATTTAGGGATAAAAAAACTTACCATTCACAATCCTCGGCTTGATCAAGTTGATCCTCGAAATGAAAGTGAAACCAATCATGCTCTTCCTCTGAGGTTAAACCTTTTAGAATTATTCCTCACCACATCTCAAAATAATGAAAAATAGATGAAACTGACTAAGCTTGATGCATTTTTCCAAGCTGATGCGGGCGTTCACTCCCTGTTGCATTAATCGCCTCAGAATTCAGAGTCTAAATAGCGCACATGGTCCGTGGGCGTGGCCGCATTAGTGGATAATGAGCTGACTCGTGAATGACTGACATCTCTCCCTTTTCAAACAGATTACATAAACCGAGAATATGTGTTTTCGATTTGATTTACATGATTTAAAACCTGACATTTCAATGTTTCTTTAGACATAATATGTCTCATGTTTGTGTGATAAGTTTTCACTCCCCTGGTTTCACAGACAAGGCTTAAGCTAGTCCCAGACTAAAATGTTTGAGCTGTTTTAACTGAATGTAACTCGCACTGACATATCTTAAAATATGTTATTGCCATTGTTTTGTCTCAAGATGCACATCAGTAATGTTTTTTTTCTAGTGAACGTTTATAAAAGCTACTTAAATGCCCTAATTGAACTAAGGCCTAATCCTGGTTTAGGCTAAGCCCTGTCTGTGAAACCGGGCCACTAAGTTACAGTTCATTTTCTGAGGACTATCAGATTGGACTTCATTCAGAGAGAGACTGCAGCTCACGCATCATGTTAGTTTTCTTTATTTTGCAAAAAGCACAACATTTTGTTTTTAATTATAGATTCATGAGACCAAAGATCGCACGTTAGATATACAAAAGACAAATTATATCTTGTTTAACCACTACAGAGACATCAGAGCCAGCAGCAAACGTCAGAAAGACTAGCCGGGTAAGGCTGTTCTTGGCTGGGTACATGAGCGCTGGGCGCCCAGTGATCGTCTGGATCTCACAACTCTGAAAACGTCAGATCAAATTTTCTAATAAAATCTTTATCAATAAACCACAGATTTGAGCTTTAAACCAGTACATTCTAGCATGAAAAACTCTTAAAACTACATATCATGACATAACAACAGTAGAATGTTTAAATTACGCAGGTTTCCTTCTTTACTATTGACGCTTTCTGGTTAGTGCGAGATGCATTCTGGGATACCTGGCTGTCTCAAGTCCACACAAGTCACCTCTTGATGCATCCTCGATAAAAGGGGCAGATCAAGAACACATCTGGGGATTTGAACTGTACTTTGAATTGGAACAGTACTTGGGCAGCGAGTGATGACGTTTCACATGTCCACAAGAACACAAGTACAGACAAGAACGCATATTGAGAAACGGCTATTGTCTGGCCTCGGCCTTACCACAAGTACGCACTGACCTACCTGACTACTCACCTGAGTACCTTACCTGCAATTCCTGAGTATCCCGTCTTCTGTCATTCGTCTTCTGCCATCCGTCCTTCATCTTCTGTCTTTCACCATCCATCATCCTACTCACCAGCCACCGTATCCAGATCTGCAACTGCTAACAAACACAAGAATTACCAATCAGCTAAGTCACCATCAGACTCTCTGCTTTTACAGACTCGCCTGTGCTGCCCGTACTGCTCCATACTCTGCTTAATAAAACCTGTTGAAACTTACTCACCTGTCTGTCCTCTTCTGTGTGTGACAGCTAGCACCAGATCACAAATAGAATCTTTGGGCAGGTTTAACAGGTAATGCAGACCTTCACACATGAATGACTCTTTAGAAAAACACAAACTTCTCTTTGTGCCAGAGGGCAACACAAATTTACGGTAATTACGGCGTGGCTTAAATGCAGCATCATACCCCCTGTTGGGTTCAGTTACTTGTCGGTTATTGTCTATGTTATGGTGCTCTACATTTGTGTTTTTCTTGAGATCTTTGCTTTAATAAATTAAGTTTGCTGCCCTGGATCCAAGCCACTGCTCTCTCTGTGCCTGCATACCATAACAGCTGGAGAGTTTTAACTGATTAAATGAAATTTCTGTCACTAAGTACTCACTCTCATGTTGTTCCATATCCGTAAGACCTTCGTTCATCTTCGGAACACAAATTAAGATATTTTTTGATAAAATCTGAGGGTATCTGAATCACACATAGGCAGCAACGTCAATGCACCTTTTGAGGTCCAGAAAGGTAGTAAAATCATCATTAAAATAGTCAACGTCACTACAGTGGTTCAACCTTAATGTTATGAAGCGATGAGAATACTTTTTGTGCACAAAAACAAAACAAAAATAAATACTCTATTTAACAATTTGTGCTGTTGTCTTACACAGTTGACTTAGCGAACGCAGTTCAGCACTTCCTGTGTTTATGTCCGAACGCTGGCTCAGTAATGGCCAAAGCTGTACATGTGAGCACCACGACGCATAAGTGTGATGCTGATGCAGGAGCTGGCAAATGAGGAGGAGGAGCTTGGCTGCATTTGCACATGGTTAGATCTTAAACAACTCATGTCATATTTTAAATAAGACATCTGTAATGAAAACCCCTCCATGTTGCGTTTGTTCTTGTTGTTGTTTTAGGCGTATACCTATCAACACAATGTTATTGCGACAGAAACCAATGCAAATATTCCGGAAAATGAAAGTTGACACAGACACACAATTTGGATCTGAACAGTTGCGATACACAATGTGGACATCAATAATTTTAGATCAGATTACAATCGGATACACAAATAATCGGATTTGAACTGATAGTGTGAATGTAGCCATAGTGTCACATTTCACACCAAAATGAACAGAAGAAGACATTTGACCTGGATGTGGACAGGTTTCATGAGATTCACCCTAACATGTGATATAAATGCATTTTACAGTGACTGTATTAGTGTATCATATGACAGAGAACAGATACACAAAAACACAAAACTAGCAAATATGTGGGGATAGTATGACAGGCAATGAAAGAGAGCGAAGCAGAGAGAAAGTGAGTGGGCGGCACTGCACTAATGACTTCACAGCCCATTAGCCACTTAGTCTGATATGCTATACCTCATTACTCTCCCAGCGCAGCCGTGCATTAACACACAAATCCATCCGTTTGCTCAGACCTGTCCTCTAGCCCAAAACTGCACTCATTCTCATTCAGTGTGTGTGTGTGTTTTCCAAACAGAAAGAACAAAATTGTCATCTCCTGCCTAATATCTATATGGCATACAAAGCTGTTTTGATTTGATTACAGTTAACAGTACTGGGAATATCATGCTTAGTTTATTGCAAAATGAAATTAACAACTCAATCCGATTAAAGACTGAAGTTCCGAATGACAAGGAGTTTTGGAAGAGAGACAGATGGCATTTTATAGGAAAATTTCAATTTGGCTACTGAAGCAATAAATCTATCAGTTACACTAACAATTAAACTGTGGACGGAAGGGGCGGGAGGGAGTGGAAAGCTCCACAGGAAAACCTTTAGGTTGAAGTGAAAATAGTTATGGCCCTGTGTTTATCAGGTGTCTGTATTCATTGTTCACGGCAGCCTCATCTAAACAACTAGAAACAGAACCACACCACTGATTCAAAGTTCTGGCAAAAAGCCACTGGAATATCCATGATCTTGTCCAAACACTAGCTGCTGGCTGCTGGCTATTGTCACAGCCCCTCAAACAGACCATTTACACAAACTGGGGCCATTAAGCACAGAAATGGATGCAATGAGCCAATTGTTCCTGCCAACACTAATGTAAATTAGGATTTAATTTAAATTCAGATAATTATAGAGCGAATTTGATTTCATCATGTATGGTAATTTTGTGCATAATCCATCTTACTGCTACAAAAAAAAATACTGAACATATATTATTTCATACATTAAAGTCACCATGAAATCAAAACTGACAATTCTTATTTTCATGGAATATTTCGGTATTTATTATAATAGATTCATCCGTGCACGTCATTATTATATATATATATATATATATATATATATATATACAGTCAAACCAAAATTTATTCAGACACCTTGAACATTTCATTCATTATTACAGTTTATTCACTATAGTTTTAAAAAATGGTAATAAAATATGACAAGATCTCAGTTAAACTGTGTCAGAAAAAATAATCTTAATTATGTCAGATAATACTTAAGCAAAACATGGTCAGGTCAAAGTGTCTGAATAATTTTTGGTCTTAATTTTTTTTTATTAATTTTACTGGTAGTCCACTGTATGAAGAATTTTTGGGTATAATATGTCACAGTTTACTTTATTTTGCTATTCTCACTTACATAAATTAACTATAGTGTCCTGCAGCCACTAGTAAAAAATATATATATATAAAAAAATTATATCTAGTGTCTGAATAATTTTATGTTTGACATCTCCCTGCTTGATTCACCGAGTGTTTGCATACAACGCGTCTTCAGTTGGTGTTGGTATGATGGCGTATTTCAGTGGTTCATCGAGTTCCTGCTTCCTGCTTGGTGTTCCCCTGAGCGCTTCAGCGCCTCTGAAAGAGCAATCTCTCTCTCTAAAAGAACTTACGGGTTGTGTTTGCGTCTTTTTAAAGATGTCATACCACCCATGTGTTTCTGGGTGCGGTCGTTATATGGCCCCTCTTGACGGCCACGATCGCTGTCTCACGTGTTTGGGCTTTCAGCACACTGAGGCAGCGTTTGTGAATGGTTCATGTTCTCACTGTGGGAACATGACCATTGCGATGTTGAGATCGAGACTCGATTACTTGAAACAGTATAGAGTTCCCTCTGCCACACCCCAATCTAGTTCCTCTTCTCATGAGAGGACTACTTTGGCTGGTGGCCGGGGTGATCTGAGGGTTACAGTGTGGGCTTCCCCGATGAGTCAGCCTCCTCGGGCCACACCCCCCTCACAAACACCGCAGCCGGTGGAGCTTCCGGCTGAGATTCCTGGGCCTCTTCTTCAGGGACCCAGCGTCTCTTTCGGGGCTCCGGAGGACGACCAGATGTCGATCGCTGCATCACAAGGCCGGCTTGAGTCCTTGGGAGATGAGAATTCGGCTGCGTTGCCTCCCCCTGGGACGCCAGCGTTGTCCCCCACCAGTTCCTTTCTTCCCGGAGGTGCCTCAGGAAGTTACCAGTTCGTGGAAGGCACCTTTAACTGCCCGAAACCATTCTGGTGCTACCTCCGCCTTCACTGCCGCCTCCGCCCTCGACGGCGGGGCGGCTAAAGGGTATGCGGTTGTCCCTCCAGTGGAGCGCTCAGTAGCGATGCAATTGTGTCCCCAGAGCACCTCCACCTGGCGTGGCGACCCCAAGCTCCCATCCAAGGCCTGTAAGTTCTCATCCACGCTTGTGGGCAAGGCTTACAGAGCTGCGGGTCAGGCCGCTTCTGCTTTGCACTGTATGGCTACCCTTCAGGTCTATCAGGCCGAAACTATTGAAGGAGTTGCACGAGGGCAGTGCTGACCCAGGGACGTTGCAAGAAACGTGCACTGCTACCGACCTCGCCGTACGGGCGACGAAGGTCACTGCGCGCTCCCTCGGTCAGGTGATGTCCACTTTGGTGGTCCAGGAGCGCTACCTATGGCTAAGCCTGGCAGACATGAGGGAATCTGATCGGACTCAGCTCCTCAACTCCCCGGTCTCTCAGGCTGGCCTCTTCGGCAACGCGGTACAGAGTTTTGCCCAGCAATTCTCTGCCGCACAGAAGCAGTCTGAGGCTATTAAACATATTCTGCCCTGGCGGCCCGCTGCTGCTCCTACACCGCCGCCGATTCAGCAGCCTCATCCTGCTCGTCGCCGAGGGCGCCCCCCTGCGGCCTCCTCCACTCCTGCTCGGCCACAGCAGCAGCCTCCACCACAGCCGCAGCAAGGAGATGGCCTTAGGAAGGCGGCGCAGCCCGTCTCTGCCCCTCCCCCTGCCAAACGTCAGGCCAAGAAGCGGCGTTCCTGAGACGGGCGACCCGGAGATGGAGAAATCAGCTCTTCTGGAGATGGTAGCAGGACCACTCCTTCTTGAGAATTTCTTGTTTTCCGCCACTGGCCCCACGGCCAGTGGTACCCAAATATTCACTAAAAGAGCTGTTTCCTCTACCTCCGGGTCCCAAGAGGCCGCGGATAACAGTAGGCGACGTGTCACCTCGCCACTCTTGTCCCCCTCTTCCTTCTCTTCCTTTGCCATTTTCCAGTCAAAGCCGGCCCGAGAACGCTTTGCTTTCTCACGCCCCCTCTGCCATAATCTGGAATCAGACGAGTGCACGCACTCCACCCTTGCTAAGGGACGCTACGCCTCCCATGCCAGGGCTGTCTGTTCCACCTTGCTGCCCCATGTTGGGTACTCCTGTAGTTCCTCTGACCCCGTTGGCTTGGTTTCTGGGAGCTTGGTTACAACTTCCCAGTCCATTCCGCTGGCTCATCTGAACGATCAGGCTCGGCTACGCGATTCAGTTCACCCGGCATCCCCCCAAGTTTCGGAGTATTCGTGCTACTATAGTGGGCAAGGATGCTCCTGTCATGCACACGGAGGCATAGAGCTGGTCCCTCCAGCAAACATGAAGTCCGGGTTCTACAGCCCATACTTCATAGTACCCAAGAAAACAGGTGGGTTATGACCGATCCTAGACTTGTGTGCCTTGAACCGAGCTCTTCACAGACTCCCGTTCAAGATGTTAATGCCCAAACACATTTTTGAATGCATTCGTCCTATGGATTGGTTTGCAGCAATCGACCTGAAGGACACGTACTTTCATGTCTCCATTCTTCCTCGACACAGACCGTTTCTTCTGTTTGCTTTCGAGGGGCAGGCATATCAGTACAAGGTTCTCCCATTTGGGTTGGCCCTGTCTCCCCGCATCTTTACGAAGGTCGCGGAGGGAGCTCTGGCTTCCCTCAGGGAACAAGGTGTCCGTATCCTCAACTACCTCGATGACTGGCTGATTCTGGTCCACTCTCGAGAACAGTTGTGCGAGTACAGGGATCTGGTGCTCAGACACCTCGCCCGTCTGGGCCTTTGGGTCAACTGGGAAAAGAGCAAACTCTCCCCAGCTAGACCTGTTTGCCTCTCCAGTCAATTCCCATTGCCAGTTGTTTTACTTCCTGACCGAGGGCACTCTCGGCACAGACACTCTGGCACACAGCTGGCCGTGGGACCTGCGCAAGTATGCGTTTCCACCAGTGAGCTTTCTGGCACAGACACTGTGCAAGATCAGGGAGGATGAGGAACATGTCCTCTTGGTTGCACCGTATTGGCCCGGCCGGACCTGGTTTTCAGATCTTGTTCTCCTCGCGACAGCCCCTCCCTGGCCAATTCCTCTAAGGAAGGACCTTCTTTCTCAGAGATGGGGCACCCTCTGGCACCCACGTCCCGATCTTTGGAACTTACATGTGTGGGTTCTGGACGGGTCGCGGAAGGTTTAGGTACCTTGCCATCTCAGGTGGTAGCTACCATCACTTCGGCTAGAGCCTTGTCTACCAGGCACGCTTATGCCCTGAAGTGGAACCTCTTTGTCACTTGGTATTCTTCTCGTCAAGAAGACTCCTGGAAATGCCCGATCGGGTCGGTGCTCTCCTTCCTTCAAGAAGGGTTGGATTGAAGGCTGTCTCCTTCCACCCTAAAGGTCTATGTGGCTGTCATTGCGGCTCACCATGATCTTATTGACAGTAAGTCTCTGGGGAAGCACGACTTGATCATCAGGTTCCTGAGAGGGGCTAGGAGGCTCAATCCGCCTCGCCCTCAACAAGTTCCTTCTTGGGACCTCGCAGTGGTTTTATCTGCACTGCAGAGAGCTCCCTTCTAACCCTTGCTTTCAGTAGAGCTGAAGTTCTTATCATTGAAAACTGCACTCCTGATGGCTTTGGCTTCGTTTAAGAGGGTCGGGGACTTACAGGCATTTTCAGCTGACGAAGCATGTCTAGAATTCGGACCGGTTAACTCTCACGTTATCTTGAGACCCCGGCCTGGATATGTGCCCAAAGTTCCCACTACTCCTTTCAGAGATCAGGTGGTGAACTTGCAAGCGCTGCCCTAGGAGGAGGCAGACCCAGCCCTGGCACTGCTCTGTCCAGTACGTGCTCTTTTACCGCAGGAGAACAATCGACACCACCCCCCCGGAACACGATTTCGGCCGAGGGAGAAACCCACAATTTTTCAGATGAAAATGTATTTGTTTAAACTTAAAATCTGCAGGTTATTTATGAAGATTGTGCCTATTTAAAATTTTGTTCTGATGTTTTTTAGAGTTGTCAGGTCCGGGCAATCACTGGGTAGTCAGCACTCATGTACCCCACAAAGAACAGCCTGATCTTAACAGGCTGAAATTTGTCATTGGGTCTGATGCCTAAGTAGTGGTTAAATATAAGATATAGGGCCCTATCACATACCCGGCGCAATGCGGGTTCATTTTGACGGACAGGATCGTAAAAAATTCCGTCATCATCAATTATTACCTGTCATTTTAATTTTTATATTTTAATGATAATAAGACATTTAATAGCTTCTATTTTCATTCACATTTTAATTTTTATTCACGAACTTACAGGATAAGCAAATGGGCCTAGGCATTTATTTATATTATGAAAAGAAAGTTGAACAAAGACTGTGAGTCACTTTTCAGTTTTCATCTTGAACAGCTGAACGTGATAATCTCTTTCTCTTTACTACTTTACAGAACGAAATAAACATGAGCGAACATCAGAAAATATGTTGAAAGATACAGTAGCCTACCAAAATCTGTATCACGTCTTAATCAGTTCAATCAGTGTTGCAAACAATGTCACGATTCGTTGAACATAAACTTGATAGTCAGCAAGAAAAATAACTCGAGAGAGGAGCATTTTGCTGTTCTTTATTATTCAATGTATGTTTGAATGAATCCATCAAGTTTTTATGACAGCCACAATTAAAACAAAACAAACTGGATTAGAAACCTAATTATGTAAGTATAAGTATTATAACTTTATTATTATAAAATGGACTTAAACTGGGTGCTCGTCTGTGTGTAATCAAACGCATCATTTTCATTTTATTCTGGAGACTGAACTCGCGCTCTGCTGCCACACTGGAGCGCACTCATCATCAACTGGACAGGGGTGGGAATTACAGTTACAAGTTACATCAGCCTCAGTGTAATCTGTCAAAATGACGGACGGCCTTCAGATTTTTCCGTCACTGCTAAAAAAATTCCATCAATGATGGAAAATTTTCGGTTAACACGACCTCTGATTTGTATTTCACTTTAATGCTGCTTTTACTTTTAATTCAGGAAAAATACAGAAAGTTTCAAGTACAAATGACGTAATTACCTGACAACAGACCAACAATAGGCCATACATACTCAGATTTGGGGACCCATATCATGACACTGTGTCATTTCTGAGGATGTGTGATGTAATGTGCTGTAATATAAAATTACATTTTAGACAATTGTGCCAAAGTTACAATCTGCAGTGAAAAGTTTATTGTTCTTTTTGGACTATTTAAGGAAATCAAGTTGAAATTCTGAAAAATCAAGGAAAAATTGACTTTCTTTAATTTATGAAAACAAAAAAATTATTACTTATTTGGCAGTCAGGCAAATGATATTTGTTTTGTTTCCCTCTTTTTCTTTTTTTCTGAAATAAGTTATGAAAAAAAAAAAAAATTAAGGGCAGACATACTTTACATAAGTAACACAGACACAAGCACTTGGCCAGTTCACTGACAACAAGCAGTCTGGCTGGACGTGCTTGACATGCTTATGTGTTGGTCTGGTGGTTACAAACCTCAGTACTCATGGGGGCGACTGTACTTTGCAGGTGAGGAGATATCCGTATGCACGTTGCAGTATGACTTAGCTGAATACTGATTCAGTGTCTCTTTGCAGGAATGGTGAATGGACCGATGGCAGACAGACGAAGTAGGACGGATGACTGAAGAAGGTTGGTACAGGTAAGTAGCTGGTAGGTACTCCTTGTAGTTCGTCAGGACGTAGAGATAAACAATCTAAGGACAAGACCAGACCACTGTGGTGAGGAAGGTGACTGCTTAAATAGGGAGTGCAGACGAGTGTAAACGAGGGTGATGGTTTGACCACTCGGGACGCCACGGCGGTGCTGGCCACTCGGGACGCCACGGCAGGGCAGGCTCCTTGGGACCCGTGGCCTTAGCCCAGACCCCAGGCTCGGCCACCAAGGTCAGGGACGGATAGCACCCCCCCCCCAAAAAAAAAAAAATACTTGGGTGAGACCCTGGGTGTTTTGGCTAGCAGAGGCTCTTGAACAGGCTCTCGGGCTGGAGCTGACTCGGGGACAGGAGCGAAATCAGGACTCCAGGACATCCCCCTCATACTCTACCAACAAGCCAAGGGGCACAAGTGTGGGAGCCATTACGGCTGAGGGCTCAGTTGTGGCGTCGACCAACTTGAATGAGGGCTCAGTTGTGGTGGCGGCCATCTTAAATGAGGGCTCAGGCGTGGCGGTGGCCATCTTATGAAGGGCCTTTGGGCTGGCGGCCATCTTGGGAAGGGACTCTGGAGACGGGAAAGTAGAGAACTTCGTTAAGGCAGTCCGAACTGAAAGTGGGAAAGAGTCTCTTACTTTGGTGATTAGGTCAGGATCTCGAGGGAAGACAGGAGGTTCAGACGTGGAGATCATGGTGACCGGCGTGGATGAGGGTGACTGTGGTTGAGTGGCGGTGGTGTCTTCATCAACCTCACCGACTGAGGGAAGAACCACTCAACCACAGCACATAATCTACATACTGTGCCAGGGAACACGTTGTTGCTGCCGCTGGGACCTGCTGGTACAGATGGTCATCTAACCCACCCCAAAAGATGGTCTTCAGGGTGTCATCGTTCCAGGACACCAAATGAGAAAGTTCGAGGAACTCCTTAACATAGTCCTCAATGGGGCGGTTATCCTGGAACAGGGTGAGCAGACGATTAGCAGGCACAGTATGAAATGGGGCAGATGGGACCGATGATCGATCCCCACCAGAATCCGTGTAGCTCTGCATGTGGTCTGGTCTTCTGTCAGGCATTGGAAGGAAGCAGACAGGCAAGTATAGCAAACAGAACTTTATTAAAGACAGAGGCACAGTTCTGGGTGAGGAGATAACAGGTGAGGAGATATCCATATGCACGTTGCAGTATGACTTAGCTGAATACTGATTCAATGTCTCTTTGCAGGAATGGTGAATGGACCGATGGCAGACAGACGAAGTAGGACGGATGACTGAAGAAGGTTGGTACAGGTAAGTAGCCGGTAGGTAATCCTTGTGGTTCATCAGGACGTAGAGATAAACCTAAGGATGAGACCAGATCACTGTGGTGAGGAAGGTGACTGCTTAAATAGGGAGTGTAGACGAGTGTAAACGAGGGTGATGGTTTGCAGGTGCCGGTGATTGATGAGTGAGTGCAGGTGAGGAACAGGAGGGATTCTGGGAAATGGAGTCCGGGGAAGGTGCTACAGACGGTGACAGTGACAGTTATGCCCAAAAAGTGTTAGAATAACACTATTAATAAAGATTGTATGATCTCTTTATAATATCAGTCTTTAAATGCAAGATATTTAAAGTGTACCTAAAGTATACTTGCAATGTTCCACTTTAGCACAATGGAATATACTTCTGTCACACATGGTTGCAAATAAGTAGAAACAGGTTCTAGATGCAGCAGTATACAGGATTTAATAAAGAAAATGCAGGATACAAGGAACAACGGAACAGAACAACGTCGTATATGCAACAAATAGCAGACGACTGAACTGACAGAAACACAGGGTTTAAATTCACAGATCAAACAAGAGAGCTATAAATCTATATACAGCTATATATCTGTAAAAAATTAACAGACAAAGGTGACAGGGATAACAGAAACACAGGAGAACTAAGGAGACAGCAGGTGCAAGGATCAATCAATGAAACACTGGTAAACTGGGAAAATTAACGGGCACACAGGCAAACATGCAAAGAACACAATGAAAACTTAACTAGAAACACACAAAACAGAACCTAACTGTGACAACTTAGGCTGGCCACACACTTGAAAATATTAAGCTTGAAAAAATCCTCTATTGCGTGGTGTCATTACGATTATTTAACTGCTCCCGATCAAGACGGAACGTCCACGATCTTAAATCCTAAATATCAAATTTTTACGACACTTGATTAAGCTGCCTCTGACGTGATAACTCGATAGCCAATGAGAGCGAGCAAGCTTCACCTACCGGATGTTGCGTGCTTTTATAGCTGAAACTTGGCAGCCACAAACATTCCTTTTTAGGGCCCGAGCACCGATGGTGTGAGGACCCTATTGGAATTGCTCCATTTATTATTAGGGCCCGAGCACCGGTGGTGCGAGGACCCTATTGGAATTGCTCTGTTTCTTATTAGGGCCCAAGCCACTGGTGGCGCAGGGCCCTCTTGTTTTTCTAAAGATTATTATTAGGGCACAAGCCACTGGTGGTGCAGGGCCCTCTTCATCCCCTAAGGATTATTATTAGGGCCCAAGCCACTGGTGGCGCAGGGCCCGCTTGATCCCCTAAGGATTATTATTGTTAGGGCCCAAACCGAAGGCGAAGGCTCTATTGTTTTCTTTAGGATTATTATTATTATTATTAGGGCCCAACCCCTGTAAAGGGCGAAGGCCCTATTGTTTTCTTTAGGATTATTAGGGCACGAGCACCGATGGTGTGAGGACCCTATTGGAATTGCTCCGTTTATTATTATTCTTCCGCTTCTTCTCCCAAATGAACAACTTTTTTGAGGGCCTAAACATGCTCGAAAACTCATGAAACTTTGCACACACGTCAGAAGTGGTGAAAATTTACGTCTGATATGGGTCTCAGAATTGGGCGTGGCAAAATGGCTCGATAGCGCCACCTACAAAATTTCAACGAAGTGCCCCTTGAAATTCGGTACACACATGCAACAGCCCGATACCTACAAAAAAGTCTCCCGGTACAAAATCTGAAAACCAACAGGAAGTCAGATATTTTGAATTTTCTCTGCAAAATTTGTGCAGTTTTTGCCATTTCCACACGTCGTACTTTAACAAACTCCTCCTAGAGCTTTAATCAGATCAACATCATATATTAATCTTAAGGCCTTTGCGACGTTAAATTGCGAAGATCTAGAGTTTTCACTGAAGGGCGTGTCCGTGGCGGCCTGACAAAGTTCGATGTTTCGCCATGAAACAGGAAGCTGTTGTAACTCGAGTATACAATGTCCGATCTGCCCCAAACTTTACGTTTTATTAGAGTCCTGGCCTGAAGACATTTACATGCCAATATTCAGTTACAGTCATAGCGCCATCTGCGGGCAACAGGAAATGACATGTTTTACACTGTGATTAACTACTCGTAGATATTTAACCAGATCAACATCATATGTTGTCAGTCTAATCTTAAGACCTTAGCGATGATAAATATCAAAGATCTTGACTTTTCGCTGAAGGGTGTGTCTGTGGCGGCCTGACAAAGTCTGATGTTTCGCCATGAAAGAGGAAGCTGTTGTAACTCAGTCAAACAATGCCCGATCTGCCCCAAACTTCACATGTGTGATAAGAGTCCTGGTCTAAAGACATCTACATGCCAATATTCAGTTAGTCATAGCGCCAAATGCTGGCAACAGGAAATGGCATGCTTTACACGGTAATTCACTCCCAGACACACATTTCAATATGCCACAAAGTACCAAACATGCTAGAAACACGTTAAATCATGCAACACTTGGCTAAGCACTAAAGTATGCGATTAACGCCACGAAACAGGAAGTTGTTGTAACTCAGGCATACAATGTCCGATCTGCTCCAAACTTCACATGTTTGATAATAGCCCTGGCCTGAAGACATCTAAATTGAATATTAAAGTTTGATGCATTGCCATGGCAACAGTATTTAAAATATTAAAAATCCTGTCACAGGTCTACATCTGCTGTGTATTGACATTACACTGATGAAGTTTGAAGCAAATCAGGTAAAAAAAAGAGGGTGATCTCAAAGCATTTTGAAAGTGACACACTTCTTGCTGCCAGTTGGTGGCGCTATAACTTTGACTCACAATAGTCACATCCATGTGATCAGCCTCCTATAATGAACACACAGCTGAAGTTTCATAAAAATGATGTGTGTGTGTGTGTTTGTGTGATGTCACGTTAAGTGTGTGTGTGGGGGTGGGGGGTGGGGTGGGTGTCAGTGACACTTTTAATGGTTTAGAAAAATATATATAAAAAAACTTAAGAAAAACACTGCACAAGATTTACACTGGATTTAGACTTAGAAAATTTTGAGCTGCAAAAGATAACTTTGCACACATTTCAAAGTGACCTATGACATCCTATGACATGATATTAATCTAAATTTACATGATCTCATGGATGTGGCTGTTGTGGTTTGTGATCATATGGGCACCAGCTGCTGCAGTAAATGTGGTGTGAATTTGACATAGACCTTTTATGTTTAACCGTTTTAAATGCCCATTGCCCGCCGTGCACAATTGACCTGAAGCCACCGGGGTGGCGGTGCCACCGGGCTTGGGCCCGTCATCGCTGCTTGCAGCTATATTTATTATTATTATTATTTTTTTTTTTTTTTTTTTTTCCCATCATTCGGGGCTTTTTGGAGCCCTTAACATGCTCAAAAACTCTTGAAAATTGGCACACACATTGGAATCTGCAGCCATTAGGACACTGCAGAGGCTGGTACCCGGGCGTGGCAGGGGGGCTCGACAGCGCCCCCTTGAATGGAGTACGAAATCTTGGTCCATATATCAAACACGCTTGCACGCATTAGTATGAAACTCGGTACACATACAGACCTCATCGGGCCAAACAACTTCCGTGCTCTAAGTTATACTCTGGCTCAACAGGAAGTCGGCTTATGGGTTGTTTGAAAAACGCATGCTCTGGAATTTGATATACTCCTCCTAGGCGATTCATCCGATCACCACCAAACTCGGTCAGCATGAAGTCAAGACATTGAGGATGTAAAATTGCCAGCGGATTTTTGATATCTCGAATGGTTTGGCCGTGGCGAGGCAACGAATTTATGGCGAGAAACGTTACACAGGAAGTGTGTTATTACTTATGCATACATTGATTGATTTTTATGAAACTTCAGCTGTGTGTTTGTTGTAGGAGTCCGATCACATGGATGTGACTATTGTGATTCAAAGTTATAGTGCCACCAACTGGCAGCAGGAAGTGT